>CAWUFW010012383.1:0-545957 GCA_963921515.1 Calotriton arnoldi | reverse complement strand
GTGTGCTTCGTTTAGTTACGTATTGCTCTTCTCCCTGCAGCACTCTGCAAACGCGCCCCCTGGCATGTTCTAAGTTGGGGGATTAAGTCCCCTTGAATCCTGAGGATCCCTGGGGGCCAACTAGGCCACCAGTTACCTCCATTAAGCGCCACTGAGCTGCGTTGCAGAGAGGTGTAAAAAGGGGCGTGACCTCAGACCACCTCCCTGCAACGCAGCTCTGTGGCGCTTACTGGAGGTACATAATGGGCTAGTTGGCCCCCAGGGACCCTCAGGATTGAAGAGGACGTAATCCCCCAATTGACAACGCGCCAGGGGGCGCGTTAGCACACTTGTTATGTCAGACCCCTCCCCCTCCCTGCACCACTGTGGAAACGCTCCCCCTGGTGCATTGTAAGTTGGGGGATTAAGTCCCCATGAATCCTGAGGGTCCCTGGGGGCCAACTAGCCCACCAGGTACCTCCAGTATGCACCACAGAGCTGCGTTGCAGAGAGGTGTAAAAAGGGGCGTGGCCTCAGACCACCTCTCTGCAACGCAGCTCTGTGGCGCTTACTGGAGGTACCTGGTGGGCTAGTTAGCCCCCAGGGACCCTCAATATTCAAGGGGAATTAATTCCCCAACTTACAATGCGCCAGGGGGTGCGTTTGCTGAGTGCTGCAGGGAGGGGCGGGGCCTCCGACGCGATGCCGTTTTTTTGTTGTTTTTTTTTTACAAGGGGGGCTGTGTGGCCCCCCTTCTTGTACATTATTTGGGGCCCTGGGGACCCCATCCCCCAGGGCCTGCTCTTTTTTTTACATTTAAAAAAAAAAACAGGACGGGGGCTGCGCGGCCCCCCTCCCGAGGCCAATTTCGGCCCCGTGGACCCCATCTGTGCCTCTTTATTTATTTTTCAAAAATTTCAATATTGAAGGGGGGCTGCGTGGCCCCCCTCCTGGGACACTTCTGGCCCCGGGGACCCCATCCCCCGGGGCCGGCTCTTTGTGTTGGGGACCATGGGAGGAGCCCCAATGCCCCCACGGTCCCGCGGGCTGCCCGCCTCCTGCGGGAGCCGGCATTGCTTTTGAGCAAGCTGCTGACATGCAATCCTGCTTTGCTTCATTGTAGCAAGAGCAGGTTTTCCTCTCTCTCTGTCAGTCAGTCAGTATCTCTCTCAGTCAGTCAGTATCTCTCTCTGTCAGTCAGTCTCTTTCTGTCAGTCAGTCTCTCTCTCAGTCAGTCAGTCTCTCTCTCAGTCAGTCAGTCTCTCTCTCAGTCAGTCAGTCTCTCTCTCAGTCAGTCAGTCTCTCTCTGTCAGTCAGTCAGTCTCTCTCTCAGTCAGTCAGTCTTTCTGAGTCAGTCAGTCTCTCTCTCAGTCAGTCAGTCTTTCTGAGTCAGTCAGTCTCTCTCTGTGTCAGTCATTCTCTCTCTCTGTCAGTCAGTCTCTCTCTCAGTCAGTCTCTCAGTCAGTCTCTCAGTCAGTCTCTCTGAGTCAGTCAGTCTCTCTGAGTCAGTCAGTCTCTCTCAGTCAGTCAGTCTCTCAGTCAGTCAGTCTCTCAGTCAGTCAGTCTCTCAGTCAGTCAGTCTCTCTCTCAGTCAGTCAGTCTCTCTCTCAGTCAGTCTCTCTCAGTCAGTCTCTCTTAGTCAGTCTCTCTCTCTCTCTCTCTCTCTCTCTCTGTCAGTCAGTCTCTCTCTCTCAGTCAGTCAGTCTCTCTCTCAGTCAGTCTCTCTCTCAGTCAGTCAGTCTCTCTCAGTCAGTCAGTCTCTCTCAGTCAGTCTCTCTGTCAATCAGTCTCTCTCTCAGTCAGTCTCTCTCTGTCAGTCAGTCTCTCTCTCAGTCAGTCTCTCTCTCTCTCTCTCTGTCAGTCAGTCTCTGTCAGTCAGTCTCTCTCTCTCTCTGTCAGTCTCAGTCAGTCAGTCTCTCTCTCAGTCAGTCTCTCTCTGTCAGTCAGTCTCTCTCTCAGTCAGTCAGTCTCTCTCTCTCTCTGTCAGTCTCTCTCAGTCAGTCAGTCTCTCTCAGTCAGTCTCTCTCTCTCTCTCTGTCAGTCTCTCTCTGTCAGTCAGTCTCTCTCTCTCAGTCAGTGTCTCTCTGTCAGTCAGTCTCTCTGTCAGTCAGTCTCTCTCTCAGTCAGTCTCTCTGTCAGTCAGTCAGTCTCTCTGTCAGTCAGTCTCTCTCTCTCTGTCAGTCAGTCAGTCTCTGTCAGTCAGTCTCTCTATCTCGGTCAGTCTCTCTCTCTCTCTCTGTCAGTCTCTCTCTCTCAGTCAGTCTCTCTGTCAGTTAGTCTCTATCTGTCAGTCAGTCTCTCTCTCAGTCTCTCAGCCAGTCTCTCTGTCTGTCAGTCAGTCTCTCTCTCAGTCAGTCAGTCTCTCTCTCAGTCAGTCAGTCTCTCTCTGTCAGTCTCTCTCAGTCAGTCAGACTCTCTCAGTCAGTCTCTCTCTCTGTCAGTCTCTCTCTCTGTCAGTCTCTCTCTGTCAGTCTCTCTCTGTCAGTCAGTCTCTCTCTGTCAGTCAGTCTCTCTCTGTCAGTCAGTCTCTCTCTCTCTGTCAGTCTCTCTCTGTCAGTCAGTCTCTCTCTCTTAGTCAGTGTCTCTCTGTCAGTCAGTCTCTCTCTCAGTCAGTCTCTCTGTCAGTCAGTCAGTCTGTCAGTCAGTCTCTCTCTCTGTCAGTCAGTCTCTCTCTGTCAGTCAGTCTCTCTCTTAGTCAGTCAGTATCTCTCAGTCAGTCAGTCTCTCTCAGTCAGTCTCTCTCAGTCAGTCAGTCTCTCTGTCAGTCAGTCTCTCTCTGTCAGTCAGTCTCTCTCTCAGTCAGTCAGTCTCTCTCAGTCAGTCAGACTCTCTCAGTCAGTCAGTCTCTCTCTCTGTCAGTCTCTCTCTCTCTGTCAGTATCTCTCAGTCAGTCAGTCTCTCTCCCTCTGTCAGTCTCTCTCTCTCTGTCAGTCTCTCTCTCTCTGTCAGTCTCTCTGTCAGTCTCTCTCTCTCTCTCTGTCAGTCAGTCTCTCTGTCAGTCAGTCTCTCTCTGTCAGTCAGTCTCTCTCTCAGTCTCTCTCTGTCAGTCAGTCTCTCTCTCAGTCTCTCTCTGTCAGTCTCTCTCTCTCTCTGTCAGTCAGTCTCTCTGTCAGTCAGTCTCTCTCAGTCAGTCTCTCTCAGTCAGTCAGTCTCTCTCAGTCAGTCAGTCTCTCTCTCTGTCAGTCAGTCTCTCTCTCTGTCAGTCAGTCTCTCTCTCTGTCAGCCAGTCTCTCTGTCAGCCAGTCTCTCTGTCAGTCAGTCAGTCTCTCTCAGTCAGTCAGTCTCTCTCTGTCAGTCAGTCTCTCTCTCAGTCAGTCTCTCTCTCAGTCAGTCAGTCTCTCTCAGTCAGTCAGTCTCTCTCAGTCAGTCAGTCTCTCTGTCAGCCAGTCTCTCTGTCAGCCAGTCTCTCTGTCAGTCAGTATCTCTCAGTCAGTCAGTCTCTCTCTCAGTCTCTCTCTCTCAGTCAGTCTCTCTCTCTGTCAGTCAGTCTCTCTGTCAGTCAGTCTCTCTCAGTCAGTCTCTCTCAGTCAGTCAGTCTCTCTCAGTCAGTCAGTCTCTGTCAGTCAGTCAGTCTCTCTCAGTCAGTCAGTCTCTCTCTCAGTCAGTCAGTCTCTCTCTCTGTCAGTCAGTCTCTCTCTCTGTCAGTCAGTCTCTCTCTCAGTCAGTCAGTCTCTCTCAGTCATTCTCTCTCAGTCAGTCAGTCTCTCTCTGTCAGTCTCTCTCTCTCTCTGTCAGTCAGTCTCTCTGTCAGTCAGTCTCTCTCTGTCAGTCAGTCTCTCTTTCAGTCAGTCAGTCTCTCTCTCAGTCAGTCAGTCTCTCTCTCAGTCAGTCAGTCTCTCTCTCTCTGTCAGTCTCTCTCTCTCAGTCAGTCAGTGTCTCTCTCTCTCTCAGTCAGTCAGTCTCTCTCAGTCAGTCTCTCTCAGTCAGTCTCTCTGTCAGTCAGTCAGTCTCTCTCTCAGTCAGTCAGTCTCTCTCTGTCAGTCTCAGTCAGTCTCTCTCTCAGTCAGTCAGTCTCTCTCTCAGTCAGTCAGTCTCTCTCTCTGTCAGTCAGTCTCTCTCTCTGTCAGTCTCTCTCAGTCAGTCTCTCTCAGTCAGTCAGTCTCTCTGTCAGTCTCTCTCTGTCAGTCTCTCTCTCTGTCAGTCTCTCTCTCTGTCAGTCTCTCTCTCTCAGTCTGTCTCTCTCTGTCAGTCAGTCTCTCTCTCATTCAGTCAGTCTCTCTGTCAGTCAGTCAGTCTCTCTCAGTGAGTCTCTCTCTCTCGAGTCAGTCTTTCTCTCTCAGTCAGTCTCTCTCTCTGTCAGTCTCTCTCTCTCTCAGTCAGTCCCTCTCTGCCAGTCAGTCTCTCTCTCATTCAGTGAGTCGCTCTGTCAGTCAGTGTCTCTCTCTCTGTGTCAGTCTCAGTCAGTCTCTCAGTCAGTCAGTCTCTCTCTCAGTCAGTCACTCTCTCAGTCAGTCTCTCTCTCGGTCAGTCTCTCTCTCAGTCAGTCAGTCTCTCTCAGTCAGTCAGTCTCTCTCTGTCAGTCAGTCTCCCTCTCTGTCAGTCTCTCTCTCAGTCAGTCTCTCTCTCTCTGTCAGTCAGTCTCTCTGTCAGCCAGTCTCTCTCTTAGTCAGTCTCTCTCTCAGTCAGTCAGTCTCTCTGTCAGTCATTCTCTATCAGTCAGTCTCTCTCTCTCAGTCTCTCTCTCTCAGTCAGTCTCTCTGTCAGTCAGTCTCTCTGTCAGTCAGTCTCTCTCAGTCAGTCAGTCTCTCTCAGTCAGTCAGTCTCTCTCTACCTCAGTCAGTCAGTATCTCTCTCTCTCAGTCAGTCTCTCTCTGTCTGTCAGTCTCTCTCTGTCTGTCAGTCTCTCTCTGTCTGTCAGTCTCTCTCTCTCTGTCAGTCTCTCTCTCTCTGTCAGTCTCTCTCTCTCTGTCAGTCTCTCTCTCAGTCAGTCAGTCTCTCTGCTTAGAAACATTGCCAATATCTCTGGCTAAACACTTATAAGGTCCCAACGGCGAGACCTATTTACGATGCCAATGCTAGTTTTTTATTTTTTCTTCCGGATTCGCGCACCCAGCGTGAATTCGGATGTTTCATAAAATGTTTTTGGGGTGGGGGTCCTTGTGGGACCCCCTGAGCAGGCCTAGGGGGTCAGGGTGTTCCTACCCTGCCCCCTTTTCTTGTTTTTCATCTTTGTTTAACTGTTTTCTTATGACTCTGGTTCAACCTAGTCCCAAGATGGCTGCCAGCATTTCCTGGATGAAGTGCTGACAGCCAATCAGATTTCACGATGACATGTGGTTAGGCTCCGCCCAGATATCGATATTTCTTTTTCCTTTAATATTTCAAAAACTACTGAATGGATTTACACCATTTAACAAAAAGGACTCTTTCCGAACCAAGACCTACCTTTTTGCCAAATTTGGTGTAATTCCGTTCAGCAGTTCGAGCTGTAGCTTTGTCTAAAGTTTCCTATGGAAAATAACATGGGGAAAACGCGTTTTGCGACCCCCCTTTTTTCTCGGGCCCCCACTTGGCGATTCACCCCGAAACGTTCAAGACAGGAGCTGACTGGAGCTGATCACTAGTTTTGAAAATTTCGTGAAGATTCGTCAACCGGCGCCAAAGTTATTGGGAAAGCAAAAAACGCTTTTCCTATGGAAACTAGGTCCTAACTATAACTACCTACTGGCGACCGCCATATATATATATATTCACTGAAAAAACCATAGGTTTTAGTGACAGTTATAGTTAGTTGGACATTGCACTCGTACAAAACCCGTGAAATTCCCCCGTTATAGTTAGTTCAGCTAACTATAACTCGCGCCCCCGCAATGCACTGCTGATGACGTCACATATTACATCACTCATGACATGGTCAGTGACATCACTGATGACATCTCAAATGACATCACTGATGACATTATCCAGTGACTGTGTGTTTCTGTAAAGTTTAAATATGTTTAATATATATAGGGAAAGGCGTATTGAAGAATGAGTGGTATAAGTGTCTGTATGGATGATTTAGTAGGTGCGTGACTAACTCTATAAGTGAGTGATTAAACGTATCTTACTGAATGCATGGGTTAGTGACTAAACTGGGTGAATGTCTGTATCCGTCTGTCTGTTGCTGTGTAAGTGGCTGCATGGGTTTGTGAATAGCTACATGAGTGTCTATATGAGTTATTGATTGGTTGTCTGAGTATCTGTATGGGTGCCTGAGTGTTTGTGTGGGTGGGGCGGGTGCGACTCTGTGCATAGATGTGTGAGTGGGTGATTCACTGGGTGGATGGTTTCAAGAGTGCATCTGTGATAGACTGTATGGGTGGGTAAGTGTGTGTAAGAGTGTATTAGTGAGTGAATGTATGTCCCAGTGGTACATGTGTGAGTAACTACATATGTGAAAGGCAGTATATATGTGTGTTGGAGTATATAAATAGCTATAAGCGAGAGTGTGTGATTGTGAGAGTGACTGTATGGATGAGTGTGTGCTTGCATCATTGATTGTATAAGAGCGTAAGAATGTGCTAGTATTTGTATGAGTAAGTGAGCTGGTGTGTGTATAACTGTATAGGTGAGTAAATGGCAGTGTGTTTAATTATTTGCATGACTGACTAGGTGTGTGAGTATCTCTATGGATGAGTGGCGGTGTTTGAGTGTCTATATAGGAGTATGAGTGCATATGATAGTCCTGTACTGAGTGACCGTAAGTATGAGTGACTGTACAGGTGAGTGAGTGGATGTGTGTGTAGACCTAAGAATCAATGAGTGGGTATGTAGTTATTGGTGTTGGAGTGTCTATGGTTTTGCGAATGGCAGTCTGTAATTTAGAGTGGGTGTATCAAAGGTTATATTAGGGTGTGAGGAGGTGCATCAGATTATCACGTGGATGATGTCATCAGTGATGTCATCAGAGATGTCATTTGAGATGTCATCAGTGATGTCATCAGTGATGTCACTGACCATGTCATGAGTGATGTAATATGTGACGTCATCAACAGTGCATTGCGGGGGCGCGAGTTATAGTTAGCTGAACTAACTATAACGGGAGAATTTCACGGGTTTTGTACGAATGCAATGTCCAACTAACTATAACTGTCCCTAAAACCTATGGTTTTTTCAGTGAATTTGTAAGGTTTTTTAAATGCAAATTTGTAACTATAACGTGTCTGAAACCTATGGTTTTTTCAGTGAATTTCAAAGGTTTTTTAAATGCTCATTTCTAACTATAACGTGTCTGAAACCTATGGTATTTTCAGAGAATTTCAAAGGTTTTTTAAATGCTAATTTCTAACTATAACGTGCCTGAAACCTATGGTTTTTTCAGTGAATTTCAAAGGTTTTTTAAATGCTAATTTCTAACTATAACGTGCCTGAAACCTATGGTTTTTTCAGTGAATTTCAAAGGTTTTTTAAATGCTAATTCCTAACTATAACATGTCTGAAACCTATGGTTTTTTTCAGTGAATTTCAAAGGTTTTGTAAATGACAATTTTTAAATGTATTAATTGTTATATTTATTTTTTTGATACTGATTTACTACATTTTTTAAACTATTTATTTTTAGATATTTTATTTTTTAAATTACATTGTAATTACATTATACATTACATTACAAAATATACTTTCTCAGAATGAATTACTTTAGTTTAAATACTTTGCAAATAGGCAATAGACTTTTAAGCACAGTAGTTACAGTTGTTGCAATGGGCAACACAATTTCAAACACAATGCAACATTGAGCTCAATGTGAATTTCTAGTTAAATGCAATTAGTTACTTTATGGATTACTTTTCTAACCACAGGCCTGGATCCTAGATTCAGTCCTGGGACATCTTCTGTAAACAGTTGAGTAAAAGCGTTTTGGTTACAGTAGTGATTTTTAAGGAATATTATTGTATTTTCAATCAATCAATCAAAAAATCTTTATTTCGGCTAAACAGCCATAAAAGTACAATAAAAAGATTTAAAAAACAAGCTTTTAAAAAAATTAGAATTGTTTACAAATATAATCGGCATAGTGGGGATGGGGGAAACATTTATAAAACAAATAGACATCATTACACCTCATCAATGAGAAAACGATCATCGTCCCCAGATCTAGATCATCGCGTAGGTTACAACTAGGCAATAAATCATCTAATGTCAAAAGTATTTAATGGACATTAAAAACAGTAAAAAAACTAGATAATGTCTATTCTTAAAAATAATTTAAAAGCAATTAAAACAAGCTGTCCTAAATGGGAAAGAAAGCAGATTTTCTCATTAGAAACTTTGTGCAAATATGCTAGTTTGTCTAAAGGGAGGGCAAAGATATGTTATTTCCCGACTCTTGCGTCTTAATGATATTTCTACGTATGTTCCACATTGCAAAGAGGAATCTTGAAGTGACAGTTACAAATAGTGGCTGCATCTCATATTTTAAAAGCCTGAACACTTCAACATAATGTCTGATCCCTAAGTTCCTGCAAAGCTGAAGTACCCACTTGGACCTCACCTTCCTGTATGCGGGGCAAAAAAGGATGACATGAAGCTCTGTTTCTTCGTTGTGAGTACACCCCGGACATTCTTGAATTCTTGCTCCCTTCCATTTATTGGTAAGTGCACGCAACGGGAGCGTCCCATGCCTAAATTGTAAATACAATTTCCTAGCCATGGGAAATTGGATACTATCCAGGACAGACTCAAGAATGTATTGATGTTTTATGTCCAAAAACCTGGACGTCAGGGAGGAAGAAGCTGAGCACTGGGAGATTAGGGCTAGCTTAAAATTTTTAAAAACAATTGTTAAGGATTTTTTGGGGTAGCTAAGCAGGTCACTTCAGGAGTTGTCCACATATTAGCCCAGCCCATTTGGTGACACGTGTTCCTAATGTAAGTCAACCACGGTAAGTTACCTGCTCCCAGGATAGACATGACATCCTGTAATTCCTCCCTATATGATTGTAACTCGGGCGTGCTCCAAAGGCGTCGCCAGTAGTGGAGAGGACGAGAGGCAATTTGGTCGGCTATTGGATTGATACCCAAGTCCATCCTAAGTGGTGTTAAGGGGGTACTCGTGGGGAGCCCTGTCAGCTGCCTGATAAAAATGTTCTCAGTTTTTGACAGTATATTAGTCGGGCAGTGGCCCCAAAGTTCAGCACCATATAGTGAGGCTCCCTCGCTTGGGTTTTGTAAATTTCTACTGGGGGGCTAATGCTTTATGAGTGCAATTTTTGAATACTTTTATGATTCCCCTATTGACTGAGTCAATTTGAGATTAGCTCTCTTGACTTGAGTCCCCCACTCCATCTTATCGTTAAGTGTGAGGCCCAGGTAATCAAAAATAGTTACTCGCTCGAGAGGTCTACCATCCAATCGAGGGTGCGGGCGATTTCTAGTATTGGCACCAAATACCATGTATTTGGTCTTCTGGAGGTTTATCTCCAAGTCTCTTCTCTTGCAGAAAAGACTAAATTCTTCCAATACCCGCTGCATACCCATTGGCGACTTTGATAGGAGCAACGTGTCATCTGCAAACATTAGGGCTGGCATTTTGCGGTTAGCTAGCCTTGGGGAATCAATCTCTTTAACTGAAAGCAAGGTTTTCACTAGACCGTTCAAGAAGAGGGAGAACAATGTCGGTGCCAAGACACAACCCTGTCTCACCCCCTTCTCAACCGGAAATGGAGCTGACAGTTCCCCATGCTTGCCGTATCTTATCCTAGCGTAGGTGCCTTCATGTAGGCGCTTCAGCAGATGGCATAAATATACTGGGGCTCCCATATCAGAAAGAAGGGCCCATAGCTGATCGCGCGGCACCATATCAAACGCGGATTTAAGGTCCACAAAAGTTAAATAAAGGGTGCCACCCCCCAAAATGACAGTTTTCCAATGGATCAACTGCAACCTGCATAACCGATCTATTGTTGATATTTTAGTCCTAAATCCGGCTTGTAAAGGTGTTAAAACTGCTGTCTCGTCCATCCATGATTGCAGTCGACCCAAAAGGACACGAGCAAATAGCTTTTGGGTGACATCAATAAGACTTATTGGTCTATAATTTGCTGGGTTTAGCGGAGAGCCTTTTTTAAAAATGGGGATAATTTCGGCCCCTGCCCATGTTGATGGAATTGCCATACCACAAAAGATGGCATTAAATAAAATCTGTAGATAGGGGCCCATACCACTTGTTCATTCCTGAAAAGGTCACCAGGGATCCTATCCAACCCTGGAGCCTTATTGGGTAGTAATTTAGACAATGCCAATAAGACTTCTGCCAATGTACACAGTGGTGGAGGATACTGATTAGTGGCAATTTCATAGGAGTCGGAAACCCTGCCATCTTTGTCTCTATCTTGGGTTTTTGAGTATAAAACTTTAAAATAGGATCTCCAAACTTCCTCCCCCAAATTTGGTTCCAATGCCAGTATTACCTTCCAATTTCCCTGTTTTAACTAGGGTCCAAAAGGATCTCATATCCCTTGATTCTAATGACTTCTTAATCGCGTCCCATCTATCGGTTTCCCATTCTGCTTTCGCTGCCGCAAGAATATTTTTATAGTGCGCTCTAGACTCTTTGATACCCAAACTGTCACCTTCCCTGATCTTTAGTGTCAGGGCGCGTTTAGCTGCCCTACACGCCTTGGTATACCAAGGATTTCTAGATTTTAGTACAGAACTGGCAGGGCTCCTGCCATTATGAAAGAACTCGGCAAGGGTTGATACCAGGTCTTGGTGATTCTTGCCTATTGCCAAGAGGGATTCTGGAGCATCACTATTTTCAAGAGCTGAAAAAGCAGCAACTAGGTGTGGAGTAATGTAATTGTACATAGAGGCCATTTTTTCCGGTGCTTGTACAATTGTTGCCCAGCGTACTCTTCTGCCCCCTTCAATTGCTGTTAAATTCGAAGGAGGTTGATGCCTCACACCATGGGCCCCTTTAATTTGTAGTTGATCTAGGGTTAAAACCAGTGGGTTGTGATCACTCTCACATCTAGATAAAACTGAAAAACTACGGATTCTATGCCATAACTCAACATCAACTAAGATATAATCAATTATAGAAGCCTGTCCGGGTTTCTCAAAAGTAAAATTACCCGGACTATCGCAGGAAAGCGACCATTGCATGCCCTAAGCGAGTGACTAAGTGTCAGAGTATTCATTTGGAGGACAAGAGGGGTCCACCCTCTTATCTGATAGGTGTTACAGTCCGGAATTGACCAAACAGAGTCTTCCTCACTAGTGATGTTAAAAGCCATGCCAGAGAGAGGCTCAAAGTGACAATTAAAGTCGCCTCCAATTATTACTTTAGTGAAGTTGGGTAAAGTGGGAAGAAATGAAAGAAGGGAATCTAAGGTAGACGAAGTGAGCCCATGCCTCACCGGACGAGAGTAGATATTAATAATAGCCAACTTGGGAAGATTTTCAATTGAAAGAAGGACACACAGAATATCTGGTGAGGACGTGTCTATCAACTTAGTCGTGCATCCTAGGTGGGTACCCACCCAGGTACATAGACCTCCAGATGGTCTCCCCCTGGGCCCCTGGACAGCTGGAATGGAGTAGGTAGCATATCCTACCCTATGCAATGTTGTTATAGCCCATGTTTCTTGGAAGAGGCATACCCCATTGGAATCTACAAATTCTCCCCAATCTGGGAGGTCCATTTTAGCGGCTAAACCCGCTATGTTCCAGGACAAAATTTTAAGACTCTGCACATTGTCTGCAGGTCCTATAGATGTAGTCAAAGGATCCCTCTCGAATTGCAATTCTTGATGATGGATCGCCTCCTGACCCAGTGAGCTGTTACCAGGAACCCTAGGTGGACTGGAGGATGCACATAGGATACTGGTCCGTAAGATATTTACTTGATGTATTCCCATAAGGTGACCCGGGGGGCTAGGTGGATTCCCATTACATAGTCAGTGGGAACAGATATATCATTACCTAAGTGCTCTATTCTCTCTAGGAATTGGGGCTTATCTCAATGTTATCCTATGGGAGGAAATTCACTTAGCAGGTAAGTAGTGTTATCGTTACTTTTTCTTACTCAGTGGTGGATCCTGGATCCAGCACTGGTGCATCTCCTGTAAACAGTTGAAAGAATGCGTTTAAGTCATACAGGCGATTTTTAAGGAATATTTGTAGTTTGTGAAAATTGACACTTTGAAACTTTTCTGCTGAAAACCAGACAATGGATTCCTATGGAAGGAAATACAAGTTACTGGTAAGTACGGTTAGAATTACTTTTCAGGATCAGTACTAGGCTCAAAGATGCAGCACTGAGGTCTCTCCTGATAACAGGTGAGTAAATCGGAATTCGTAGTTCGGCTGATTTTAGAGGAATATTATAAAGTTCCAAAACTCCACACTTAGAAGAATTTCCAAGTGAAACCAGTCTATGTTAGCCTATGGAAGGAAATTCAAGTTACTGGTAAGTACGGTTAGAATTACTTTTCAGGGTCAGTGCTGGGCTAAAAGATGCAGCACTGGGTTCTCTCCTGATAACAGGTGAGTAAATCGGAATTCGTAGTTGTGCTGATTTTAGAGGAATATTTGTATGTTTCAAAAATCGACACAGAAACTTTTACAGCAAAAAGCAGGCAATGATATCCTTAGGAAGGAAATTCAAGTTACTGGTAAGTACGGTTAGAATTACTTTTCAGGATCTGTACTGGGCTGAAAGATGCAGCACTGAGGTCTCTCCTGATAACAGGTGAGTAAATTGGAATTCGTAGTTCAGCTGATTTTAGAGGAATATTATAATGTTCCAAAACTCAACACTTAGAAGAATTTCCAAGTGAAACCAGTCAATGTTAGCCTATGGAAGGAAATTCAAGTTACTGGTAAGTACGGTTAAAATTACTTTTCAGGATTAGTACTGGGCTCAAAGATGCAGCACTGTGGTCTCTCCTGATAACAGGTGAGTAAATCGGAATTCGTAGTTCGGCTGATTTTAGAGGAATATTATAAAGTTCCAAAACTCCACACTTAGAAGAATTTTCAAGTGAAACCAGTCAATGTTAGCCTATGGAAGGAAATTCAAGTTACTGGTAAGTACGGTTAAAATTACTTTTCAGGATCAGTACTGGGCTCAAAGATGCAGCACTGAGGTCTCTCCTGATAACAGGTGAGTAAATCGGAATTCGTAGTTCGGCTGATTTTAGAGGAATATTTGCACAATGGTGAAGGAAGGGGTGGGGCCTGAGGTGACATGTCTGCAAACACGTCCTGTGGCGCGTTTAAGTTGGAGAATTAATTCCTCCTCAATCCTGAGGGTCCCTAGGGGCCAACTAGCCCACCAGATACCTCCAGTATGCGCCAGAGAGCTGCGTTGCAGAGAGGTGTTCAGAGGCAACGCCCCTTTTTACAACACTCTGCAACGCAGCTCCGTGGCACTTACTGGAGGTACCTGGTGGGCTAGTTGGCCCCCAGGGACCCTCAGGATTGAAGGGGATTTAATTCCCCATCTTAAAACGCCCCATGGGGCCTGTTTGCACACATGTCACCTGAAGCCCCGCCCCCTCCCTTCACCACTGTGCAAACGCGCCCCGGGGATTAAGTCCCCTTGAATCCTGAGGGTCCCTGGAGTCCAACTAGCCCACCATGTACCTCCAAAAGGCGCCACAGAGCTGCGTTGCAGAGAGGTTTAAAAAGGGGCGTGGCCTCTGAACACCTCTCTGCAATGCAGCTCCCTGGCGCATACTGGAGGTTCCTGGTAGGCTAGTTGGCCCCAAGGACCCCAGTATTCAAGGGGAATTACTTCCCCTTCTTACAACGCGCCAGGGGGCGCGTTTGCAGAGTGCTGCAGGGAGGGGGCGGGGCCACCATGCCGTTTTTTTTTTTGCTTTCTTTTTTTTTTAATGGGAGGGGGGCTGCGTGGCCCCCCTTCCCTCATCCACTTTTGTCCCCGGGGACCCCGGGCCTGAGGCTGTTTTTTTATTTATTTATTTATTTTTACACGGGAAGGGGGCCGCGTGGCCCCCCTTCCCTGGGCCTGTATTTGCCCCGGGGACCCCATCCCCCGGGGCATGCCCTCTTTTAAAAAAATATATATATTTGGAGGGGGCTGCGTGGCCCCCTCCTCAGGCCATTTAAGGCCCCGGGGACCCCATCCCCGGGGCTGGCCTTTCCGTCCTTTTTTTATTTTATTTTTTTTAATAGATTTTTGGGGAGGGGGGCTGCGTGGCCCCCCTCCCGGGCCACTAATGGCCCCGGGGACCCCATCCCATAGGGCCTGGCCACTCGTTGGGGACCGTGGGGGGTCCCCAATCCCCGCACGGTCCCGCCGGCTCCCCGCGTCCTGCGGGAGCCGGCATTGCTTTTCCATAAGGGGAGCTGCTGACATGCAGCTCCCTTATGGAAAAGCAATCTGCTTTGCTTCATTGAAGCGAGAGCAGGAAACCTGCTCTCGCTTCAATGAAGCAACGCTAAGTTTGCAATAACAGGACGGGAGCCGCGAGGCTCACGTCCTGCCATGCAAACAGCAGTGTCCCGAGGGTAGGCACCCGGGACACTGCAGGAACCGGCCCTGGGGGTGGCGGTCCCCAGGGCCACCACAGGCTCCAGGAGGGGGGCCGTGCGGCCCCCCTCCCATGTCTTTAAAGCCCCGGGGAGGTGGTGGTCCCCGGGGCTCGGGGGTCTGTAACGGACCCCCGCATTTACATTATTAGTACCCCGGGGAGGTGGTGGTCCCCGGGGTGTGTGGGGGGGCTCGAGCCCCCCACACAGGTTCATTTAATTAAATAAAAAGAAGCCCCGGGGGTGGTGGTCCCCGGGGCTGCGGGAGAGCCGAGTGCCCTCCCGCACCATTTTGAAATAAAAACCCGGGGTGGCGCTCCCCGGGGCTTAGGGGCCTTAGAGGCCCCCCAATCATTTTTATTAACCCCTGCATGCCCCCGGGACTTGGCCCACCCGGGGGCCAATTAAGAACGAAGCGCGGGAGACCGCGCTTCGTTTATTTTTTTGTTATCGGCGGGATCCGTGCTCCCTAAGCGCATCCCACCGATTTAAAAAAAAAAAAAAATGCTTTTTTCTGCCCAGGTGGCCCTTGTGGGACTTCCTGAGCAGACCTAGGGGGTCAGGGTGTTTCTACCCTGCCCCCTTTGTGCGTTTTGCACACTTGTTTCTTGTGCCTCGGTTCTACCGAGGGACAAAATGGCTGCCAACACTTCCTGATTTGGAGTGTTGACAGCCACTTGAAAGCCAATTAGCATGCAGCTCGTGATCGGGAGGGTGCGCGCAGGGTGCGCTCAGGGTGCGCGAATCCGACGCGGCCATAGATATATATGTGATTTTCCTTTTGATTTTCTCAGGAACTACTGAACGGATTTACACCATTTAACAAAAAGGGTTCTTTCTGAACCAAGAACTACCTCTTTGCCAAATTTGGTGTAATTCCGTTCAGCAGTTCGGGCTGTAGCCGTGGCTAAAGTTTCCTATGGGAAAATGAATGGGGAAAACACGTTTTGGGACCCCCTTTTTTCTCGGCCCCGCTTGACGAATCACCCCGAGACTTTCAGGGTAGGAGCGGACCAGAGCGGGCCACAAAGTTTTGAAAATTTCGCGAAGATTCGTCAACCGACGCAAGAGTTATTTCAAATAGAATGTTGCGGATTTCCTATGGAAAATAGGTCCTAACTATAACTATCTACTGGCGACCGCCAGTAGATAATGCATGTAATAATATATATGTGTATATATGTATATACAGTATACATCTATATATATATATATATATTCAAAACAATGTGGTCTACAAGCGGCGCGCTCTTACAGCTGGTGCAGCCTTAGGGGGTTAAAGACCAGAACCCCAGTTAATTTGTTTTTCAAAAGGAGACGACGCTGCACTCCTGGGGGCTTCAATTCGCAGCATTCTTTTATTTGGCAGACAGCATTTCGCACCACAACGCGTTTCAACATCCGTCTTTTTCAAGTGGTGCCAAAATCATGTTGCTCTGATTGACACGCCTTAAATACAATGAATGGCATTCTGGGAATTGTAGTTTCTTTATGTTGGTACATCTGGAAGTCCTTAAAATAATTAATGCACAATGCTCTTTGATATGCCACTTTCCCATATGCCTCATTTTACTGTGTGGCAGTTTTAAAGAAAATTGTCATTTGCCCTCCATTGCCAGCTCCCAGGCCCTTACTCCCATTTTTCACGGGCCGCTCGGTGTTGAAATTCAAGGACAGCTCTCACCTTTGCTCCATGATGAGACTGTCCTTCCAGTATGAAGTTGCGCTAGGCGTTGTTGAAGTAAGGAACTCGTATCCAGCTTCTTGAGTATAGTACACACGCAGGGGATAAATATCTCCTCGCCAACTTCATTTGTTAGAAGTATTCAAACACACCGGGCGCTTCCGCTTTTATTCAAAGATTCAAAACAATGTGGTCTACAAGCGGCGTGCTCTTACAGCTGGTGCAGCCTTAGGGGGTTAAAGACCAGAACCCCAGCTAATTTGTTTTTCAATCAGAGCAACATGATTTTGGCACCACTTGAAAAAGACGGATGTTGAAACGCGTTGTGGTGCGAAATGCTGTCTGCCAAATAAAAGAATGCTGCGAATTGAAGCCCCCAGGAGTGCAGCGTCGTCTCCTTTTGAAAAACAAATATATATATATATATATATATATGTTTTTGTATGTATATATGTATATGTGTATATATATATGTATATTTGTATATGTATGTATAAATATGTATATATATTATATACATTATCTACTGGCGGTCGCCAGTAGATAGTTATAGTTAGGACCTATTATCCATAGGAAATCTGTAACATTCTATTCCCAATAACTTTGGCGTCGTTTGACGAATCATCGCGAAATTTTCAAAACTAGTGGGGCGCTCCGGTCCGCTCCTGTCTTGAAAGTTTCGGGGTGATTCATCAAGCGGGGGCAGAGAAAAAAAGGGGGTGCCAAAACGTGTTTTCTCCATGTTAATTCCCATAGGAAATTTTAGCCACGGCTACAGCCCGAACTGCTGAACGGAATTACACCAAATTTTGCAAAAAGGTAGCGCTTGGTTCAGAAAGCGACCTTTTTTTAAATGGTGTAAATCCGTTCATTAGTTGCGGAGAAATTCAAAAAATAAGAGTGAAAAAATCAATTTCCCATAGGAAAATTTATGCAAGGCTACAGCAAAAACTGCTGAACGGAATTACACCAAATTTGGCAAAAAGGTAGTGCTTGGTTCAGAAAGCACACTTTTTAAAAATGGTGTAAATCCGTTCAGCAGTTGCTGAGAAAATCCAAAATAAAAGTTTCAATATCTATGGCCGCGGTGGATCCGCGCACCCTCCCGATCACGAGCTGCATGCTAATTGGCTGTCAACACTCCAAACCAGGAAGTGCTGGCAGCCATCTTGTTCCACGGTAGAACCGAGGAACAAGAAACCAGTAAAACAACTGCGTAAAACACAAAAAGGGGGCAGGATTTTTAAATCGGCGGGATGCGCTTAGGATGCGCGGATCCCGCCGAGAAAAAAAAAAAAAAAAAGCGCGGTCTCCCGCGCTTCGTGGTTAATTGGCCCCCGGGTGGGCCAAGTCCTGGGGGCATGGGGGGTTTATTTAATAATATGGGGGGGCCTCTAAGACCCCCAAGCCCCGGGGACCGCCACCCCCCGGGGCTTTAAAAAAATAATGGTGCGGGAGGGCTCTTGGCCCTCCCGCAGCCCCGGGGACTGCCACCCCCCGGGGCTTCTTTTTTTTAAAATAATATACCTGTGTGGGGGGGCTCACCTCCCCGGGGCACTAAAAAAAATGCTAATTTGGGGGTCCGGAACGGACCCCCGAGCCCCCGGGACCACCACCTCCCGGGGGCTGTGCATGTGAAGGGAGGGGGGCCACGCGGCCCCCCTCCTGGAGCCTGTGGTGGCCCTGGGAACCGCCACCCCCCCAGGGCCGGCTCAAGCAGTGTCCCGGGGTGTCTACCCCCGGGACACTGTAGTTTGCTATGACAGGACGGGAGCCTCGCGGCTCCCGCCCTGCCATAGCAAACTGCTTTGGTTTTTGGAAGAGAGAGCAGGAAACCTGCTCTCTCTTCCAAAAACCAAAGCAGATTGCTTTTCCACACGGGGAGCTGCATCTTAGCAGCGCCCCATGTGGAAAAGCAATGCCGGCTCCCGCAGGACGCGGGGAGCCGGCGCGACTGTGGGGGCATTGGGGACCCCCCCACGGTCCCCAATGGAGAGGGCCAGCCCCGGGCTAGTAGTGGCCCGGGAGTGGGGCCACGCGGCCCCCTCCCCAAAATTAAAACATTTTTTTTTTAAATAAATAAAGGCCGCCCCGGGGCCAGTAGAGGCCTCAGAAGGGGGGCCACGCAGGCCCCCTCCATAAACAAAAATATATATTTGGCCATGCCCCGGGGGATGGGGTCCCCGGGCCCGGAATTGGCCACGGGAGGGGAGCCCACGCGTCCCCCTTCCCGTTAATTTTTTTTTTTTTATTAAAAAAGGGGTCAGGCCCTGGGGGATGGGTTCCCCCGGGCCCAAAAAAAGTAAAAAGAAGAGGGGCCACACAGCCCCCCTTCCAAAAGACAAAAAAACAAAAAACAAAAAAAACACACGATCGTGCCGAGGCTCCGCCCCCTCCCAGCAACACTCTGCAAACGCGCCCTGTGGCGCGTTTTAAGTTGGGAAATGAATTCCCCTTCAATACTGGGGGTCCCTGGGGGCCAACTAGCCCACCGGGAACCTCCAGTATGCGCCAGGGGGCTGCGTTGCAGAGAGGTGGTCCCGGCCACGCCCCTTTTTACACCTCTCTGCAACGCAGCTCTGTGGCGCTTACTGGAGGTACCTGGTGGGCTATTTGGACCCCAGGGACCCTCAGGATTCAAGGGGACTTAATCCCCCAACTTAAAACGCGCCACGGGGCGCGTTTAGCACAGTGGTGAAGGGAGGGCGGGGCTTCAGGTGACATGTGTGCAAACAGGCCCCGTGGCGCGTTTTAAGATGGGGAATTAAATCCCCTTCAATCCTGAGGGTCCTGAGGGCCAACTAGCCCACCAGGTACCTCCAGTAAGCGCCACGGAGCTGCGTTGCAGAGTGTTGTAAAAAGGGCGTGGCCTCTGAACACCTCTCTACAACGCAGCTCTCTGGCGCATACTGGAGGTATCTGGTGGGCTAGTTGGCCCCTAGGGTCCCTCAGGATTGAGGAGGAATTAATTCTCCAACTTAAAACGCGCCACAGGGCGTGTTTGCAGACATGTCACCTCAGGCCCCACCCCCTTCCTTCACCATTGTGCAAATATTCCTCTAAAATCAGCCGAACAACGAATTCCGATTTACTCACCTGTTATCAGGAGAGACCTCAGTGCTGCATCTTTGAGCCCAGTACTGATCCTGAAAAGTAATTCTAACCGTACTTACCAGTAACTTGAATTTCCTTCCATAGTCTAACATTGACTGGTTTCACTTGGAAATTCTTCTAAGTGTGGAGTTTTGGAACTTTATAATATTCCTCTAAAATCAGCCGAACTACGAATTCTGATTTACTCACCTGTTATCAGGAGAGACCTCAGTGCTGCACCATTGTGCAAATATTCCTCTAAAATCAACCGAACTACGAATTCCGATTTACTCACCTGTTATCAGGAGAGACCTCAGTGCTGCATCTTTGAGCCCAGTACTGATCCTGAAAAGTAATTTTAACCGTACTTACCAATAACTTGAATTTCCTTCCATAGGATATCATTGCCTGCTTTTGCTGAAAAAGTTTCTGTGTCGATGTTTGAAACATACAAATATTCCTCTAAAATCAGCACAACTACGAATTCCGATTTACTCACCTGTTATCAGGAGAGACCTCAGTGCTGCATCTTTGAGCCCAGTACTGATCCTGAAAAGTAATTCTAACCGTACTTACCAGTAACTTGAATTTCCTTCAATAGGCTAACATTGACTGGTTTCACTTGGAAATTCTTCAAAGTGTGGAGTTTTGGAACTTTATAATATTCCTCTAAAATCAGCCGAACTACGAATTCCGATTTACTCACCTGTTATCAGGAGAGAACCCAGTGCTGCATCTTTTAGCCCAGCACTGACCCTGAAAAGTAATTCTAACCATACTTACCAGTAACTTGTATTTCCTTCCATAGGAATCCATTGTCTGGTTTTCAGCAGAAAAGTTTCAAAGTGTCGATTTTCACAAACTACAAATATTCCTTAAAAATCGCCTGTATGACTTAAACTCATTCTTTCAACTGTTTACAGGAGATGCACCAGTGCTGGATCCAGGATCCACCACTGAGTGAGAAAAAGTAACGATAACACTACTTACCTGCTAAGTGAATTTCCTCCCATAGGATAACATTGGTGATTCTATGTGAAAAAGTTTCTAAGTGTCAACTTTTAAAATACAATAATATTCCTTAAAAATCACTACTGTAACCAAAACGCTTTTACTCAACTGTTTACAGGAGATGTCCCAGGACTGAATCTAGGATCCAGGCCTGTGGTTAGAAAAAGTAATCCATAAAGTAACTAATTGCATTTAACTAGAAATTCACATTGAGCTCAATGTTGCATTGTGTTTGAAATTGTGTTGCCCATTGCAACAACTGTAACTACTGTACTTAAAAGTCTATTGCCTATTTGCAAAGTATTTAAACTAAAGTAATTCATTCTGAGAAAGTATATTTTGTAATGTAATGTATAATGTAATTACAATGTAATTTAAAAAATAAAATATCTAAAAATAGTTTAAAAAAATGTAGTAAATCAGTATCAAAAAAATAAATATAACAATTAATACATTTAAAAATTGTCATTTAGAAAACCTTTGAAATTCACTGAAAAAAACCATAGGTTTCAGACATGTTATAGTTAGGAATTAGCATTTAAAAAACCTTTGAAATTCACTGAAAAAGCCATAGGTTTCAGGCACGTTATAGTTAGAAATTAGCATTTAAAAAACCTTACAAATTCACTGAAAAAACCATAGGTTTTAGGGACAGTTATAGTTAGTTGGACATTGCACTCGTACAAAACCCGTGAAATTCCCCCATTATAGTTAGTTCAGCTAACTATAACTCGCGCCCCCGCAATGCACTGCTGATGACGTCACATATTACATCACTCATGAAACGCGTCGTGAGGAATAAAGAAATTTTGATGCCTACATTGCAGTGGTTCGTGGCTCTTTGGTGCTTTGCTGCGCGCTGAAATACGAGTGCGCTGAGGCGCGGGGAACTTCTGATTTGGTGATATATATATATATATTCATGTGTATGTATATATATATATAGTAAATTAAAAAATAAACAATTAATTAAATGTAATTTAAAATATATTTTAAATAATTGTGTTCGACAATATATATATACATATAAACACATGTATGCATATATATATATATGCGTGTGTATGTGTGTGTTTATATAAGTATATATTTATATATATATAGCCTTAAGTATTAGTGTAATTTGTGTAATTTATATTATATTAGTGTTATATATTTAAATATTTATTATTTACTACTTTAAACTATATATATTAAAAAACGATATGTTTGTATGTTTTTGGATATTAGTGTAAAACAATATTTTAGTTTTGTGCTTACCATTATAAGTATAAGGTCACAATATTTTGGTAAACAATATTTTTGACACAATATTTGTGTCAAACTGTATTGTTTACCTCGATATTGTGCCAGTGATCCTCCCTCCATTGGTGCCATTTTTACTTGCCCAGGTAGACTGTTGGCATCTGCCCTCCTTCTATACTGTTTACAGATGATCCAGAAAAATGTTGGCAGACGCCTTCTGCAACTGTGAACATACATTTACACCACTGAGGCCCTTTAAGTCCTACACTGAAGCAAGATGCATCTTTTCCAAGCTCTCTGAATTTCACATTGGTCAATGCACAGTGTAGGCCCGATCACTCACACCCACACAAACTTTGAACTTATCTACGAGGAAGGAACCAGAGATTAAACATTGCACATCAATTAACCCCAAGTACTGCAAGACTTGGGCATGCTCTGTCTTTTTCAGAGCAGACTGCAAATTCTGGAACTTCCTTCCAACCTGAACAACAGGGCATTTACCCTACGGAATAAAGGTTAAAGGACGGATAACAGCCTTGGGAAGCACCAACACAATGACTATAAAGTATATGCAGGCCCATTTTTCATTCCCAAGTACTAATTCTAAGCTTATACTCTTCTGTGTTATAAGCACTCCTTCATGCAGCAGCAAGGTCACAGAAACAAGTTCAGAGCACCCATCATGTTTCCCACATTGGTTTCACAGCAACTACAAAATGATCCAAAAATGCATGCAAACCCTGACTGAGCAACATAACTTACAAGGAGGCACAGCCCCTCGACACACAACAAAATTAGGACTCTAATATGCAAATTCCAAACACGACACAATGCAACACAAAACATAAAATAAATATTATTCTTGGCCCTTCAAGTAAGTGGGGCCTACCGCCAGTTTTTTTTAAACTTTCTGTAAGAATATTTCTGTGTGGATATGTGGGGTATTCTGCCAAAACATTTAAATTTTCAGGAATATTTAACTATTTGGTTGTGTAATTAATGTGGCAGGCCTTAGTACTAACAAGGTGGTGAAAAAAAACATGTTTTAATACGTTGAAGTGTGGCTGTACAGATTTAAGAATTGTCATCAGTGGGTGCATAATAGGATATTTCCTTTAAATAGAATATTCCTTATGTATCATCATGATTTCACTTAACTACCCAAGGGGTGTTCACAAGAATTATTTCATTATTTCATAATGAAGTCTCGAATGACCAACACTGAGCTGTCCACCATTCCAAAGTCTGTGATGATCTCAACATGCACCTGTAAGAAATTGTATTATTAACTGGGGTGGGTGACTACCCATCTCAAGGAATAATCACAACCCTTGTCACGGTGAACCCTTAATGTCAGTCAGTCAATCAACTTTGTTTGGAAAAAGACCACAAAAGTTACATTAAAAGCATAAAATTTCAAAATCAGAACACAGTCAACTTATAAATACAAAAGCAGTCCGTCCAATACTAATATCACAGACAAAATGTTTAAAAACAGCTCATTTCACTTACTAAGTCCAGGAATATCCAAATAAATAAATAAATTGTGCAAATGTTAATCATGGCACTAACTTGTACCTTTTCCTCACTAGTAAACTGTACATATAAAAGTTAATGCTGCACATCTTGTTTCTTGAGCCTCAAGTTGTAAATATATCATACCTTGCTTATGACATCTAGTAGCAAATGCCAGCAGGATTGGCACTAAGAACCATTTTTGTACGGTGCTATATAAAGTGCAACTAATGTAAGATAATTGCAAAAGTCAAAAGACCCTTAATATCACTAAATTAACCTAAACATATTCTCCTGGTAGCTATGGTACAGAGCAGACAGGCTTAACTCAGGGCAATTGTGAAGAGTCTTTAGGCTACACCAAAACTGTAATACAGTTAAAATGCAAAACAATAAAAAATGGCAAATCAATCTAGGAAAATAGAGTAAAATTTAATAAACAAAATTGGCACCAAAATGACTATACACCAATAATGGGAACTAGAGATTAATTTAAAAAGTTTTAGGTAGAAATAGTGCAAAAAACACAAAGCGCCAATGGCAGTCAATAGTCACAGTAAACCAGGACCTAGGTGCAATTTGACACAGACCATGATGGAGCACAGATCAGGTATACCAACGAGGTCTGTCCTGGTCAAGGATTTGTGACATTAGTCATTTCTGTCCCAATCCACCACAGGAGCACAATTCTAAACCCACTAGGACCTTAGGGGAGGCACTTAGAGACTCACAGGATGCCATGCAGAGGCCAACAGCAGGGTCCTGTTCAAGTCCTGTTGCCACTAGGCAGCTGGGCAGTTGCAGGAAAGGACTCTTGTACCTTATTGTATCCCTGTAGCCTGACTAGGAGGTCAGTCTTTTGACCCGTGGAGTCTACTTCTTTGTCCTGGGTAGAAAGAGAGCAGGTCTCCAGTTCTTCAACGCTCTTCTCAGGTCGTGGACAACAGATTCAGTCCTCTTCTGATCTTCATCATATCTACTAGGGCTCTGAAGTGGGTTCCTGGAGGTGCCCCCTTTATGCCTGGCAAGAGCTGGTAAGTGACAATGGGGACTGTGCATTCCCTAACCAATCAGGAAAATGTTTCTGGGGCCAGCCTACCCACTTGGGCATTTTCAAGATGGCAAATGTCTTTAGCCACACTAAAACTAGGCTCTGAGGGCACAGTGTATGTGGAGAGTCTACTATGGTAATCTTAGTGTCCTCCCACATCTGACATAAAACTGCAGTTTGGGGTAGGCACTTAACCGACGAAAATGCACAGACAGAAGTCTCATTAAACAAAAGTAGGTTTTTAAGCAACCAGTCAGTGGATACACAAATATTGTCTTTCTATTCAGTTTTCTGCCTTTCATGTGCACTTCAAACTGTTATAGGTAAATCTAGCAGACCTGTCAAGTCGGAGTTGGCACTCAAGCAGGATAGGATACTCAGAGCCCACGCCCTGCATGTTCGGTAGGCTCAGAGGAGTCATCTCATTCAGGTCAGCCTATTGTTTTCTACTGTAAAGCATTTCACACCTTTTTCTCACCTATTCACATTCTAATCTGCAGATGGGAGAAGTCTGAGAGTCACTTCAGGCAGGGAAAAAGTAACTTTCTAAAAGTTACCTTTCCTTAATATTTATTAAACATCTGACTTCACTGTTGAATTGGATTTTTAATAACAATCACAAATGTAATTATTTTTACTAGCTGGTCCATTTAGAGAATACAGTGTTAGGATTTGTATCTGTGCTCTGGTTTTCTACACAGGACAGCTAAACCTGGCAAAATGAAAAATTGCTTTTGGGATCTAGTCACAGTAAGGACATGTTAACATTAATTTTCTGCATGCCATACTTTGCACCCTGTCTTGTGGACTACAAGGCATACATACAAGGGTGTAGCTTCCATTGGTGCAGGGAGTGCAGTGGCACCGGGTCCCACAGCCATGAGAGGCCCACTGAACCCAAATAATTGCTGTATTTTACTATCTACACAGCAGTCAAAGGGGGCATCCTTGCTACACTACTGCCTATATTGGGGTGCCTATTAATATTTAAAAGAGAGATTTTGACCTGTCAAGAGGGTTTATTTTGACAGGTCGAATTACAGTGTTTAAACTGCCACAGTCAAGCTACAATAGTCTGAGGCCTGAAGCCATGTTTTACACTGCCACTGTACTGGATGGCACAATAGGTGCTGCAATCCACTAGTGACATTTAACTTGCGGGCCCTGGAATATGCCATTTCACCCATGTTTAGAGGAGGAGTGCAGGCACTTTACCACTGGTTAGCACGGATAAAGTGTACTGAATTCTCATGCCAGAAAAAATATTGGTGCCAGCAAAAGTTGAGAAATCTGGGGAGACCATGCAAAAAAGCTCAATTTACTACTTTTAGTTGATTGATAGTCAGTATGTCAAAGATTCAATGTAATGCAAAATTTGCTGTTAATAAAAATGTAGTCTTTACATCTGTTTGTGTTTACAAAGAGACTGTATGTGAGATTGTTACTTCCAGTGATGGCTGACATATGAAGCATTTTTACTTGTGTTGCAAATCTCAGATATTTCCTCAAAGTGACAATGTGGGGTTTCCAGTTTGAAGACAGTATATTTAGTGAAATAAGTTCAGATGATACATGCCCATGTATTGGTAATTCACAACAAAACTATTGTAATTTACTGCAAAAAACCTCTCCTCCTTCCTAATTCTTGGCCTATTCACAGATTTAGTTAAAGATGACCATCTCACTGTAGTCACCACACTTTCCTTCCTTACACTTTCTGATGTAGCTCTCTGTTGGTTCTTTACATACATCTTCAAGTGTTACTACTATAGCTCCTCGTGTGCATTGTAATACCGTCCACATCAATTGGTGAGCATCCACTATGCCGAAGTTTAGGTCCCTCATCCTTCCTACTTTCCACTGTTTAGCACTTCCCTTGCAGATTTCTTCCACTCCTGATGATTCTGTTACCTCTTTGCAAAAGTCAAAATATAGGAAAGCCCATATCATAATGCATGTTTCCTCTTGCTAATTCAAAAGGCATGTCAAAGTACTATGAGAGTAAATTTGTACATACAGCAGAATACCTTAATGGATAAGCCCACAAGTATTTTACTCATACCCATTGAGAACAATAGATGCATCAGATGTGTACCCCGTGCCTGATGACCGAATTTTCAAGCACTGTACATTTCTGCATTTGATTGCAGGATTTAGATTTTTCCAGTCTGCAACACGAATATGTAAACTAAAACTGCAATTGACTGTCTGACTTCCAACTGTAACAGCCAGGGGTGTAACCAAACCCGAACTGGGCTGGAGCTATCCTTAAAGCCAACCCCAATACACCTACAAAAAACATATTTTAATACATATGACAATGTTTATAAAATGCTGAGAATGAGCGATTTGAGAACTAAAAAGCAGCTTCTACAGATTTTAATGCAAAGCACTTTAGAACCAGTTTTTGCAAAACTATTTCAAGATGATGACCCTTTCTCCAATTCCTTCTGTGAAATGACAGTGAACTCATGAAATATTTGTAATTCCATCTTCAGAAAGTAGTTCCTGCCTGACTGTTGACCAAAAGTTCTTTTTCAAGTCTACTCGTTAGGATATTGCAACATATGCTTGTTTGAGGTCGCGCACAGGTACAGGTCTCAGAATATTGAGCTTAGTTGGTTAACAGACCAAATTTCAGGATCTGAGTCTGGTAAATCATAGGGTTGATTCTTAATGCATCTTTCATTCCTCCTGCTATTAAATTAGTAAGTGCCAATCAGTTGGCAATATTCACAAATTCCAGTCTTTTAACTTCTCTGCCATGAAAATAAAATATTTGTTGTTAGCACACCACATTTAGCAGTTCTCATATGATATGCTGTTTGAGCTACATGCATGCAGAAAATCACCAGGCCTAAAGAATTAGCAGAAAAGTTAGCTGCTTTGAAATAACTTTGCAAAGAATTGTTTTCAGGCATGCAATGGGTGCAAGTATTCCTTCAACCTGCAAAACATCTGAAATGTGTGGCTGAAGGTCAATAACCTGCAAAGAGGTCACTCCAACAAAGAGAGAAATAGTGCCTCTTAATAGCATATGTTATAATAACAACAAATATGCTTTCAATTCTATTCTGAAGCTGCCAGCACAGAAAATGTCAAATCCAGTAAAATATCAATGTTGTTTTTAAATCCTGCAGGAGATAATGTGCATTATAAAATGCTGCAATTGTTACAAATGACTCCAAGAATAATTTGAGAAGACTGACCATACTCTCTATATATTTGTTGTTCCTAAATGTGTATAATAACTAGAGCAATTAGCCTGGCCTGTGTAGAGAAATTGACAACTTTGAACAGAGAAATACAAGACAGACAACATGGCTATGAGTTTGTGATTGTAACACTGGAACAAGTAGTGCACAAAGTACTGTTTTCATCATGCAGTTCTTTTGCATTGGCTTCCTATTAGACACAATATCAGACTTAGCGATGCGTCGATTCTGAGGTGACTCCGATCCGCAGGTGATGCGTCGGGAAAACTTGCCGCACAGGTACGATGCGTGGAATTCCAGGGTGCGTCGGTGATCGATGAGGCGGTGTCGAGCGGCGCTGCAGCGGTTTCTTCAGCCGCGACCCCTCGATGCGTCGGTTATTGCAGTGGCGACAGGCACTGCGTCCGTTTCGGCAGCTGTGTGGCGATGCGTGGAGATTCTTCTCGCACCACGGTGCTGCATTGGAAAAACTGCTGCAAGAAGAGCAAAGGGTCGATTTTCTTGTAGTTGAGTTGCTTTTCCAGCTCCCAACAGCAGAAACAACCTCCAGAGGCCCAAGACAGTCACAGGTGCCTCCTGGCAGGTCAGAACTGGAAGTTCAGGGGAGCTGGGGGTGAAGTCTTTGTGTCCCTGAGACTTCCAAACAGGAGGCAAGCTCTACTCAAGCCCTTGGAGATCTTCTTCAAGCAGGGACACAGCACACAGCAAAGTGCTTCTCCTTTCCTTGGCAGAAACAGCTACTACAGGCCAACCCCAGACACACAACAAAGGGGCAGTACTTCTCCTCAGTTTCTCCAGCTCTTCTCCTTGGCAAAGGTTCCTATTGATTCCAGAAGTAGTCTAAAGTTCAGGGGTTTTAGGTCTAATACTTATACCCCAAAATACTTTGTTCTCTTTGTGCAAGGGTCTCTGAGCCCAGTCCAAACCAGTTCTGTCCTCTCTTGTGCAGCTGCCCGGCAGGAGGTTGAGACAGCATTGTGTAAGGCGGACAGGCCCTATTCAGGTGCAAGGGAAATCTCCTCCCACCACTCTAAATGCAGACCAGGCCTACTCAGGTGCTAGTGAGAACTCCTCCCCTACTCTAAATGCAGCCCAGGTCTATTGAGCCCAGCCCTGACTCATTCAGGAAAGACAGGACACACACCAACCCCCTCCCCCCCCAGTGGCTGTCTGAGAGAATTCACCTCCCCAGTCCCTATCACCCCAAAACCAGACAGGCAATACACAAACAGGCAGAGGCACACAGAATGGTTAAACAAGAAAATGCCTACTTTCTAAAAGTAGCATTTTCAAACAAACAATTTAAAAACCATCTTTACTAAAAGATGTGTTATTAAATTCTGAGTTCAGGGAGCCTAAACTTCATTTCTCTATCTTGTCCCAATGGGAAGTTATATGTATAAGATGTTATAAATAAACTCCCATTCTATCCTATGGGGCAAGATAGCCTTTCAATAGTGAAAAACGAATTTGGCAGTATTTCACTTTCAGGACTTGTCACACACACCAGTAAATGTCCTACCTTTCACATACACTGCACCCCGCCCAAGGGGGTACCTTGGGCCTACCATAGGGGTGCCTTACATGTAGAAAAAGGGAAGGTTAGGGCCTGGCAAGTGGGTGCATTTGCCAAGTCGACATGGCAGTTAACAACTGCACACAGACACTGCAGTGGCAGGTCTGAGTTACCTTTTCCGAGCTACTCATGTGGGTGGCACAATCAGTGCTGCAGGCCCACTAGTAGCATTTGATTTGCAGGCCCTGGCACACTTCAGTGCACTTTACTAGCGACTTACCAGTAAATCAAATAACAATTTACACAGAGAGCATATGCACTTTAGCACTGATTAGCAGTGGTAAAGTGCCCAGAGTCCTATAGCCAACATCCACAGGTCTGGAAAAAATAGGAGAAAGGAGCAAAATGTTTGGGGGATAACCCCGCAAAAACGGCCAAGTCCAACAGCTGTGAAACTACATGAGACAGGCGAGAGAGGATAGAGTGATAGAATGCCTACACAGGGAGAGTGCTGGTGTACTTCCTGTGCGTAGACACCATCCTCAAGAAAGAAACACAAAAGGAATACACAAAAGCAAATTCTACATCTGGCTTACAATACACTATGAGAAACTATTCATCTAGATGTTAGATATAAATAAAATGTTCAGGCTTCTTGTCGCTGAGCTATCTCGCAGTCTAACCATAGGCCAAGTGCCGGACACCTGCCTATACCGAGCTGACAGTGATCCATCACCAAAGGCCAAGAGCCACAATCCATCATTTATGCTGAACCTCTTCTAACATTGCTACCAGCCCTTAGTCTAGTGTCTGAACGCATCCACTAAATATATTGAAAAATATACATGCAAGATCTGAGTTGAGTTATTTCTTACAAAGGGTGGTGCAAACTCAGGCATTCAGGTGGATAAGAGGCACAAGAGTGCATCCAATCAACCCAAAATGGCCTCTGTGGAAGGGGAAAGCCCCCATGTACTTCACAGACCAATGAGGATTACAGCACCCACAATATGCTTTGCTAAGGCAACACCTGTGATCAGGAAAGTGAATAGGCTTAGGAGGGCTGGGACATTAATTAGAATCAGTGATGAAACCTGATGACAGAATATATATTTCTTTAAGTTGTTTCTCTTTAAATAGTGCCTGATGTTATGAATAGGTTCAAAGCACTAAGAAAATAAAGCAAAGCAATATTTCTGCAATATCTTCACTTTGGGCCTCTCAGGGGTTTGGAAAGTGCTGTAGAAATGACAATACAATATAATATTAATGCCTTTCTCTATTACATTCTGATAAATTCTTACATTCTCTGTCTTTTGTTGAGGTTGAAGTGTGGTGATGTACTCCTGCTGTGTATTTGTAGATGTGGTTGTATCTGATAACTAATCCTTTCATCCCTGTTGATTTCTTTCCAGGCACTTTAAGTAGCAAACCATGGCTCGATTACAAGTAATTAATTGGTACTGTGCAGGAACAACCCACCAATAGTGTGCAATTATACGTTACACTGCAGGGGATAGGGAATAACTTGCAGACCTGGAATTACCAGGTGGGATTCTGCATGTTTTTCTTTGGGGTCTTACGCACATATTTACCACCTGCTCTAAGTAGGTGGTAAAAGCATGTGGGGGCTGTGCTAAAAGTGTGCAGGGGGGTACCGTAAGCCAGGGGTGAGGGGAAGATGATGAGGAGGGTGAAGGAAGGAGTGCAGAATGTTGGCTGGCAGGGAAGAGCATGTAATGATCCCATGTGCCTTGTCTGTGCTGCATACAGAGGTTTTGGAAGGCAACCGGGCTACAATGCAGCATTTGTACACTGTGCTTGTACCTGCTGGACTTTCCAGTCCGTAAAATCTAGTTCTTTCTTCCGGCACCCAGTAAATTTGGGTACATGAACACTGGACCTCTTATAATTGTGAGGAATGTAATTTCACTCAGGAATTCCTCTCCGCACAGTACCCAATCGGGGCCCATGTCTTTTATGGGCACTGTGCAAGTCAGCTGATTAAGTAGAGAGAGGCTGAAACCATGAGGCACACATAAGCAATGAAAAAATAAAGTGCCCACTACCTGTAACTAACTTTTGGGTGACTTCAGTGGTTGAAGTGGGCAGGATCTATTGCACATGATGTTCCCAATATTTTTTCATTTTACACTAACAGTTTCCATACTTTCTGTTTAAAAACAAACAAAAGAAATGTTCCAGACGCCCATCTAGTGGTTGAATTGCACAATGTGAGACCTGCAAACCTGGAATCAATCCCGGCTTCCTAACTTGACCAAACTGTGTGTTCCTTGGCAAATAGTTTATTTCATTGTGCCTCCTTTTTCTTCATTATCACATATGAGAGCCCATTCAAATATGTGAGTTCTGAATGTGCGCTGTACAAACACATCTTATGTTTGATAAAATAGACTATAATGTTGGTCCATACATAAAAAGGATCGAGGCAACTTATAGAATACACATGACAACTGTCTTGATTCTTAGTTCACTGCTGGCATTGCCATAATGGCAAATGTGTGGAGGGCATGAATGTTTCAAAGTGCATGTTTAGAAACTATCCCTATTAATAAATGCCTCTCAGTGCAGTGATATAATCTGATGTACTAATGTGAAACCCTTCTGCATATTAAAGAAGAACATTATATCTGTCACTTGATTTACAAGCCAAATATTTTCATGGCTCAGCTATACAAGGGCTCGGAGAGCCAAACCAGATCCTTCATTTGGCTCTCCCTTTTAATTTGCTTGCTCGTCCACCTTTAACTGTTCTGTGAAACCAAGGGAGAGTCAACAGTGAAAGAAAAACAACCCTTCCTGCCAGGATGCGTACTAACTGAAGGAAATATAAATGTGTGCAATTAGTTGATTAGTAAATCTAAAGGCTGCTTGGGAGTCAGTATATGGCTTCAGTTGATGCAGTCATTTGAGGCTTCACGGTGATAAATATTTATTCTTTTTCAGGGGTAATGTAAAGATTTTATCAGCTGAGTTCTGAAGCGTGTCTTTCAAGTAGAAACAAATAATAAAACAAAGTTTGGACTATTTCCAGTCTGATTGCGTTTTAGTAAATATATATATATATATATATATATATATGCAAAAAGAAGCAGAGAACTCTGGGTAGTTCTCAAGTTTAGGTGGAAAGCAGCTCCTGTGTAGAGCACTCTCAACACCAGCGACACTCTAGATCTGCTCACCACAAATGTCTGCTCTTCTATCTAAGTCTTTAAGCATAGGATTAGCACAGTGCCATCCACGCCGAGATAGAAAGGGACAAAGTCTTTTGCCATTTCTACAGCAAAGTCTTTAAGCATAGGACTAGCACAGTGCTGTCCATGCAGAGCTGTAAAATGACAAAAGCCAATTACCACTCCAGGCACAGTAATAAAGCTTTGAATTGGTAAAATACCAACCAAGCCAACCTGAAATGAGAAAAAACAACCCCTGACACGTGTTTCGCTCTACTTAGAGCTCTTCACAGAGGTATAGCTTTGTCCAGACACAAGGGAGCATCCAGTATAAGTCAAAACAATACCTTTTCAGGCATAGAGTGACACATACATTTGAGGTGAGCAGATCTAGAGTGTTGCTGGTGTTGAGAGTGCTCTATAAAGGAGCTGCTTTCCACCTAAACTTGAGAACTACCCAGAGCTCTCTGCTTCTTTTTTGCATAATTTATGCGTCACTCTACGCCTGAAAGGGTATTGTTTTATCACCAAAATGTGAATGCCATTTTAAAAACCGTAAACTTTTTCCCTTTTAAATTACGGCACATTTGAGTTGCTGAAATTTAATAAAGGGTGGGATATTTAGTGCAGCCGGTATTTACTGGATGTGATAAATTCCACCCAACTCAAAATTCCATTCCTAGTGCAAACAGAGGGTTATGCAGGGGGTCAGACAATTGGAAGTAATTCGGAATCAGGGTCTAAGGTCTAGGGCCTCATTTATGAAAAGTGACGCATCGTTGCGTGAAAACAGCGATGCGTCACTTTTCATTGCACCCTCCTTGCGACATTATGGATACGTCATATTTACTGTATGACGCATCATGTCACAAGGAATGACAGATACGTCAGTTTTACTGATGTATCTGTTGGCGCAAAAATGACGCATTGCTGGAGTTGTGTCAGAAGCGTGACGCAACTCCAGCAATGCAGGGGGGGGCTATGGATATAGCACTGTGTCACCCTTACGCCTGGCATGAGGCAGGCGTAAGGTTTTGACGCATTTGCGTCCTAGAAGTGGCACAGTGAAATCTCATAGATTTCACTGCTTCACTTCTATGAGGCTTACTTGGGTGGGAATGCCCCCCCTGCATACATTATACCTGACGCAGGTATAATGTAGGGCAGGGGCTTACAAAGTGACGCATCTGCTTAGATGCATCACTTTGTAAATAGGGCGCAACAGGGGGCATGTTTTACGCCGCCGATGCGTCACAAAAAGTGGTGCAACAGCAGCACAAAACTGTTGCAAGGCCTCATAAATAAGGCCCAAAATCTCTCTCTACACATTTTGTGGCATCCTCTATCATACTGTGCGTAATATAATTTTAAAATAATGACTTGCATATTAACAGTGCTTTTAGTCGGAGGTCTTAGTACTATAAATACACGACACTATTGCTCAGTGTACCAACCAGGATTCAGGTGTGTGCAGCCGCGGTCCGTGCAGGTAACAGCGTGGGGCGGTGGGGCCAAGTAAGGGGGGATTTCGAGGGACGATGCAGTGGGAAAATTAAATAAATAATTAATTTTCCCTCAGCATCGTGCCTCGAAATCCCCCTTTACACGGCCCCACCGCCGTTACCTGCACGGACCGCGGCTGGGTGTGTGACTCGCTGGTTACACACATGAACAGCTGCAGTGGTTCATTAACAAAATGAGCTTTCATAACATAAAAGAGAGCAGCTAACACCCATTATTCCAACTTGCATTTATTTTTCAATTAAGGTGTGTTCATTATATTTGGAATGCATTTACCTGAAGGTAAAAGGCCTTCAAAATAGTTGCAGAATATTTAGTACTTTTTATCCACGTCTATGTGCTGTCTCTTAACTCCCCTGCTCCCGTTTCACTCAAGGTCATAGTCGCCATCCATTTTTTCGAGCACTTGAACTTCTGGATGAAATACGAAATACTTTGTAAGAGGCTGTCACTGAAGCCACAATCTCAGAGCTGTCCAGCACACATCAGCTGAAGATTGCACGTGTCCTGGAAGCTGCAGCACTCCTGGCTGGGAAAGATACACGATGATTGGGGGTGGGGCGGAGCTGCAGCCCTTTCAGATCCATGGGCGTGACCCTTACTAGTTTCACTTCATCATCAGATTCCCTCTATTCTTACATTTTTCAGAATTGTTCCAATATTTCAATAGGAACTTCTTTGCAGTTTCTAATGAAGTATAACGCTGTGTACATTTTCTTGAATAATGCTGATGGAACCAATGTTATTTTGTAATACCGCAGGACGTGGCCAGGATCCATAGCAATTCACTGGACTGCTGGAAAGACATAGCGATGTTAAAAGAATAAGCTATCCATACACCAGAATGTGGCAACATTTATTCAGTTGACAGTTTTAGAGCCCGAATCCGAAAACTCATGAAATAAAACAGATAAGTGCTCCTGCAAGACTAAGCCTGCATTTGGTTATACATTTCCAACATTTTTGGTAGACCGCTAAACATTGCCCACAAGTGATAGACACATACAAATATAGCCGCTTTTGCCACTTTCCGCATGATATTTTAAATTGTAGCAATGAGTTTTTACCAATAACTTTATAATGGGTCATCAAAATCTATGTCAGTGTCGCCTCAGGCTACGTGTTTGACGTAACTGAAAATTAGTGTCCAATAGAGTTATATTTTTATTCCTCCGATTATTATTTCCAAAATGTTCTGTCCTCCCTACTGGATATAAAACCATTTGAAGACATTATGATTAAAGGTGCAAGACATAAATTTGCAAGACTTTTAAATACACACGTGAAACTCACAGAGGCACTCAGTCGGTGCTGTACTGCAGGAAGACAGAAGACTCGAATCTGGTAGAAATCTTGTGAATGCATGTAGCCAAGCAGTCCCGAATTGAACCTGAGAAAACATGGCTGAAACTTAACTCTCCTCCATGTTTTATTCAGTCAGTCAGTCAATTATCTTTATTTTGTAGTATTTCTACTGCATATAAAGTGCACAGAGTAAAAAGAAAGACATATAAATTCAATTACTTTAATAAAACAATATTGCAATCAGTTTAAAATACATTAAAAACAAATACTAGTTGCTTTACAATTCCAAATAAATCTTGTAATATTTCACCCCTAGGAACCTAGAAAGATAGGTGTTATAAAGTGCTGAGTGGCGGCTAATATAAAAACATTCACATCTTAAGTGGACTCAGGGTTCCCAAGCTCGGCAAGCTCTCCTCCATTTCATACAAGACCAAAGGAATGAAGCTAACGCAAAACATGTTTTATTCATTAAGTTCATGTGTAATCTTGAAAAATTGAGGAGAAACCATTAAGTGTTGTCCCAGCTGTAAAACCACCATGTCTACTATTTTTTGAGACAGAAAGCCGTATACTACAGCCAGTGTCGCCACTGCAGCTTAACTCAAAATAATCATATTCATTGAATTCCTATCTTCCAAACCATTAGGAGAGCAAACAGACTTAGTCATGCCTTGAAGGGGAAAATGGAAATCTACTTCTCTGCATTCAGCGGGGGTTGGATTTTTACACAGGTAAGTGCTAGCAGCAAGGATATTATTGCAGAATTGGCACTGAGAGACCCTCTATGATGATAGAAAAGGACGAAGATCAAAATCAGACGGATTTAGATCTTTTAAAATTTTAGCTGAAGGTTTATAAAATTTGCATCAGTTACCTTGTGCTAATTAGGGCCAAAATGTCGCGCCTATTTTGAGCACAATGCCAGCTTCGAGTCCATAAACAAGAGTACTGATGGTTTCGCTGCCCGCCACCACAGCTTTGTTAAGGGAGGAATATGTTCTGCTTGACCAATTAAATAAACGTTTTTAGCAATTATTTCAGTACTATGAATGCTCACTGTAGCATGGTATTATAGGTCTAGGTAATATGTTTCCAGGTGTTTTTATATTCAATTTCATCTCTAAACCACTCCTTTGTTTTTCTGGCGCTAATTAGCACTGGCTCCGACCCCACAGACTTTCACTGATGGAATGCCTAAACTGTGTCAGCAGTAGAGCAGCAACTATGCCTTAATAGTATGTGCACCAAGTTCACCTACTCTACACTCTTCAAGTGACCAAGGACTTCCAGAAAATCTGAAAATTGGAAAACATAATTTCCCTGATTCACACAGCTAATTGTGTACGGGAAACAGCCGTTACAACGGATGCGTTACAACGCATGCTTTTACCCCGCATGCCGTTACATCGCAAATGGCTTGTTGCAGGAGGTATAAGGTGTTGGATTTAACTCCAACACCTTCCCTACTGTTGCACACACTGGAGTTGGAAGAGTAAATTATACTATTCCAACATCCAGCGCACCCCTGACAGCAATTCGGGGTAAAAATTTGCGTTATAACGGCATGCGGGGTAAAAGCATGCGTTGTAACGTCATACAACCATTGTGTACCTAAGGGCAACTTAAGTGAATAAATGTAGATAACTAAAGAGACAAAGTTCAGTTCCCAAATCACAGACTCAGAGATGGTGGGACTTTTCCCTCGTAAAATGAGACTTACTCACAGGGAAATCCCACCAGTATGATGGCCTTCAAATGTGTGAGCATCTATTTTCCAGGGTGTGCTAGTGTGCCTTGCTTTGGGGTTTCACTCACAAAAGTGAGTGAACACCTAAGTTAAAAATGCCCAAACCAGGTTTTTTTTGGGGTAATAATGGCCCTGCATGACTCAAACAACCGGGTTGACAAAACCCTTGAAAACAACCCTAGTGCTGCAATTTCATGAACCACCGTAACAATAAATGTTACAAACTGTTGGAGAATTCCAAAAAGGAAAACATAATAACACTGCTGAATTAAAGAACAATGACATTTATTTTTGGAACATCTCAATACAATATTAATTTAATTAGGGCCAGATGTACGACCATTGGCAATTGCGACTCGCAAATCGTGCCAAATTGCGAGTCACAATTTGCGAGTTGCAATTGCCAATGTACAACAGTGTCTGAGACACTGTTTGCAATTCTCAATGGGGTCGCAAATTGCATGCCTCATGCATATTAATGAGGCTGTCGCAATTTGAGACCCCATTGGGAATGGCTGGCACTCCCAGGGATTGTGGCCTGCTGGGGTCAGCAGACCTCCATGTCTGGGACTGCTTTTAAATAAAGCAGTTTAAAAAAAAAAAAATGCAGCCCGTTTTCCTTAAAGGAAAACGGGATGCATTTAAAAAAAAAAAAAAAAAAGTTTTTGTTTCATTTTTTAAGGGCAGGTAGTTGTCCCTGCGACCACTGCCTGCTCTGAAAAAATATTTGTGCACCCATTCACAAAGGGGAAGGGGTCCCCTGGGAACCCGTTCCTATTTGCGAATGGTTTACCACTGGGTGGTAAACTCGAGTGTTTTGCAATCTCAATTGCGGTCGCAAAACATTCTTACATAGGGTTCAGACTCGCTATTAGGAAGGGACTCCCTCGGAACGCCCCTTCCTAATAGCGATTCACTAATCCTATTTTGCAAGTCGCTATTTAATTAGCAACTCGCAAAATAGCGTTAGTACATGGCCCACAGGTTTTTTGCATGCGCAAATGGGTCTGAAACCCATTTGCGCATGCAAAAATCCGTCGTACATCTGGCCCTCAGTTCTTTACTTTTTTTGCAAGTTCATATCTTCATGTATCTTCATTTTCATTTTGCAAGTTCATATCTTCACGTAGTTCATAACATTGCTACCAGAATTCAGTGTTGCTAGTTTATGTTATTGATGTAGTAGAGTCAAACAATTTCAAATTTCAATAGAGCCATTTTCCCTTCATATCAAGTGCAATAATTGGTTTCTTTGATGGAGAGCCAACACGAGTTTCGTGGCATAAAGCAAACTGCAGCTTTTTCAGGGCTTAATCAAATCTCCTCACAAGCTAATACCATAGAAATATGCTTCGAAAACCTGCAAATGTTCTCTTTTAGTTCCACCATCACATTAATCCTTTCAAAATGCGCAAATTATAAAAAGACTTTATATACCACTTTTAAGAGAATCCAATGCTTTTTCAAAGCTGTGTTCACCAATTATCTTAAGGCCCACATTTCACCAATTTGTGATCCTGAATTTCAATATCAGGTTAAATCCCAGCATATCTTCATTCATGAGCGGCTGGCGGGATGCTTAACATGTGGTGGAGATCAAGAAAATCAATAGAATTAATTATTAGTTAATGAAGAGATGCAGAGCAGTGGATTCTCTTAAAAGTGGTATATAGAGTCTTTTTTAAATCTGCGTGTTTTGAAAGGATAAATGTGACAGTGTAACTAAAAGAGAAAGAATATTTGCAGTTTTTTAAAGGATATTCATATGGTATTAGCTCGTGAGGATATTTGATTAAGCCCTGAAGAAGCAGCAGTTCACTTTAAGCTGCGAAACAGTTATTCGCTGCACAACATCAAAGAAACCAATTATTCCACTTGATATGAACGGAAAGTGACTGCATTGAAATATGAAATTGTTTGACTGTACTACATCAATAACATTTAAACTAGCAACACTGAATCTTGGAAGTAGTGCTATGTACTACGTGAAGATACAAACTTGCAAACTGAAAATGAAAAACTGATGAAATTAATACTGTATTGAGATGTTCAACAAAGAAACGTAATTGTTCTTTAATACAAACAGTGTTATTATGTTTTCCTTTTTCCAAGTCAAGTTAGTCTTTATTTCGATTCTTAAAATCATTAAAGACACATGTAAAGACAATACAACACTTTAAGAAAAATTCATACAAATATACATCAATTATATGAAAGCTAAAACTCCTAAAAATACCTTAAAATCTGTAAATAAGTTATGTTACTAAGAATGATAAAACTATTATATTGCAGCAATCAATTTCACAACTCATGATCAAACAATCTCATAAGTTCCTAGATATAAAAACACTACTTGACCATACACTATTCACTAATATGCCTATCTGCATATGGTAAAAAATAGTAGAACCAGTGGGCGAACAATAATATGTGCATGACCTCTCATTCATCACTTACAAGGCCCCTCAGTATTCCTTGTTGCTTCAAACACTTAGCTCGAATCACCCACATCCAGCTAAAAAATGTGGCTGTTGCCACAACTATAGATTTGTGTGTGTTAGTTTTCAATATACGATATGCATCAGTGCTTTCAGATTCTCCATCAATTTGTAACATTTATTGTTACAGTGGTTCATGTAACTCAGAAGTTTGAAGTTATTCAGAGACTTTTTGTAGGTAGAGTTTCTCATCTTGATATTAATAGTGTGTTTATGCCTGTTGATGTTAAGAGTAAACTTGTATTTGTGAGAAGTTGGCCTGGCATATGCTGTCCACTAACTATAGTGGGCACCTTGCACCAGTCTAAACAACCCCTTATTGGAGATAGGTTAAAGACAACCTTTATTGAAAGCTATCCTAGTGGTAGCTATGGAGAGCAGCCTTCAGGCTAAGTCTTGAAGGAATGTAAAGCAGCTTGTTTTACCAGTCTATAATCTCTTGAGTGACCAAATGAAAGAGCACCACACCAGGTATATATTCAAAATATATGTATTTATTGCTAAACACACCCTCTAGTCTCTTTATGAGGCTAGAGTTCGAAGTACATAAGTTATAAGGTATTAAATCACAGTAATAGCACAAATACACGTTTGGGCCCTAGGGCGTACCAAACCATATACCAATAAAGTGGTATGCAAACCACGACTGAGCTAGACACTAGGCCTAGAGCCTCTAGAAGTGCTTGGACCACAAGGAACCACCCAAGGTAGTGACACAGGGGACCCACGGGAGACGCGTGCATTGTAAATACACAACCGCGATACGCCGTTAACTTCTATGGAGAAAGTCGGGATCGGGAAAATAGAGGAAAGGGACACTTAAGAGAGGACTAGGACAAAACCCTTTGAGATCTAGGACTTTGAAGAGTCTCTACCCACGGGAGCACCGGAGTACTCGTGTTACCTCACCCAGGGAAGCCGGGTGCATAGGTGCCTTTCGGGGTCGGGTTTCGTCGTCGATTCGAATGGCGATCTGCTGCAAAGTGCTGCTGGCGGCCAAGAGAAAAGTGTCCGGGTGGATCCAAGAGTGGATCGGAGTTCTGGTGAACCTGAAAGCAGAGGGGACAGAGTCTGGGTCACTAGCCAGTGACCAGGAAGGCGATGGACAGATGCCCACCGATGTCGAGTGCTTCAGGTGCGTTGACGGTCGTCTTGACTCTTCAGCCACGAGGTTCGGGAGACGTTGTCGGCGACCAGGAGCAGGATTCGGGCTGGTACACGATGTCTGTCGAGTGCTGAGGTGTCGGCGACCGGATTGGACCCAACAAGCCTTGGCAACGGCAAGTCTCGGTTAAGATGTAGATCGTCGATGGTGCAGACTAGCAAGGTCTGTGGAACTCACCCAGCGAGGGTAAGTGAGGGCAGGCCTGGAGCAACCAGGATGCCAAGTAAGAAAAGGATTGGCCTTCGTTAAGGGCTACTAGCCAACGGGCTAGCGACTGCGAAGGAGCCTCGTGACGCCGCACGTGGAGCTGGCTTACAGGACACTCGTGGAGTGGGGGCCAGTGATCTTCGGTGCAGGTGGTGCTGGAGGCTAGGGCTACTCGGAGCCCAAAGCACAACTTCTTGGGAGACCCAGAAGATGATGCACTTGCAAATGTGCTCGGTGTCCAGGGGTCACGGTCTCAAGTCACCCACGATAGCCACGGGCCTCAGCTTTGCTGGGGACTCAGGGTAGCCTCGGGGAAGTCTGAGAATCCACCTCTGGTGATGCGATGACTTCGGCGTCCGACGGGAGATTCAGAAATGCGAACTGGACAGATGCTTCTTTGGTGCCTGCCAAGCAGGGGAGTCACTCCTTGACCCCAAGGGAGATTCTTCAGTCCTCTAATCTTGTCGTAGAGCGTTGAAGGTCCAGGATTCAGTTTCAGAGTTTCGTCCAGGTATAATCTAATCTTGCTGTGGCAAGGGTTCCCCATTTTAACCAGTAAAACAGGGAGGGACTAACTCTATGACCCCACCTATGGGAGGGTCAAGGGAGGGGTGGCTACACCCACTTCCCTTTGTCCAGTTTCGCGCCAGAGCAGGGGCAGGTAGCCCCTGAGCTGGTTTGAACTGGCATATGCACAGAGGAGCCTTTTGCTCCCCCAGTGCAGGACTTCAAAGCACTCTAAGAGTGCACCCACCCAGCCCCAATACACATTATCCTGTCTGGGGAGGTGGTCACACCTCCCTGCAACAGGAAACCTATTGTCCAGGCCTCCCCTGCCGGAGTTTCGTCCAGCAGCAGGAGGCCAGACTTGTGTCTGTGGCAGCAGCATCCATTTTGTGATGCCAGGGCTTCAGAAAGAAGTTACCGGGTAAGCCAGAGTTAACATGTCTTTCCCTCTAGGAGGGTGGAATGCTACCCCCGCCGCCAGGATTGGCGGGGGGTAGTATTCCAAGATGTTTGACACCAAACACGACATGTTTAGGTGCAGCCATTCCAAAGTTAGCATTTTACCGCGAGGATATAATGCGCTTAAGAGTATATGGTCAGGCTGCACTACAAACAGCATCAGAGATGGTCTCCGAACGCTGCAGAGGGGCCCTGCTCATGCAGGGGCACCCTCTCACATAGGAACCATGCACTCTGCCTTTAGGATTGATAAGGCCTGCCTTAGGAGTGACTTATAGGTTTATGTGTGTGTATGTATTTAGTGATATAGGTAACCTATACCACAGTAAGGGGTGCATGCACCACCTTACCCAGGCTGCAGTAGCAGACCTGTGGTGTCAGTTTGGATGGCCTTCCAGGGGTGGCATAATACATGCTGCAGCCCCTGGTAGGCCTCTGAGGTACCTATGCCCTTGGTACATAGTATACCATATACTAGGGACTTATAAGGGCACTCAGATTCCAATCAGAGATGTGCCTAAGGCACATGGAAACCTTTTACAGAGAAAGCAGATAGACTGGGGCCCTGAATAGCAGGATCCCAGTCCAACTAAGTCATAAACCAGCAAAACACCATAAAAAAGTGGGGGCAACCATATAGTCAGATTCCACCTTCCTACATAACCCCCCCAAACGAAAGGAGATAAGGCTAACCTTGGCCAGTTGAGCCTTCATTGACTAAGTGGTCATATAAGGAAGCACCTGCACTAGCATGGTTGCCCCCTGTCTTATGGTCCACTAAGCAATCCCTCACCCTAAGGGTATGAGAGGGTCTCCACCATGGGGATTCACTACCTGTGGTGTGCTTAGGTAAAGTACAAGGCTGGTGAGGTGTCTGAGTAGAGAAGTGAGGCCCTAGGAATGTTGGCCTCAGCTTCCTCAGATCACTGGTCACCATGTATGCCTGTCTTTCCATGACTGAGTTGCACTTTGCTCTAAGGGTCAACCTTTGGCTGCCTACAGCTGGGGGTTGGGTCCCTTTCGATGGACTACTGGAGGGACATGGCAGGTTTGGAACCTTCTGGTCCCAGGTTTGCCCTTGCCTACCAGAGTCCTTCTGGGGGAGGTCCCTACATAAAGGTATGGGGGATCCCTCAGTGTGTAGAGGAATTTTCACCTGGCTAGGGCTACTAGACTGGGTGCCCCTAATCTGCTGATGGGGGCTTCCTCTGGACAGGGGGCCCTGGGGGTCCACTGACCTCCCTGACCTCTGCAGCCCTGGGCTGACTGAGGCAGGGTAGAGAGGGGCAGGTTACCTGCTCCAGACTGGGTACCACCTTGGAAGGGTCCTCTGCCATCAGGGGGTGGCCAGGCCAGGCCTGACTACCTCTGTGGCAGTTCCTTCACTAGGGGTAGGGTCAGTTCCCTGAGGAGGCTGACCCTTACCTACTGTCTGGAGGGAAGAAGACTTTTCTTCAACCCTTGTGCTCTCTTTTGGGGAGAGTGGGCCATTCTTTCAGGCTCCATCTCTCCAAATTCTTGGGCTGGGGCTGTGGCCATCACAGCCCCACTAACCTTTGCAGGGACGCCCAACATCCTAAGATGGGTTTGGTGTTCAACTTCAGCCCAGGCTGAAATTTCCAAATCATTGCCCATCAGGCAATCTACAGGTAGGGTTGGGGACACTGCCACTCTTTTGGGCCTGTGACCCCCTCCCAGCTGAGATTGACTATGGCCATGGGGTGATCTGTTCTGACACCATCAATGTTGGTCACCTGGTATTTAAACTCAGGTAAAAGCTGGTGAGGGGGACTAGTTTCCTTGCCACCATGGTGACACTAGCCCCTGTGTCCCTAAATGCCACAGCTTTCTGACCATTAATTATTGGCTCCAATCTGTACCTGCCCAATGCTATGGGACCCATGGTAAAGGTGGCAAATCCTATACCACCATCAGAGTCAGAGGAGTCTGTTGAGGGGTCCCTGTCTAAACTAGGGCCCACCTCTGTTCCTTTTGCAAAAGCACCCAACTTTTGGGTGCACTACTCCCAACTGGAGGATTACTACTGGTAGTACCAGGAGGGGTGGTAGTAGTTGTGGGAGGAACATTTTCTTTATTGCCAATCCTGGGGCAACTGGGATCAGTTTTCCAGTGCCCAGGCTTTTTACAGACATGGCAATAGGGTTTCTTTTCAGGAGAGGAAGGAGTTTGGGACCCACCCCAGAAGAGGAATTTTGGGGCCCTGTAGGGGACTTATCCTTAGATTTATCCCCACCTTTCTCTTGGGACTTAGTAGAATCTTTCTTCTGGTCACCACCCTGATTTCTAGTTTTTACTCTGGTTCTGACCCATTTGTCTGCCTTCTTTCCCAATTCTTGGGGAGAGGTCAGATCAGAGTCCACCAGATACTGGTGCAAAAGCTGGTTTTGACAATTATTAAGGATCTGCTCCCTCATAATCAAATTGTACAATCCTAAAAAGTCATGCACTTTGTTGCCATGTATCCAACCTTCCAGAGCCTTTGTAGCACAATCTACAAAATCAACCCAGTCTTGAGTCTGAGCTTTTGGGTGTCTCTGAACTTCAACCTATACTGTTCAGTGGTTAGGCCAAACCCATCTATCAGAGCACTCTTCAAGACTGTGTAATTGTCAGCATCCTCTTCTCTTACAGTGAGGAGCTTGTCTCTACCTTTGTCTGCAAAGGAGAGCCACAAGATTGCTGCCCACTGCCTCTGGGGGACCTTCTGAACTTTACAGGCCCTCTCCAGTGCAGTTATCCATTTGTGGATGTCATCCCCACTCTGGTAGGGAGGGACAATCTTGTTTAGGTTTCTATGGTCATAAGACCTTTCCCTATCTCTAGGGATATTGCTGCCACCATGGGACTCTAGTCCCAACTTTCTTCTCTCTCTAAGGAGATCTAGGGATTCCCTATCTAAAGCCAATTGCTTTTTTCTGATCTCCAGCTGAGTTTCCTCATACTGGACCAGTCGGTCTCTCCTCTCATGAGAGGATTCCCTCCTGTGAGAAGAGACAGAGCTCCCTATAGAGGTGCCAGAGTGGTTAGACTCCTGAGAAGGAGATCTAGACTTCCTGGGCACACTCTTAATCCTTCCTGGGGGACAAAGGGGGCATCATCTTGATCATCCTCATCATCATCCACAGGAGGGATTGGGTTTTCCAGGTCAGGGTCATTGTCACCCTCCTGGCCAGTTTCAGAGGGGGCTGGGGGTATTGGTACCCCTAGCCTCGTCCTCTTCGTCTGCCCCACCCTCAGCTCCTACCCCTTCAGTCCCTACAGGCTTACTAAGGTCATAAGCCACCAACAACTCCTTGAGGTGTTGGGTGGTGGGGCTTTGGCCTGTCCTTAATTTTCTCAAGTTACATAAAGCTCTCAATTCCAAGAATGGGAGTGTATCATACTTGGAGGGTGGAAGCTCAATGGCTTCCTGCAAGGATTCTTTGGATCCTGCCCTTAAATACATTACTAGTGTGGTGTGGTGTATGCACTACCTACTCTAGTGTGGCCTACTAAACTCTCTTGAGTTGTAGAAAGGGTTGTGCTATCCCTTAACACACAACTCTAAGTTCAGTAGAACTTACTGTATTCTAAGCTTAAATTATATGTACCTTAGGTACCTTTAGTGGTTTTCAGTTGATCAATTCAATTGAGATTATCTGGTAAAACAATAGCAAGCTGGAATCCCACACGCTGCACACCAATGTGAGAAGTTGGCCTGGCATATGCTGTCCACTAATTATAGTGGGCACCTTGCACCAGTCCAAACAACCCCTTATTGGAGATAGGTTAAAGACAACCTTTATTGAAAGCTATCCTAGTGGTAGCTATGGAGAGCAGCCTTCAGGCTAAGTCTTGAAGGAATGTAAAGCAGCTTGTTTTACCAGTCTATAATCTCTTGAGTGACCAAATGAAAGAGCACCACACCAGGTATATATTCAAAATATATGTATTTATTGCTAAACACACCCCTCTAGTCTCTTTATGAGGCTAGAGTTCGAAGTACATAAGTTATAAGGTATTAAATCACAGTAATAGCACAAATACACGTTTGGGCCCTAGGGGCGTACCAAACCATATACCAATAAAGTGGTATGCAAACCACGACTGAGCTAGACACTAGGCCTAGAGCCTCTAGAAGTGCTTGGACCACAAGGAACCACGTAAGGTAGTGACACAGGGGACCCACGGGAGACGCGTGCATTGTAAATACACAACCGCGATACGCCGTTAACTTCTATGGAGAAAGTCGGGATCGGGAAAATAGAGGAAAGGGACACTTAAGAGAGGACTAGGACAAAACCCTTTGAGATCTAGGACTTTGAAGAGTCTCTACCCACGGGAGCACCGGAGTACTCGTGTTACCTCACCCAGGGAAGCCGGGTGCATAGGTGCCTTTCGGGGTCGGGTTTCGTCGTCGATTCGAATGGTGATCTGCTGCAAAGTGCTGCTGGCGGCCAAGAGAAAAGTGTCCGGGTGGATCCAAGAGTGGATCGGAGTTCTGGTGAACCTGAAAGCAGAGGGGACAGAGTCTGGGTCACTAGCCAGTGACCAGGAAGGCGATGGACAGATGCCCACCGATGTCGAGTGCTTCAGGTGCGTTGACGGTCGTCTTGACTCTTCAGCCACGAGGTCCGGGAGGCGTTGTCGGCGACCAGGAGCAGGATTCGGGCTGGTACACGATGTCTGTCGAGTGCTGAGGTGTCGGCGACCGGATTGGACCCAACAAGCCTTGGCAACGGCAAGTCTCGGTTAAGATGTAGATCGTCGATGGTGCAGACCAACAAGGTCTGTGGAACTCACCCTGCGAGGGTAAGTGAGGGCAGGCCTGGAGCAAACAGGATGCCAAGTAAGAAAAGGATTGGCCTTCGTTAAGGGCTACTAGCCAACGGGCTAGCAACCGCGAAGGAGCCTTGTGACGCCGCACGTGGAGCTGGCTTACAGGACACTCGTGGAGTGGGGGCCAGTGATCTTCGGTGCAGGTGGTGCTGGAGGCTAGGGCTACTCGGAGCCCAAAGCACGACTTCTTGGGAGACCCAGAAGATGATGCACTTGCAAATGTGCTCGGTGTCCAGGGGTCACAGTCTCAAGTCACCCACGATAGCCACGGGCCTCAGCTTTGCTGGGGACTCAGGGTAGCCTCGGGGAAGTCTGAGAATCCACCTCTGGTGATGCGATGACTTCGGCGTCCGACGGGAGCTTCAGAAATGCGAACCGGACAGATGCTTCTTTGGTGCCTGCCAAGCAGGGGAGTCACTCCTTGACCCCAAGGGAGATTCTTCAGTCCTCTAATCTTGTCGTAGAGCGTCGAAGGTCCAGGATTCAGTTTCAGAGTTTTGTCCAGGTATAATCTAATCTTGCTGTGGCAAGGGTTCCCCATTTTAACCAGTAAAACAGGGAGGGACTAACTCTATGACCCCACCTATGGGAGGGTCAAGGGAGGGGTGGCTACACCCACTTCCCTTTGTCCAGTTTCGCGCCAGAGCAGGGGCAGGTAGCCCCTGAGCTGGTTTGAACTGGCATATGCACAGAGGAGCCTTTTGCTCCCCCAGTGCAGGACTTCAAAGCACTCTAAGAGTGCACCCACCCAGCCCCAATACACATTATCCTGTCTGGGGAGGTGGTCACACCTCCCTGCAACAGGAAACCTATTGTCCAGGCCTCCCCTGCCGGAGTTTCGTCCAGCAGCAGGAGGCCAGACTTGTGTCTGTGGCAGCAGCATCCATTTTGTGATGCCAGGGCTTCAGAAAGAAGTTACCGGGTAAGCCAGAGTTAACATGTCTTTCCCTCTAGGAGGGTGGAATGCTACCCCCGCCGCCAGGATTGGCGGGGGGTAGTATTCCAAGATGTTTGACACCAAACACGACATGTTTAGGTGCAGCCATTCCAAAGTTAGCATTTTACCGCGAGGATATAATGCGCTTAAGAGTATATGGTCAGGCTGCACTACAAACAGCATCAGAGATGGTCTCCGAACGCTGCAGAGGGGCCCTGCTCATGCAGGGCACCCTCTCACATAGGAACCATGCACTCTGCCTTTAGGATTGATAAGGCCTGCCTTAGGAGTGACTTATAGGTTTATATGTGTGTATGTATTTAGTGATATAGGTAACCTATACCACAGTAAGGGGTGCATGCACCACCTTACCCAGGCTGCAGTAGCAGACCTGTGGTGTCAGTTTGGATGGCCTTCCAGGGGTGGCATAATACATGCTGCAGCCCCTGGTAGGCCTCTGAGGTACCTATGCCCTTGGTACATAGTATACCATATACTAGGGACTTATAAGGGCACTCCAGATTCCAATCAGAGATGTGCCTAAGGCACATGGAAACCTTTTACAGAGAAAGCAGATAGACTGGGGCCCTGAATAGCAGGATCCCAGTCCAACTAAGTCATAAACCAGCAAAACACCATAAAAAAAGTGGGGGCAACCATATAGTCAGATTCCACCTTCCTACAGTATTCATAATTTGAAAGGGAAGGGAACAACCCAAAAAGTGAAAGGGGTTTCTCTACCTAGTAAATATTTTACCCATGGAGGAACAAAAAAAAGCGTACAAAGGGCAAATGCCCCTGTGTACCACCCCTCCAAAAAAATGTATGCTTAATGTAAATGAATACGCCCAGCAATCTGCAACATTGCCACTTTTCAAGAGTATTGAAGGAGTTCTTTGTGAGTACCCCAAATGTCTGAAATTTGCTCTGCACCTCTGCATAAATTGTCAGGTATACATTTCTGACTTTTTAAAGAGAACTTTTGTGAATCCACCGTTTGAGTGCAAGTTCGGCATATTGTGAAACATTAAGTATGTATTGTCATGGATTCTGTAGGCATCTTCAAATACCCTTCCTAGGCATTGGGAGGTGTGGGAGGAGTGGTTTAGGTAAACAGTGGCCACATTCCTCTTGAGTATCTGACGAAATACCCAACTGCTGAGTCACAAAATAAAACACAGAGAGATGAGAAATTGGTAACAGAAAGGAGTTGTAAAAGGACTTAAAGGGAAAGACTAATGTAATATTCTTTGATATTTAGAATGCGCTGTCAAAAACGGCAATGAGCTCATCACTTGTCAAAAACGTCATATCTCAAAACAATGTAGCCTCTCATGGGCTCCATCTGGGTCCCATGGTATTTGGTTTGGTTTGGTAATACTGCTAGTTATTTTTCTAGCAAAAATACAAAGAAAAATTATTCAATGTGACTTTTTCATTGCAGGAATCGTAATCCATATTTGGACGGAAACTCCAGTTTCCACTCGATTTTGGACTAGAACAGAACTCAGAATGTGCCTCTTAATAGAAAACGATATTTACTGAATAACGTTTTGGTAATAGATTTTCAAACTATCTCTACACTCTTTAGGAAGATGTCAGAGATTGTCACAGCAATAGACAGACACCTCTGTGTGTCACACCATACTGTTTTAAGTTCCCCTAGCTCCCTTGGCGTGCAGGGTACAAGGTATCAGAGTTACATTGCTTAAACCTCATGCAGAGAGCATGGGTAAACAATTGTGATTTCCCACATCTCCCAGTATTCTCTCTTTGATTCCATCAATCAACCCTTGCTTTGCCTAGTTGTCTTTTATGCTGTTGAATCTTAACCTTGCTTCTCCTATGAAGGCATGCTTTTTTTTTGCTATCTTGTTTCTGAGCCTACTGTTTTCACGTAGCTCTGTTGGGCTTCAATATGTGGTCCCACCCCTGCATTAACTTTACACCATATCGAGTGATCCTTGCTGTAAGGATGGGGATTTTGACCAGGAAGTGCTTCTGTTATGCAGTTGTAGCACTTCCTGTGAAATTACTCATTGTCACCTGGCCTGCCATACCATGGTTACATGACAGACCAGAAAGCATTTGTTTTGATTGGGACGCTAAAAAAGTGAAAAGGTGATGCTACTGACAGGCAGGTTTTCTGCCGGCATTTGGCCTGGATCATTTTGCCTGCATTTCCCTCATTGTCCTGCAAGGTTTTCGCTGGGGTGGGACTCAGTCCCCCAGCTTCCATCAGGACCAGAGGAGGAGGGATTTCACTGCAGACGCTCACGTTTCCCCAGATCAGACCATGCTTCCTTTATACTACGGAACAGCAACATACCACTGCAAATGTCACAACTTGGACATGAGAGGGCCTGGCTTGTTGGTAAGTACAATTTGACATAATATTGTTGGGTAATTTCATGGTGAATCATCTGAAATGGAGTAGCATATCTTGGCTCTTCTCTTTTTTTTCCATTTAGGAGACTCAGCTTATCCTAACTGACCATGGTTGTTGGCACCACTGAGGAATCCAACAAAGCCAGGGGAAGTCCACTTCAATGAGGCCCATGGAAGAGCATAGAGGCCAGTGGAGAGGGCTTTCAGACTCCTAAAGGCCAGCTTTCGCTGTGTTGACAAGACTGGTGGAGCCCTCCTCTACTCACCTGATAAGGTGTGCAAAATCACCATGGCCTGCTGCATGCTGCACAACATAGCCCTGCAACGGAACATCCCTTACATCACAGAGGATGGAGACCATGAAGAGCCACCGGGTGAGGATACTGAAGTGCCAGATGTATATGATAGTGGTGAGGAGGAAGGAGTTGACTCACGTCAGGATGTTATTGACAACTTCTTCACGAGTGTAAGTATCTCTTTACATATTATCACAATAACAGTTAAACCAACTATTGATGTAGTGAGTATAAAAGTATGTGCTGGACATTTTTTAGGAAGGGCAAGTTCAGGAAAATCCAGGCCACAAGTCTTTGTTGATCAAAGTTTTGACACAACTGCATTGTTTATCTCTGATTGGGATTTTGAAAATGTGTCCTCAAAAACATGACTTTGTAATGTGTCTATTTTATTATGTTTCTTTACTCATCTTTGTGTTTTAATCTTTTTTAGGTATCTTCATGATGTTATCTTCATTTGGACATTTCAAAGTTGTGACATTTGCAGTTAAATGGTGCTGTTTCTAAGTAAAAAGAGGCAATGGGTTGCCCTTGTGGAAGACACAGACAGACTTTGTGTGTACATATCTTGTACCAAGAAAACTTGTACAGTGATTGAATGGAAGTTTTTTAGTTAGCATTTGACTTGTTTTCTGTTGAATGGTGGCACCAAGCCAATATGTGCTGCTTAATTTGCTCTAACCATATGTGGTGGTCAACTAAAAGCATAGTCATTCCCCTTCACATTGTTCAAATGCACATTTTTTGTTATGAGTATGAATATGTTGATGTGTCTCATCATTGTAGGAAGAACATCTTGTAGCACACCACTTAAAGGGGTGTGACATTCCCCCATACTGCAACAGAGTATTGGACTGATCATGTGGCCACAAAACTGAGTACTGCCAGGATTTTGGACTATTAGTGTTATTGTGCATTTCCTATTTTGAGGCAGATATATCTGGCTCCAGCTCATGACATAATCCAATAATATTTTCCCTATTGAATCTGAATCATTTCATTATATCCCCTTCTTCCATGAATGCAAGGTGTGGAACTGCTAATGTAAAAATGGCACAAAGTATTTGTGTTATGTATGGTTTGTTATGTTCAACAACAATTTGACAGAACACTGTTACCAATTGAATGAAATACCAGCTGATGAGTTTTTGGTATTTCATTTTGTTGTCATGTTATAAATTAGTGAGAAACATTACCTACTTGCAATTCATTTATGAGTAAACAATACATTGGTTGTTTACATTTTGAAATGTATGATGAAAGGAAAAACAATAGAATTAATACAGAAAATAACTACAACACCAGTGTTTGATTTTTTTATTTTTGCTTTTAATAAACAAAAACAAATAAAGTAAGAGTGGATGTCAAACAAAATAAGAAAAAGTCAGTCATGGTGAATGAAACTATAAGTGTAGAGCCAAATGTGTTTGCAGTCCAATGTCCAAAATACAACTGGCTCAGAAAGGTAAATGTGACCAGAAAATAGTCCACTGAGCGAATGGTAGTCACACACTAGAGGAAATTAGGTTTGGCGTCTTTTGCTGGTGGTGGGAGTCTTGCCATCCCCTCCTGGTGGTCCGGATGAACGTGTGCTCCTGCAGGTGACTGGTGGATCCACAGTTACAGGGACTGAGGTGGGTGCAGGTGTTGCCTCTTGTGACAGGGCCTCCCTTTCTGTGGCTGAGGCAGATGTAGTAGGCCCATATGTAGTTGGGCCACAGAAAGGCGAAGATAGTCCAGGAAAAGCCCTGCACCTATGAGTGTAAATGTCCTGCAGCATCCCAGTCAGGGAGCCCAAATTAGAGTTTATACTCTCCACCTGAACATTGTGCTTCCTCTGCAACCTCTCCATGTCCTGGTGCTGTGTAAGGACCTAGCCCATCATGTCTTGGGATTGATGGAGGGCTTCCACGACTTGGTTGATTGTGGCCTGGGTGACAGTGACCCTAGTGGCCTCACTATGCTGGCCCACAGGATCCCTCCCACAACCCATACCCCCACTAACCTGTGGCCTTGAGCCAGTGTGCCCCATCCCACTGGGTCCTGGCTGAACTGAAGGTGGTGGTGGTGGTGTCTCACCACCAGCCGGGACAGGGAGGCACAAGATGGGTGTTATGTTGCTTTGGACACAGGAAGTTAAGGTATCATTCTACTGAGGTGTTGTAACAGCTGTGTGGGTATCGGTGAGGGTGACTCACTTGAGCCATCTGCTCAGCAGACCAGATGGACCAGGCTACTCCTCTTCATCCAGACTTTCAGGAGTGGAGTCCTCCCTGGAGGATTGATCCTGGGCTGGAATGGAGATATCCCAAGACACAGATGTTTGGACACGTGCTCTGGCTGCTGTATCTATAATGAATGTGACAAAAGAAATATTTAGTAAAACTGTGGAATGAACATCCAATGAGTTATAAGCAAATATAATGTAGCAACTTTAAAGAGAAAAGGAAAGGACTATCATGATTAGACCTTGCAGTGGAAATGTAATTCAATACACAGTTTATATTTCATATAAAACTGCTTCAAATAAACAGGTAAGATATCCTGAAATGAAAAACGATAAATTAGTTAGTGTACATGAAATGACCAACCATTGAACACAACACAGTATAGAGGAAAAGTGTGAACCTAACCAATCCAAGGCCTAGCAGGCTAAAAATCAGACATTTACACAACTTTGAGAGATGTTTAGCTTTAGTCATCATATAAAAAGTGCATAGTTCAGTTTTCACATATGCCACTTTTATTCAGCATACAATTTTACATGCCTCAAATTTTTGAGGTCGACAAACTTTGCTTGGTGAAGCTAATGACATCAGTTCAATTACATGACAATAAAAGGACAACATACAAAATTTAACACAAACAATTTACAAAAGAGAGCATTAAATAGAGATTGATCAATAAATTACACTTTACCGTATGTGAAAATATAATAGGAAAGGGATTATGAGCAAAATGAAACTGTAATATTATTATCACAAAACAGAAACAAGGCATCAAGGTAGTTGTAGTTATTTCAATGAAAACATTCACACCACTTTTTGACTTGTACATACTTTGTGTAAATCTACATCAGAGAGAAAACAGACATTTGCTATACGAAACACATATGTTATTTGTTATGTGGAGCACAAACATTTGCAAGCACCATACCATGGGAAATGTGATGGCTATTGAAACCTTTTATCTTAAATACAACTCAATACACTCAAACAAACAAGCCAAACAATATGTTACTGATATAATAAGGGTTCTACGTGAAATAAATTGTGCAGAACACATTAGCAACAGCTAACTTCAAAGCAAACAGGACATTTAGGTTTAGTGACACATTGAAAAGTGTAACTTACCAGTCTCCACTCCACCAGGGATTCCTGTCAAGCCTTCAGGATGTAGGATCTGCAGTACCTTCTCCTCCCACGGCATGAGTTGTAAGAACGGCCTGGGAGAACCACCGCCAGTCCTCTGGAGCTTCAGGTGACACTTGGAGGCCAGGGAACGCACTGTTCCCTGAAGGTTGTTCCATCTCTTCCTAATTTCCTGCTGTGTGCACAGGTTGTTTGCTACATCATTCTCTCTGTCGACAATTGTGAGCCACATTTGCCTTTTTTGAGCTAGGGGTGTATTTTGGACTTGGGCTCCAGACAATTGTGGATCTACTCTTAAGTAAAACGGGGATTTTTGGGCCCTGGCATTATGAAATCATAAACGTAACTGATTGTAATCATCCACTCCAATTTCTTTTTTAAAAGAGAGAATGAGCAAGTTACAGGAAAAGCTAAAAGAAAACCTGACTTGAATGTGAAATTGCTGTGGATGAATGTTGTGATGCTTATAGTGTGGTATGCAGGTGCAAACAATTAGCCAAAACACATACCTGGCACCGTATTATGGAATGCACCGCATTTTAATTGTCAGCACAGGGCACACCTTTCAAAAGGTGCGCCCTAGGCAAACAAGGAGAGTGCACCATATTACAATAAATGCACTGCCCCCAGGTCAGCCGCAAACTCATGGTGCCCTTGCGGTAAGGCATGCAAGTGAAATACAGAGCGACTTTGAAGCAGCCACTCTGTGTCTCACTGTGCAATCCGCCTGCACTTTTAAGGGGGGTTAGAGACTCCCTTCCTCCCCTCCAGAGAGCAGCCATCAGGGGGCCCAATGACAGTGCACCACCTTTTAGTGCCTCCTGACAGCTTCTTTGCCGTTGCGCCCGTGTCTATAATACGGTGCAGGCACAGAGGCAAAGGCATTCCCTCATTTGCATGGGGTCATGCCCCCATGCAAATGAGGGAACACCCTCTGGTGATACAGCTGGTGATATATGTGCACCAGCACTCCCTGTTTACAAAAGGGGCCGCACAAGCATCTGAGGCCCCTTCTAATGCCAATGTGCCCCCGAGGGCATGCAAAGCAGGAGCTAACGCCGCTGAGCCCCCTGGGGACTTTCGTAATATGGCCCCAGCTGTGTGGTGCTAGCATATAGTAATTGTAATTCTTGTATAAAATATGTGTGCTGCAATAATCAGTAAAATAAAACAAAATAGAGTAATTAGAATTATGAGAATACTGAAAAAGATGAACAATTCCACCATTGTGCTATAGAAGTGAATATATGTTGGCATATAAGTACTGTATTACAGTGTACTCCTATCTAGAGCTTGTTTACCTAGTTTCCCTATGGTGGGTGATCTGCCAAATCCCTGTCAGGTGGTCTAACTCTCCATTACCTGTGGGTAAGCGTCATCAGGGTGCCCGTCTTGGTCATAAGCTGGATATTCCTCTCCCCAGGGTAAAGAGGAATCAGCTGAGCTGGAATTCCATCATGCAGCAACCTCACAGTGTCAGAAAATGCTCCTCTCCCTTAGACAAGGAAACAATGCTGTATATATAATAACAACATCCATGCTGGAATGTTGAAGCCACAGTCAGGCTGCTATTGTTTATCCTATTGTGATAGCTTTGTCACCTACTGGACAACAATATGCAACAACATTTGCGCAAATGAACTTCATACTTTATACAGAATGTTCAAGGTGTCATGATAGTATGTCTACGAAGTGGAAATGTAATCAATGCTGTTTCAGAGAATATTATCCTGCACAGACACATAAGTAAATGTATGTCAAAAGTCACTGTGCAAGAAAGAAGGCAACTTAAGAAACATGAGCATGTAAAATGATAGTGTGTCTAACCAGGACTATCCTAACCACGTGACAACACCACATTATCACTTTTATCTGAAGGTTTGATCACTATATTAGTATCATCACAAAGTGAATTTGATGGCTTGTCTCTGTGCCTTCCTGATATACCCATAGAGTGTACTCTTATCTTTTCTAAGAAGGTTTTTAATCTCCTGCACCACTACATCATGCAAAATATAAATATTATCATGTGGCATTATGGGGTTGTACTTTGAAGGTGGATTAAAACCACTCCCTCTACGCCTACTAATTTCCAATGACATATCTACCAGAGACTGTTCTCCATAAGATCTTCCACCTCTTCCTCCATCTCTAGATCATAAAGGGTTTTAAGGCCTTCAATATCACCAATTGTGAGTGGTATGGGGTCTGTGGGTACCCCTTCCCTGTGTCTTCCACATTGTTTAGGCTTCACATTTTCAATCATTTCAGTTTTGGAAAGAATAGAATAAACCGACTTCAAATTAGGCATAATCAGGGTTTAGATTATATTATGGTTTATTCAAATATTTACATTTTTGTAAGTAATGTATATTTTATGAGAGGGCCGTTGGTTTTGTAGGGGAATAAAGTGGGAAGGTATTGAAATTATATTTTATTTAATTAACTGTTATTAATATTTAATTACTTGATTGATAATTATTTATGTATCTTTCTTAACGCTGGAAATACTAAATACATTAATTGTTTTATTTAATAATTTAGTGTTAAGTGTTTTAGTCAAAAAGATTGTAATATATATATTTTTATTAATATTTCAGTTTTTATTAAAGTAACATCCGTAAAAAACAAATATTGTATTTATTATGTATGTAATTGTTTTGGGTGTTTCCTGCTTTTTTTCTTTTGGGAAGTAAGTTTATTTAATTTTTTTTATTTTCTTATGTATTTTTTATTTTGTTTCAGTAGTATATATGTATTTTTTGTTTATAATATGATTTTTTAAATTTTAGTTATTTACATATTTTGTAGAACATGATCAGGATATGGAATGTAATCTGTAGTCTCTCCAAAGTCCTACATTATCTATGCTGCTGATTAGACTGGAGTATGAAACGAAAATCTAACCACTTTGGGAGTCAACACTTTTCCTGATGTGTGGATTGGAGTGGAAACAGTAAATCTAACCCCTTCGCAATCCAACACTTTGCCTAATGTTGTGTAAATTAGAGTGGGAATGGCAAATATAATCCCTACAGAGTCCTTGCTATTGCTTAGACTGGTGTGGGAATAGTAAATCTAACCCCTCCGGAGTTCATCACTTTTCTTACTGCTGTGCAGACTGGCGTGGGAATGCTAAATATAACCCCGTCAGTGTCCACTACTTTCCCTACTGTTGCTTAGACTGGAGTAAGAATAGTTTTCTAACCCCACTGGAGTCCAACATTTTTCTTACTGTTGTGTAGATTGGAGTGGGAATAGTAAATATGTCCTCTCCAGAGTCTAACACTTTCCCTACTGTTTGGATAGAATGGAATGGGAACTGAAAATCTACCCCTCCGGAGTCAAACAATTTGCCTGCGGTTTTATAAGATGGAGTAGGATATTAGAATAAAACTTCAAAAGTTAAATACTATATGTAATGTTTGTACCTGTATTTATGGTAATTTTAATTAATTTTATTTCATATTATATTGTTTAAATTATTTCAATTTTTTAGGGTTTATAATATTTTTATAAACATCTTTTTTTAACTTCAGTTTTTTGTATTAATTATATTAGTTTAATTAATTGACATTTTGTTACATATGTTTTTGCTGCTAATTTTATTTTTGCTATTTTTTAATTGGAAATATGTTGATAGAAAGACTATATTAATGTTAACAGTGTTTATGAGAGAATATTTTTGTGTCCCTGTATTTTTTTACTCTATATTTTGTCATGTAACCAAAACAGAAAATGTATTTTCCAGCTCCTGTATCTGTCTGCTAATGGTTTCATGATCTTCCCAGGCTACAGGCCTAGACAGTTGAGTGCCTTCAACTGTCCTTGTTGAACATCCAGCACTGAACTTTAAAAGACCTGGGAATGCATGGGTGCAGGAATGTGGCCTATTTCTTTTCCCCATTACCTCTCCTAGGTTTAAAGTTACCCTTTCCCCTCTCATCTGCCTCATGTGCTGCAAATATGATATAGTGTTACACAAATGATGGGCATCTTGCAGATGGATACTTAGGGCCTGATTACGAGTTTGGCGGTGTGGGAGTGGACCGCCATGCCAGCGTTCCGCTCCCACACGGCAAACCTGCGTGTCCACCACCTGCCAGATTACAAGTTTCCTCACGTGTGGCGGGCTTTTTTGGTGGTCCCATGGCGGTGCCTCTGAAAATGAGCACCGCAATGGGAATGGCCAAAAAAGTTCCTGCACAGCATGGACTGTAAAGTTCATACCATGCAGGAACTGGAGTGCATGCACACAGGGGGCTTAGATGTGCCCCCCTGCATGCATCCCCAGGCAAATGGGCAACAGGGGGCCCTATATGGCCACCTTTGTTTCAGGACCGTCAGCCTTTTCATGGAGGAAGAACCTCCATGACACCGTTGGCGGTCCTGAAACTCGTAATATGCACGGCAGTGCCGCAGAGGCACCATCAGCATATTACTGAGATCCTGACTGCCGTGCCACCACCAGGGAATGGCAGTTCCCTGGCGGCTACGGCAGTGCAATGGCGGTCCAACCGCCAAAGTTGTGATTTGGTGGTCGCACCGCCGGTGCGGCGGAGGCTGGACCGCCACCGCCGCACCCTGCGAGTCTGGCGGTCCACTCGTAAGTAGGCCCTTAGTGGGAACAAGTTGCCTCACAAATACTTTGGTGTATGAGTTCCATATACTCAGTTCACTCACCCTATTTTCATTCCCTGCACCTTTGTTTTGTTTTCCCTGCCTTTCATTCATGTTTCTTTCCTCTTACCTGCATTGCCTATGAAGAAGGCTCCTCTGTCTGCTTTAGCCTTCTACACCTGAACTTAAATTGGAAGTCGCTCTGACTGAAGTATCTCCTGGTTCTCCTGAGCTCAGGGAAGGTCTTGAGGAACTTTCTCGGTTTGTTACCAGGACTACCTATCAGACCATCACATGAGCCATATGAGGATTGTGCTTGCTCACTATTGTTTTTATTGTTCTATATATGTACTTATTTTCATACTCAAAACAGTGTGTGCTTCTTGTTGTATCCTCACTAGGTGTCTCTCTGTTACCACCACTGTTCTAGACTCTTCACACTATTTCATCAACATGGAGTTCAGGTGTGCCTCACTTTTATCATGAATATGGAATATTAGCATTCAAGATGTTTAATAGAAATCTTTGCTGAAGCTACATTAGAACACTAGGCATGCAACTGATTTATGTTACTGGATGTACATATTTCACTTGCCATTCCAGACCTTTTTGCTCACAGGAATTAAGAAAACATTTGAGAGTTTATAGAAAAGGCATGATCACTGCTTTTTGGAGCACTAACCATAATTCCATGACAACATTAAACCTCTCATTTTACTCATATACAGCTGTCTCTTCCATGTGAAATGTTTTGAATTCCACAGCTCATACTCCATCAACCTGCCGTTCAGGTAAGCATTACACTTGGCATAAATATATAATGTTAGCATTAAAATTGGTAGAATATAAGCTATGTTGATGCTGCAAGTAGAACACTGGAGACTCAACTAACAGACTCCTGTGACTGTTGGAAACGCATTTTTTACCCAACATGTCAGTCTCTTTTCTAACATGGATTAAAAAGATTTCTGTGAATCTATACAATATAGATCCTCACTTTAGCTTCTGGAACAGTAACTTTACTTTCCATAGGAAAATCCTGAGAGAAATTTGTTTTCTCTATGCCTGATCATCAAATATGAGAAGACCATTAGAATTTTTCACATGGTGACTTCACTTTAGCATATATGCAAACACACCTGATTTATCAGGCTCTCAAATATGTAAGCTCAAAATACCATTATTTTAGCTTTCACTCACCTAAACGTTCACCACTTTAATACAACGTCCCCCAATGTTATTTTTCGTAATCTTCGTCTTTCCTGTTTCCAAATGTTGGCATGCATGTCTTAGAACCTACCAATAAATACTTTACATTGTGGTTAAAATCTGTCACTACCCTAGGACTTCACTCCAGCCACTAATTGCGCAAGAGTGCCCCCACCCTTTGGGTAATATTGCTTTAATATGTACTCCTCAAAGCTAATATCACTTTAGGGATCCTGGCACATGACACTGTAATTTCTTATGAAGTTAAGCAGGCCAACTGCAACAAAGTCTTAACCCACTCTCAATGATGTTCCTACAATTAGCATCCAATTGTGAAGAATGTAAGCCAGAGGAATGAGATGGTGCATAGTAGCCTGCTTGCAATTTCATGCTTGTGCTGTTTATACAAATGATATTTGGCTCTAGCTAAACAACTTGTTGTTTTCCATTGCACAAAGGGTAAAAGACATAAATTGCCCTACTTCACCTATGCTCTGCGCTTCTTAGTTGCTGTTGGTTTTAAACTAATTGGACCACAACTTTCTCCATTAGGCAATGCTGGGAATCCCGTTAGCTCTTTGCATCCTCCCCAAGAGATTCTGGTCTTTAAAAAATTGGATGGAAATTCTATTTTATGATAAATGACCACTTTGTTGGCCACCACTATTTTATTTCTTAGGACGTTCAACAATATCAGTATTCACACAATCAATATTTGTAAATCTGCAAAATACTGCACAGTGGGCTACTTGAGGCCTCCCAACAGGCCCACAATTTGGCTGCCGTTGTTACTCAAAACAACCCAGTAAATGTCATTGATATAAGCTGTTCAAAACTGTGGCATTGAAATCAATCCAGGTGTGTGAATTCTCCCTGCTAAACATAGCAATGGATTTACGCTTTTAAATATCAAATATGAAAGTGGAGATGGTAGATGCCCTGTTGACAAGCCCAGTGATTTTATGCCATATAGCTTTCCACCTGTGTCATGTTACATTGCCAGGTGAATGGTGTGCAGTGCTCCCTCCATGAGCTATTGATACTGTTGTTCTGGAAGGTAGTTGCAGAGAGGTATGTTGACACTAGTATCTGCCATGTTGGGCAAAGGGTAAGCTATGCAACCAAATTTAGCGATCCCCATCATTGCTGCTGCTCTACTGAAGATACTGAACTCTGCAGGGTAGTAGCCATGTTTGTTGATACTCAGCAAAGGTTTTTCTTTTGAAGAAACACATTTTCAACGTTGGATCTTGTTACTTGAAAAACAAAAAACAATGACCCGGATGCAGAAAGAGTTTTCTCCCTTGACCACAATTCCTCTCAAAGCAGTCCTATGCAGGGAAATCTTCTGAGGGTCACCCTGCTTTACTGGGCCTTCAAGCTTGAACACCAGGCAAGAACAGTGGGCAGCCACAAAAATGTCTTCAAACATAATCATTGTGTATTTGAAAAAGTAAAGGCCTACTCACAAAGGCATTTAGAGTGTGTAAAGTAGAACTCCCGGAGCACTCACTTATGCTTTTTGTCATGCCCTTGTGAATTGGCCCCAAAAAAATCCAAAATGAGAATGAAATGGGCATACTCAGGGAATATTAATAGAAAATAAGCACAAATATAATGGACTGTGCACTCTTTGCTCACTTCCTAATAGGGAGTTTGACATTTCCTGACCGAATGTATGTACTCCTGTGGTACTACTTCCCATACTCATAAATGCTTTTCGAGAGTCAACGCCAGTGTATTTTGCAATACAATGCTATGTATCCTTGCTAAGAATAAATAAAAATGAAAACCTTTAATTTCAGTTAAGTGATAATGTCTAAGTCAGTATCTGCATTTAAAGTTTGAGGGTGGTGCTGTTGTGTTCAATAGGCTTGGAGCCCTGGGGTTGAAGACCATTCAAATGTCTGGTGATGGTATTGATAATACATCTGTATTTGTCATTGAACTGTGGCTTGATTTTCTTTTCTTTGGCAAAAATTGAACTTACTGTTAGTGCTGCAGCCAATGGCCAATTCAAAGTGTTTTTCTGCATTCACAAACCTGGGTGTATACTAACTGTGTGCCACCTCTATGTGGTGCCTAATCAGTGCACCTCCTGGCTGCCTCTTTGCCTCTGTTCCCACATCTAGAATAGGGCTTGTAAACAAAGGCAAAGGATATCCTCATCTGCATGGTGTCATGCTCAATTCAAATGAGGCAATGCCCCCTTGAGATCATGCCTGCACAATCTGTATTATAGAAGCGGCAGTGCAGCTACTTCCTCAATATCAAATTGACAATGGGTGCAAAATATGGGTGCACATCCCCTTTGCACCCCTTGGGCACTTTTTGAAATATGGCCCCACCTCTGTAGAAAACTACAGGCAGACATGCGTCCCGGGAGGAGGACATAGTCATAGGAAGAGGTGTGGCGCAGTGGCCAGGGTGCCTGACTCCGGACCACGGGGTTCACGGTTCGATCCCCGTTGCCGGCGGCAGGTTAGCCCAGCACCATGTGACTCTGGGCAATATCTCGCTTAATCTTCCCGAGGGCCCCCAGCGCCGGGACACCTCTCCGGAGGTAGCTGTGCGCTTTACAAATGCTGGTATTTATATTACAAATGCTGGTATTGCGTCACTGTAGGAAGATTAGGCTGGTCAGGTTGCAAGACTTTTGAGCAGGCAGTGGGGGCTCAGAACAGGGCACGAGGTGAAAGGCTGAAAAGCAGCAATAGTTCACCCTTGCCCCACATGACCCTTCAAGTTTAAACTATAGATAGGAACAATACGTTTTAAACAAATGTTACAGAGTTCCGAGCCATGGGGCCTCCTAACTATGGATTTGGAGGTTTCATGTACTACTATCTTCCCTCTGTGGAACATGAGCATAATCTTTAAGCAACATTGCAACAATGCTACAGAACTTGCAAACAGGGATTTGTTATGCATGTATGAAAGTCAAATGACAGAAATAAATTGTGCTCACGAAAGCAGAACCCCCTCAGACATCAAGTTGTCTGGGATTTTACTATGAGAAGACTCTTTGGGGCATATTTACAAGTCCCTAACGCCACAGGAGCGTTACTTTTTTTGATGCTGCAGTGGTGTTGAGCCATTCCCCCATATTTACAAGGCAGCACTAAGCCACTTGCCACCTTGTAAATTTGCCCCTTACTAACGCAGTCCACTGCGGCAAAGGAGCGGGCAATGGGTGTTGCTGTGGGTGTTTCATTGTAACACCCATTGCTTTTTGACGCTGCCCCAGATTTACAAGGCTGGAGCAGCACCAGGTAATACCTGGTCTTAGAATGGCTATACTAGGAGAAATTATAATTTTCTCCTCGCATTCTGCATTCTGCAACACACATGGACAGAGCAAATGGCCATTATTGATTGTATATGTGCAGAAGGTGTCCCTTCCTGTACATAAACAATTGCCCCTGCAGCCAGGCATCCTTGCAACATGGCACAAGGGTGCCTGGGCTGGCACTAGACAACTTTTTTAGCGCTAGCTTCTAGCAGAAATGCCGGGTGTGCTGTATTTCTGTAAATACGGCGTATCCCTGCATTTTGAAAATGTCGGAGCGCGGCGTTGCCAAATTTGGTGTAACACCGCGCTCCGGCATTTTCTTGTAAATATCCCCCTTCATTTGTTCGGAGCCAACATTGTACCTCTGAATGTCGTAATGGGGAGGATGTTGGAAGATTTCTGGCTTGCATGCATAAAGCATCTATCTGCCTTCCATTCTGAAGCTGTGGTATAGTTCAGGTACCTCTGTTCTTAAGCAATCGAAGGCTCTGCTAATTTGTATAACTCCCCCTGCTTCTCTCCTCACGGGCCAGACTGTCTTTATCTGGGTTTCTCTCAGGTAATATAAGGTATTAATATATGTAAAATATCAGTTAATGTTAGTTATCTCTGATAGAGCAGAATTTTCTACAGCAAAAGCTATTTTATCTTGTCTGAAGCGTCGTAGTCTAGTCTTAGATTGATACAAATAGAAACTAAAAAAATAAAACTATTGGTAGCAGGTGGCAGGCAAGTTCCAAAATTAGAATAATAGCATAGTTACCTAATGATTACAAGAACTGAAAACTGATGGAGTCAGTTTAGTGCCAAAGACCATCCGCCTGTCTTCTTTTATTGCACTCATTGCTTGAAAGAAGGGTGGAGGTTGTGCATGAATCATTGAGTTGGAATTAATAGGTTGAACATTTTCATGATTGAAGACCGGAGTACATAAAGTAACTAGTTTTGTTAGCGGCAGACGATGTTGAAAGCTCTGACATTCAATTAAAGAGATATATCATATATCAAGTGTTGCAATGTTCCTTACTGCAAAGTTTTTGGGAAGTCTCATTCTAGACATCTCTAAAGAACATCCGTAGTAAATCGATGCAACTAATTTCATATCTAGTTATGCTTTCATTTCTTGTTAAAAGTCGAACTTATTAAGGAGTCTTTCAGGAGTATACTTTAAAAATCCCTTGCTGACGACAGAAAACCTCAATATGATTTATGTTAAAAAGATTAAAATGAGGTTGAGCGGTAAATAGTTCGAAAAGAACATATTTGCAAGAATTTGGAATTACATACTTATCATTTTACACTGAAATTAGTTGTTTCCAAGAATTGAAACATTGTGTTCCCTGGCTGAATGTACTAACCTAATTTAAGTGTTGTTGGCAAAGACTGACTCAATCGTGTTAAGATAAATAAAGCCCAGAGAAGGTGAAAAGGAATTCTTGAATGACAGGGGTATAAGACTGCAATGTGAATAACACTGACATTTTGGTACCCTTCTTCTTGTTTGACCCTGTCATTTTGGATTATGGAGAACATGACTGAGACGTTAAGGGCGTAATTGGGGTGTGACATTGAAAGGTAAATGGCAGTGCTTAATTTTGTAAAACAGTAAGTGCCAGTTCGGAATGTTTTGCACTTAAACTTGCAACTGGCGCTACGAATATCGGGGGTGCCCAATACCAAGACTGTGTAGTCTTAGTTCCACCTCCTGCCTCTTTCATCCACTACCAGGCACTCCCTGTCCCTTTATCTCATTCTTCATCCCTGCTTTCTCCCTTTGTCACTGTTTTTATATCTTTCAGCCCCCCTTTTGCGTTTTTCTCTTTCTTGCTCTGGGTGAAAGTCTGATGAGTAAAAAATAAGTGCTGGTGCCCAAAAAACGAGTGCCGGTGGGCCCAACTGACAACCACTGGCTCAAATTAATCCCTGGAAAAAGGTGCACTTATAGTCCTATGCCAATCAAATAGGGCTTTTTGGTATTTTCATTGTAAGTGAAATGGATATTATTCGTTCATTTGAAGGACAGTTTCTGTGAACTCAAATTACTAGAACCACCGTAGTAGCACAGTAGAGATACAATTCATAAAATATGAGTGAAGATTAACCTTACTTAACATTATCCAACTGCTTTAAAATAAAAAAGTATAGTGAATTGGCAATGTGAAAATCAGTTTTCATCAGCTAAACCATTCTGCAAAGTTACCACTTTGGGTTGCAATTTACTGCCATTTTATTCTGCTCCATACATTTTTCTATTTGGCAGATGTGCGAATCTTAGGCTACCTCACAAGACCATCACCATCAAAGTGGTTGGTTACACCTACCCCCAGAGAAGCTGTTCATAACAAAGGGTGGATGAGCTCAAGGCTGAGGCTTTAGTCTCACTACACCATTGGTGGATTTCATCAGCATCTCAGTCCTATTGGACACACAAATTAAGCCTGCATGACAGGTTAATTTACTATAAATACTTGTATAGATTAGATTACATGCCTGTCACTATGGTTAAATATAAACATATAGCTCCCACTGTGTGAAGATGCACAAGCCTGATACAGATTTTCTGCACCTGGAATGGAATTGTCCCGAAGTAGCTGGGTTCTGGTCACAAATGATGGGAGCAATTTAGATTAAGCGACTGAAGAGAGTTGTATTATCAACCCAATAGTAGACTTACTGGGGTATGTGAATGATGCGCCAAAGAGCTATAGGAAATGGATCTCCATGGCCATCTGGCTTGGAAGACGAAGAGTTGCAATGACATGGGGGAAGACGGACAGTGAGTTTCAAAGACTGGGATAAGTATATAATACACAAGTTGATCAGCACCCACCATTCATTCAATTGACTAGGCTTAATTCGAGGGACAGATGAACGATGGGCTCGTAAGGATAAATGAAGGATCCACACATTAAAAGACCCCCGACATTGTGGAACCACTTTTAGCTCTGCACGAAAGTAGTCACAGGTGTTGAGGATTTCGGGGGCTTTAAATTTCAGCTCTTGAGTCCCGGCGTGAATCTTTGAAATTGTTTGGGATGCACCACACCGTTTGCCAATGGATGAACCCTCTGGGTAAAAATGGGGACTTCACTGGCATAACCAAACTTGAGGGGGCCCCCTGCAAGGTACGTGGAGGGCCCCCCTCCTGACTCAATTGGGAGCTCTCCGGCCAGAGTACTGTGCTGAGGGGGCCCCCTGGAGTTTGGGGGCCCCCGCACCGCAGGGGCCTTTGTTACGCCACTGGGGGACTTCTGTTGGGGTTAGGCTATTGTTACTGTTTGTTGAGGATTGTTGATCAGCAGAGGAGACCATTTGCCAAATTTAGATATAATATGTACACTGCCTCAAAGGGATTGTGCCCTTTCAAATTGAGACATAGTGCCAATGACCACGGCCATATGGAAGTGTTTTGTCTTTCATTTCAATGAACCATTGGTATGGACAGTGACAGAGTAGGATTGTTCTTTCCATAGCTTATAAGTTATAATCCATTATGGGCATAGATGGAATTCTATTAGGATGTTCCCCTTGACAGCAGCTAGACGCTTGCGTTTTAACATATTATCAGTATGGACCGCCACCTAGTAGAAGCAGTCTCTTCGTTTCCTTAAGGTTTAAATGCATTATATATGTAGATGGGGGTTAATCAAAATGTTTCCCCCAATAGTGACTAGATGCATGTTTCTCACTGGTAAAAACATTTGATTAATAACTATGGCGTTAACAATTTACAGGAATTGATCATACATATTTTTTTTAATATGGAACTAATTTCACTGGGACAACGCCACCCATATCACATAAAAGCCCGAGTTAAATGAGACCGATTTGTTGTATGTCCTCCTGTCATTTGGGCTATAACGCAATATTGGTCTGAATTAAAAGGGAGGGCATTAGTATGTTGTCCTTATTAGTAACAATGATTGTGTTGAGACCGCTTGTAAGGAGACGCAGTAAATATATCTATACTTCTGGGGTAATCTTATAAATCAATTGCATCACGATCACCTTGCAAGAACTGAATGTATATATCCAATTTCTTCATATAAGTTCGCTGATACTGTGTAAAATTGTGCACCATGCATACTATAACATTATGGGAAGGGAGGAATGCAAATATGATGATGGTTACAGGACTCAATAGGCATTACTCTTTTCTGACGTGTAATTAGGCTTGGATGCCTACATGGGTTCGGATACTAGATGCTGATGACATTTCTGGAGAGGGAGTGATTTAATAACAATATACAATTACAAGTTATTCACAAGATATAATTACAACCTTTTAACAACATATTGGTCTTTCTAAGATATGGAGGAGGGGGCTTCATGATGTAATTCATTTTTCACTTATAGATACTCCCTTATTATTGGGATTAGCTACAGACCACACATCGAAAAGTTGTGTCCTTTACAAGGCGTAAGAGGGAAATGGTGTTGTGACTACTCAGTACTTTGGTTGACATACGAGCCAAGCAACATAATAAGGTGTACCTTCCTTGTTTATATATGGAGCAAAGGATAAACTCATTATGATATATGGTAATATATTAGCCATGACTTTGATAACTGAGGGAAGGTTTTCTGAACAATACTGGGGCCGTATTACATAAGGTGCCCCTGGGGCGCAACAGGCATTTGCGCCCGCTTTGCATGCCCCCGGGGCACTTTGGCATTATAGAAGGGGGCGCAGACGCTTGTGAGTCCCCTTCTATAATACTGATAGCGCTGGAGCACTTAAAGCACCAGCGCTATCAACAGAGGATGTTTCCTCATTTGCATAGGGGCGTGCCCTATTCAAATGAAGGAATTCCTTTGACTCTGTGCCCCTGCCATACTACAGACGCAGGCGCAGAGTCAAAGAAGCCCTCAGAAGGCGCACTGACATTGCGCCATTTGAAAGGTGGTGCACTGTCAGTGCGCCCCCTGAGAGCAGCCCTCTGCAAGGGGTAAAGGGAGTCCCATGGACCCCCCAGACATCCCTTTGCAGGTGGGTATAGTCACTGACTGCACCCGCCTGCAAGGGGATCTCTAATCCCCTTTCAAAGTGCAGGCTACATGTTTTCCCATGAATGCGCAGCCCCCAGGGCAGCGCAAGTTCGCGGCTGCACCCAGAGCAGCGCATTCACCATAATAGGGCGCATTGCCATTGTTCGCGCCCGGCGCACATTTTCAAAGGTGCGCTGGGCACAAACAATGCCAAAAGGTAATAATGGCCTCTGGTAGTACACATGTACATGTGAATGTAAGCCTTATTATAATACCAGTGACGGTATATGATAATACATTAGCCATACCGCTCACAATCAAGTGAAGGTCTTTTGAACAATATTGGTGAAATTAATGTACATGAGAATGTAAGCCTCAGAACAATTGGACTTATTCCCATCGCTAGCATATGGTTGCAACTTTGTTATGAATTACTGAAACAACATTGATACAGGGATGTTGTACAGGTTTTTGATATACTGTGATTGATCATAGAAAGAGAAAAAAAAATTCATGGGCCGGAGTGCCCCCGTACTGAAAAACTACATGTCCAGAAAATGGAACTATGGGGACCAGAACAAAGGGAATAGAAATTGCACAAAGATGTTTTAAATGTGAAAATACCATATGCACAGTGAATGTAAATATATTTTAGGTTGATATAAGGACCGAAAGGTTGCGATATACTATTTATCTAACAAAAGGTATATGTATTAGGGGCAAACAAATGGTGTTTTTTTCTTTTTGTGTGTGTGCCAGAAATTTGTATAAATGATTTTAATATTGTTTTTATTGTCTGTATTGTGTAGCCCCGAAGAAGTCTCTGTTAAGAGATGAAACGCGCTGGCTACAGGGAAGAAACTGTTTTTTAAAAAAGCAAGTCAAATTCACTACAAGCATCTATTGTAGATATACACACTGTAAACCACTGTACACATTCAGATGTGGTTTACCACAAAATGTGGCAGGCAACCCTGTTCTTTCTGCACATTTCTAATATGGTATTTTCTGGTTCATTTTGTTGTTCAAGAGTAGCCATACTTGATTTTATGGCATTCGTCCGAATTTGCACACTGCATTTTAACTGTGGGCTTTCCCAAAAATCAAATTAGGTCTCTTTTCTCTTTTCACTCTGCATGAATGTTCTAGGACATATCTTAATTTCAGACTCAGCTGTCAGCTGTTCAGTGATGTCAGTTGTTTCTCCTTCCCTCACCTCGTCACTAACCTTAAGGACATAGAGGGCCTCATAAGAATCAACTGAATGTCTCCATCTTTTTTTGGTCTCCTTTGAGCCAGAAATAACAATGTGTATATGCCAGAGCTGACTGCTACAAAATCCCTTTCTTCCTTTGAATACATCCCTCCTGACCACGTACTTCCCTTAACCTCTTCTTGAATTTTGACTTCCACTCCCCAAATCATTCACCTGTCCATCATCATCACTTGCACTGTCTGCTCCATTTATTTTATTTTCTTGGACATCTATAGGATTCTCTCCCACCTTTCATATCTTGAGCAGGAAAAAAAGATTAATGGTACATTGGGTAGAGGCGGTAATGGTAGATATGATATTTTTACTAGAGGTAGGCAGAGCTTGCAGAATTTGACTCCGTGGAATTCCGCGGAGTTACATAAACACACAGTGAATTGGCGCCAACAGACCAAAAATAGACATGTTGCACGGCTCGTGCTGCAATTTAGCGCTGATCGCAAATCTACTCGAAAAGTAGCAAATCTACTCGAGAAGCAGCCCTCTGACCATAGCCGCTCGCAACTGCCAGTGACCCCCAACTTAGAAAATCACGCTTGGGGACACCAAAATCTCGCTCGCACTAATCAGCTCACATTTCTGGAGTTTTGCGGGAACCACACGGCATTTGGCAGAATTTGGCTGGAATTCTGCATTACAAGAGTAATGCAGAGTGCCAAATTCTGCTAATTCTGCAGATGGAACGAGACATTCCACCCACCCCTAGAATTAAAACATTTCCATAGCAAATAAATATTGACATTTTGTGGTTTATGAAATTTAAAAAAAAAATCATTTTTGGTGATGTTTAAAGATTATTATTCCTGTAAAGAAAAGAAAATGTATCACTGTAAGCATTGCTACTTTTAAAAAGCAATAGCATCACTATTAAACCAGTACTTTCATTATTTTCTTTTAACTTGCTACAGATCGACCTACTAATAATACCAAACCTGAAATGAGGATGGAGGTGACACATCTGGCTACTCAAATGGCAAAAGACTCTGCTTGACACAGGCGTCAACAGCAGTAGGCAAACACTTGTCTGCATACATTTGGACATTCTGTGGAATGGTTGGCTACTGTGACATCAAAGAGCCTTTCACAAATAACCAGCCTCTTAAGAAAATGCAGACTGCTAAGGCAGGTAAAAGGCCACCATGGTCTGTAGGAGAAATTGAAGGGGGCTCAAGTGTGAGCATTATGTCCGTTGATGAGCCTTTTAGATCTAGGAACCCTTGAAGCCAAAGTGTGGAACTGCAAGAAAGGGCCAACCATTATTCTCAACAGAGGCCAAGTACTGGATGTCAAATGCGTAAATACTAACAAAAACGTTGACAAGCCTTATATTGAAATAATGCAGAATGTGTTAGTTTTGTTTCTGGAAAATTAGAGAACACATTTGTGATGAAAAATAAAAGTTATATTGTATATGTTTGCCATCTTCAGCAGTATCTGTGAATAAACAGAATATTTTTGTTTAGCAAGTATCACATCTTGAGTTACGTCTTTCTTTGCATTCGCTAAAAAATTATTTATTTACCTTAAAAATACTTATTTGTAACCTAATCTTGACGTTCATGTCCCTTTGCAGCACCCAGTCCTGAAGATGGCAAGCAAGGGGGATTTCTTCATTCTCCTCTTCAGAATCCTCACTTGCTGCCCCCACATGCACACTTATTTGCACTGTTGTGTAGCATTGCACATGTTGCTATAATCTTACAGCACATTGAATTGTCATATTCCTGGGCACCCCCACATTTATGGAGACATCTAAATCTGCCTTTAAAAAGTCCAAAGGTTCTCTCTAAAATGCTTCTTGTTTTTCTCTATGGGCAACATTGTATCTCATTTGTTAAGGGGTTCTAGGCTGTAAGTAAGGAGTTACAAACCATGCTTTAAGCAGTGTGCACTGTCACTTGAAAATTAACACAACCAGTTTAATACTTGTCCCTTAATAAATTTGACAAACTAAATAGACAGGCTAGTGACAATTGCATAATACCAACTGTCTCCAAGCTCTCCTCTGGATAGCAGCTCATATAATCCACAGTGTCTAAATATATAGGAGTCATGAGTTCTCCCAGGTTATCATGCAACTAGGTCTTTGCTCAGATATTTTGCATTGCAAACTACTTATATGTTTAATGAATGAGTGGAAGATGTAAAATATGTGGACCACCAAGCAACCAGGCACTTTTGGGAATTGTGCTACTTTGTACTTTCAAACTCTGCAGGGTGCTAGGGAAAGAAATATGGGAAATAATTTGATACAATGTTGCTTCTAGAAAATTCCTGAAAACTTTACAAACGTACTTTGCAAAATTCCACCAGCAACAGTCACAGTGCGTTGGTAGGTAACAGAAGCTAGCAGGTATAAGCTACACAATACCTGAATATGTGTAGGTATTGCTACACTGTGCTGGATAGGCCAGATTAATACATAGTCCAGTTCATTATTTAAGCTCAAAATTTCCTGTTTTGTAATCCAGCATCTAGCATAAACCTCCTCATCAGTTTGTTCAAACAAATAGCAGCGGCCGGTGCAGGTAAGCACAGTGGGGCGATGGGGCAGGGCGGGGGAGATGTCGACAGACGACAGAATAAGATTTATTTCTTTATTTTATTTGCCCTATTCCGTCGTCTGTCGACAACACCAAGGCACGCTCACCTGCACTGGCTACTGCTGCAAACAAAGTCGCTCTCTGTCTGAATATCCTTTCTCTCCTCTTGCTCCTCCTCTGTTGACCTCCCAAAATATGTATTCTCCTCACTGCAGCATAGAGTGCAGCCATTGTGAAAGATTGCAAGGCATTTTGTGACCCCTTTAATACTTTGCACCTGGTTTCCATCTTTTTCAAATCTATGGAATTTTACATGTGCAAAGCGGATTGTTTTAACAAATTTTCTAATAGCAAATGCTTTGAAAATCAAAATAGTGCCTTGTTATTTGGAAATCGGTTTTACATATTCAGTAATTTGTATTACTAAAATAAGAATTGCTTTATATTCAATGCGGTGTGTGATTTTTAAGAAACACTATGAAAATCTTCTTACATAGCAAACAGTGTATTTAGCAGTCCCTAACCAGTTTGCAACTGGTACCGACTCACAAACCATTTATAAATCAGGCCCGTAGTCATTCATTTAAAAAAAAAAAAAAAGGTCTGGGACAATGCGGAATCGCTTCCGCATCAGCTACCCCTCCCCCTCATCTGTGATGTCAGCGCACTGTGAGGCACGCTGATGTCACTGATTCTCAAAGGTGGCAGAGAAGACAACAAGTCAGTTCTTCCTCCGCTGTCCAGTTGGGTGCTGGGGGTCCGCAATGCCTCCCTATCTTCCATTGAGGCATCATTGAAAAAGGGAAAGTCTCCTCTTTCTAGTGGTACCTTCCTGACATGTTTTCCCGGCTGTGAATCACGGTGCAACTGTGATTCATAGCCAGGAAAATCACTAGGCCACCAGGGATCGTATTTGGGGGTTGTCGGGGTTGGCCCTCATGATAACGGGCCGACCCACCCCCACCCCCACCCTCCCGGGGGCACGTTTTTTTTTGTGTTTTTTTAAATGAGTGGAGGTTTTTTTCCTGAGGGCGCAATTGCACCCTCGGGAGAAAGGAAAAGTAAATTACAAAAATAAATAATGTTATTTTTAGGGGTTCGGGCCTACTGCCATACGGGCAGACCCCCCTGTGGGTCCTAATTTTATTTTTGTTGAATTCTTTTGTTTTTCTGGGGGAGGGCGGTGGGGGAGAGGACATGGCGCCCATGAGAAAACACACATTTCCTAAAAAGAAAAGAGTCAGGGGCTCGTTTTGGCCCATTTGATGTGTAAACATTTTTTTTATATGTAAATTTGCAGATTATGCATAAATTATAGATTATGTGCCATTTTTCTGTCGACAACACCAAGGCACGCTCACCTGCACTGGCTACTGCTGCAAACAAAGTCGCTCTCTGTCTGAATATCCTTTCTCTCCTCTTGCTCCTCCTCTGTTGAGCTCCCAAAATATGTATTCTCCTTACTGCAGCATAGAGTGCAGCCATTGTGAAAGATTGCAAGGCATTTTGTGACCCTTTAATACTTTGCACCTGGTTTCCATCTTTTTCAAATCTATGGAATTTTACATGTGCAAAGCGGATTGTTTTAACAAATTTTCTAATAGCAAATGCTTTGAAAATCAAAATAGTGCCTTGTTATTTGGAAATCGGTTTTACATATTCAGTAATTTGTATTACTAAAATAAGAATTGCTTTATATTCAATGCGGTGTGTGATTTTTAAGAAACACTATGAAAATCTTCTTACATAGCAAACAGTGTATTTAGCAGTCCCTAACCAGTTTGCAACTGGTACCGACTCACAAACCATTTATAAATCAGGCCCGTAGTCATTCATTTAAAAAAAAAAAAAAGGTCTGGGACAATGCGGAATCGCTTCCGCATCAGCTATCCCCTCCCCTCATCTGTGATGTCAGCGCACTGTGAGGCACGCTGATGTCACTGATTCTCAAAGGTGGCAGAGAAGACAACAAGTCAGTTCTTCCTCCGCTGTCCACTTGGGTGCTGGGGTCCGCAATGCCTCCCTATCTTCCATTGAGGCATCATTGAAAAAGGGAAAGTCTCCTCTTTCTAGTGGTACCTTCCTGACATGTTTTCCCGGCTGTGAATCACGGTGCAACTGTGATTCATAGCCAGGAAAATCACTAGGCCACCAGGGATCGTATTTGGGGGTTGTGGGGGTTGGCCCTCATGATAACGGGCCGACCCACCCCCACCCCCACCCTCCCGGGGGCACGTTTTTTTGTTTTTTTAAATGAGTGGAGGTTTTTTTCCTGAGGCGCAATTGCACCTCGGGAGAAAGGAAAAGTAAATTACAAAAATAAATAATGTTATTTTTAGGGGTTCGGGCCTACTGCCATACGGGCAGACCTCCTGTGGGTCCTAATTTTATTTTTGTTGAATTCTTTTGTTTTTCTGGGGGGAGGGCGGTGGGGGAGAGGACATGGCGCCCATGAGAAAACGCACATTTCCTAAAAAGAAAAGAGTCAGGGGCTCGCTTTTGGCCCATTTGATGTGTAAACATTTTTTTATATGTAAATTTGCAGATTATGCATAAATTATAGATTATGTGCCATTTTTCTGTCGACAACACCAAGGCACGCTCACCTGCACTGGCTACTGCTGCAAACAAAGTCGCTCTCTGTCTGAATATCCTTTCTCTCCTCTTGCTCCTCCTCTGTTGAGCTCCCAAAATATGTATTCTCCTTACTGCAGCCATTGTGAAAGATTGCAAGGCATTTTGTGACCCCTTTAATACTTTGCACCTGGTTTCCATCTTTTTCAAATCTATGGAATTTTACATGTGCAAAGCGGATTGTTTTAACAAATTTTCTAATAGCAAATGCTTTGAAAATCAAAATAGTGCCTTGTTATTTGGAAATCGGTTTTACATATTCAGTAATTTGTATTACTAAAATAAGAATTGCTTTATATTCAATGCGGTGTGTGATTTTTAAGAAACACTATGAAAATCTTCTTACATAGCAAACAGTGTATTTAGCAGTCCCTAACCAGTTTGCAACTGGTACCGACTCACAAACCATTTATAAATCAGGCCCGTAGTCATTCATTTTAAAAAAAAAGGTCTGGGACAATGCGGAATCGCTTCCGCATCAGCTACCCCTCCCCCTCATCTGTGATGTCAGCGCACTGTGAGGCACGCTGATGTCACTGATTCTCAAAGGTGGCAGAGAAGACAACAAGTCAGTTCTTCCTCCGCTGTCCAGTTGGGTGCTGGGGGTCCGCAATGCCTCCCTATCTTCCATTGAGGCATCATTGAAAAAGGGAAAGTCTCCTCTTTCTAGTGGTACCTTCCTGACATGTTTTCCCGGCTGTGAATCACGGTGCAACTGTGATTCATAGCCAGGAAAATCACTAGGCCACCAGGGATCGTATTTGGGGGTTGTGGGGGTTGGCCCTCATGATAACGGGCCGACCCACCCCCACCCCCACCCTCCCGGGGGCACGTTTTTTTTTGTTTTTTTTTAAATGAGTGGAGGTTTTTTTCCTGAGGGCGCAATTGCACCCTCGGGAGAAAGGAAAAGTAAATTACAAAAATAAATAATGTTATTTTTAGGGGTTCGGGCCTACTGCCATACGGGCAGACCCCCCTGTGGGTCCTAATTTTATTTTTGTTGAATTCTTTTGTTTTTCTGGGGGGAGGGCGGTGGGGGAGAGGACATGGCGCCCATGAGAAAACACACATTTCCTAAAAAGAAAAGAGTCAGGGGCTCGTTTTGGCCCATTTGATGTGTAAACATTTTTTTATATGTAAATTTGCAGATTATGCATAAATTATAGATTATGTGCCATTTTTTTATAGGTGTCTGTTTTTTCCTGGGGTGCATTGCTCTCTCAGAGGAAAAGCACACATTTATAAAAAGATGCCACATAATCTGTCATCCCTGCATAATCTTCAGATTTATATTAAAAATTGTTTGTAGCTCAAACGTGTCAAAAGTGAGTACAAATGTGACGACATGCTCAAACACAATGGAAGGCCCAACGCAAAGGTTGACTGGTCATCATTCAGTTGCTTTTTTAAGTATTTGGTTTATATACTGGTGCTATTGAAGTAAAATCTCTGCCCAGGCCGCATTATGTTTTCAATCACAAAAAAGTAATACTGTAAAAATAGTGCAGCAATGTGTTGCATAATTTGGCTTTTCTTGCTGCATACATTAGTCCATCCTGTCGCATAATTTGGTGCTCTTCCACCACATAATTCTAGTGACCCTGCTGATAGTCCTGTGAGTTTTTATAAGGAGCATGCCTGCGCACAAAGTTGCAGGGGCTACTCTATGAATGTGCGCTTTTTGACGACAAAGGTCGATTTGTGGCTTCAGGAAATTACTTTTAAACTGCTAATGGCCCAACAGGTCCCTCAACAATAAAGTTTTGCATAAGCCATGACAAAAATATGCTGTGGTATTTGGCATGTGGTAAGGTGAAGAAATACTGTTTTTTTTTCTTTTTTGTTTAGTATCTTTAGAGAACCAGCAGATTCAGAACACCAGATAAGATAAGTAATTTTGTGTTTGTTTACTGTTGCACACATCTCGCACACCCACCGACTGATTTAGAACAATACTTCTGTCTTTTACGCAGGACAGTGTCATAGAAGGACGGTTTTAACCAGTCAGTAGAGATGGCGTCTTGGTGAATGACTGCTGCCTAGTCCTTAAATCGGGTTATGGAGGACAGCTCTGAAGCAGGATCAGAGACTGAGACAGCATCTGAGGGAGAGGAAAATGGAAGTGATTTTTCAGTTGGTGGAGTTCCATCCGATGACTCATCTTCCAGCAATTCTGACAGACATGATGATGGCTGTCGTGCTGTTCCTTCTCAAGCACAGTCGGTAACCATAGCATGTTAGACAAACCGAGAGAGCAGGCATGTGTGGTGGCAAGCACAGACAAAGTGCTCTCTTGGCAGCACCCCAATTCAGTTCAGCTCCAGATTCCGCCATTCACTGGGGACACTGGATGAAAAGTCGATTGGGCCAATTTTTTGCCAATTGACTACGTCCATCTCTTTTTGGATGTTGACTTCATTGAGCAAATTGTGCAGTAAGCAAATTTGCGTGCCAAACAATTTCTGAGGAAGCATGGAGCCACTCTAAAGCCTCATTCTAGGGCACACCAGTGGAGTTGAAGATATTTTTGAGCCTTACACTCAAATTGGTGTTAGTGCACAAACCAAGCTTGCAGTCCTACCGATGTACTCGGGCTGTTTGGGTAATCCCCATCTTTGCACCATACATGAGCAGAGATTGTTTTTTGCTATTGCAGTGTATGCTGCATTTCAATGACAATCCTGCTGCATTGCCACAAGACCTTCCAGACCATGACAGGTTGTTCAAAATGTGGCCTGTCATGGCACATTTGTTTGTCAGGTTTCCAGAGATTTATATTCCTGGAAAGAATATAACGATTGATGAGTCCTTGATCCTGTACAAAGGGTGGTTGCTGTTCAGGCAGTGCATTGAAAGTAAAAGAACTCGCTATGGCATCAAGTTGTACATGAAGTGTGAGAGCTCTACTAGCTACGTGTACAGCTATGCTTACAGCTTGAGAGTGTATACAAGGAAGGACTCCACTCTAATCCCTGTAGGTTGCCTTCTAATGCTAGGAGTCACAGGAAAGATTGTATGGGAGCTTGTCCAGCCATTCCTTCACAAAGGTTATAACCTTTATGCAGACAACTTCTATATGGGAGTAGACCTGTTCAATGAGCAGTACAGAGCGGGCACTGTGGCATAGAATACACTTCGTTGTTGCCGCAAAGGATTCCCATAGGAGCTTATTTGTAAGTAGCTCCAGAAATCCAATGTAGTGCATCCCAACGAACTGCTCACAGTCAAGTTCTCAGAAAGGGGTGATGTGTACATGCTCACTACAATTCATGATGAGAGTACTTCTCCCATCACGGTTTGGGGTCAGATTGATGAAGTTCACAATCCCACCTGTATACTTGATTACAACAAGTACAGGGGTGGAGTGGAAAACAATCACCAGGTACTTCAGCCATACAAAAAGAGTTGTAAAACTCACACATGGTATAGGGAGGTGTTTACCCACCTGATCCAGATGGCAACATACAATGCATATATTGTTTATCATCAGACCACCACACGAAGACTCAGTTCTTTCCTTGACTTTCATTTCACTGTCATTGAAAGTCTTACTTCTACAGAAGCAGCAGCCTCCACTTCATATGCTCTGGAGACGTGGCAAGGGTGCAGGATATGCACTTTACTGAATGCATTCCTGAAACAGCAAAAAAAAAAGATACAACCATGTCGTCATTTGTGAGAAGTTGGCTTAGTATATGATGCACATTTTTGTAAGTGGGCACCCTGCACTAATCCAGGCAACCCTTATGGTGAATTTAGTGGTCTTAGACAACCTTAGAAAGCTCTCTAAGTGGTAACTGTGGAGAACAGCCTTCAGGCTTAGTCCAGAAGGAGTGTAAAGCAGCTTGTTTCACTAGAGCATAATCTTATTGGTATAGATTAAGTGAAAAAGAAACACACAGTGTATTTATAAAAAATATGTATTATAAGACACTCACTAACACATACAGATATCTCCTAGCTGGAGATATGCACACAATATTTTGTAATAGAAATAGGTAAATAGCACGGATACACAGTGGTCGCCAGGGGGAGACCAAACCATATACTAAAATAGTGGCATACGAACCACGACTCAAGTCAAGACTATGGGCAGAAGACGTAGAAGTGCTGGGGACACAAGGAACCACCCGAGGTAAGTAACCAGGAACCCCATGGTTAACGGTGTGGGGGGTATGGTTCCAACATTTTGATACCAAACATGACAGGGTTCGTTACAACCAGTTTAGAGACGGTCATCACATAATGATGCACAGCCACTCTATGTATTTTAATGGCTGATGCACTTACAACCCGGGAGAATAGACTCCGCAGGTTGTAAGGGTGTGCTGCTCATGTAGGGGCACCCTCATGATTAGAACCGAGCACCCTGCCTTCAGGATTGAAAGGCCTGCTTTAGGGGTGACATAGGTTTTAAGTGCAGTGACCTTAGATATAGGGAAACCTATATCCTTCGTAAGTGGTGCTAGCACCAGCTTACACAGGCTGCAATGGCAGGCCTGTAGTTAGTTTGGGTGGTCTCCCATGGGTGGCATAATACATGCTTCAGCCCATGGGGGACCCCTGGGGTACCTATGCCCTGGGTACCTCAGTACCATATACTAGTGACTTATAAGGGTACACCAATATCCAATATGGGAGGTACCTAAGTACTTACCGTAACCAATTTAGGGGAGAAAGCACAGAGACTGGGGTCCTGGTTAGCAGGATCGCAGTCAGACTAGTCAGAAACAGCTTACCACCAGGCAAAAAGTGGGGGTTACCATAAAAGCAGATCCTACGTTCCTACATCATTGTAGAGTCTGCTCTAAACAAGGAAAGAGGCAGGAGGGTCGTGTTTACTGTCCCCAGTGCCCAGCACAGCCAGCCCTGTGCTTTTTTATACTTGCTTTATGTTGTACAATACAAAAGTGAAGTATTGGGAAATCGACTGAGGTGGAGCTGGCAGAGGGTAAACCTTTCAATGACTGTGCATGGATGACTGGGAAACGACCTTTACACCATGGGCTGAGCCATGCATGGCATTTCCCTGGAAACAGAACCACGCTTGCCTTAACCACGCATATGCCTTAACCACGCAAACACGTGGTTAAGGCAGTGCGCAGCCTAGATGTGCAGATGGGGGGCACAGGAAGAGGAAGGATTGGGAGACATGGACTTGGTCAGGTAAGTTTTTTTGTTTTTGTTTTGGAGGGCTAGGGGGATAGTTTTTAGGGGTGGGGGTAGTTTTTAGGGCTTGTGGGGCCGGGTTGTTTTCAGGGCTCAGGGGAGTCAGTGTTGTTTTAGGGCTCAGGGGGGATTGGGTTGTTTTTAGGTCTCAGGGGGGTCGGATTGTTATTTGGGCTGGGGGATCAGGGTTATTATTAGAGCTCGGGGGTTAGGGTTGTTTTTAGGGCTGGGAGTTGGGTTCTTTTTATGGCCCAGGGGGGTGGGAGGTGTTTTTAGGTATCAGGGTGGATTGGGGTTATTTTTAGGGCTGGGGGGGGGTCGGGGTTGTTTTTGGGCTCAGGGGGGTTGGGGTTATTTTTAGGGCTGGAGGGTCGGGTTGTTTTTAGGGCCCAGGGGGGGTGGAAGTTGTTTTTAGGGATCAGGGTGGGTCGGGTTGTTTTTTGCGCTTGGGGGGTCGGGTTGTTTTTAGGGGTCGTGTTGGTTTTAGGGCTATTGGTGTTAGGTTGTTTTTAGGGCTCAGGGTGGGGGTTTCTGGTTTTTTTTTAAGGCAGGGGGCTGGGGTGTGATCTTTACCACACATATCCCTTTACCAGTCATGCCTTTACCACAAAATTGTGTTGTGAAGGTATGTGTGGTGAAGGAATGCGTTGTTAAGACACATTCATTGTCCAGGCAGCGTTGTAGAGGCACGTGTGGTTTAGCCATGCGTGCCTCTATCATACAACTTGGATACCTACCTTCCATCGGGCACTACTTCACTAGGGAAGCAGCTATAGAATCAATTTTTGTTCCTCTAGTTGAGGAAATCATGGACTTCAGTCAGTTAGTCAGAAATACTTTATTCGACAGCCAAGAGTCATAAAAGCATACAATATTATTAAAAGAAAATACACATTCCAGCCAAATACATAGCAATAAAATAGTTCCACATATCAATCACAATATTCATATCTAAAAACGTTCATAAAAAAAAAGCCAATATCATATAAAGTGCACAGTGCTTAAGCAATAGACCAGATCCTTAATTAATATCACGTATAAAAAATGTACCATAATAATCAAAAAGGGGAAAACACAATTGAGCCAACAGACAACACAAAATTACTATTACGGGAGTAATCTGTTCCATTGTCTAATGGCCCGATTAAAAAACTTGCGACCCCGAGGCAAACCATGGGTGATGCCAGCATTTGTAAATAGAGCAGAGCTGGCCTCACTTGGACAAACTGGCATTCTCTGAGTAGAGGGAGGATACGCTGCCTTCGCAGGGATTCATAGTAGGTACAGAAAAACATTAGGTGCAAGGTATCCTGTTCCGAGAAGTTATCACAGGGGCAGGATTTTAACAATTCAGATTTTGAATATCCTCTCGGAAATGCCAGCAACCAGGGAACCATATTTAGACGAAATCTTGTTAAAACAAAACGATGGTATGGTTTATTAACATAAGATAAATATGGTTGCAGTTGCGGGCCTAGGCTCAGAGTAACATACCTTCTCACCGAGGGCTTGCCTAACTCAGCCTCTTCCCTAAGGCATTTCCGCCTATCCACAAACTGCCGTTTAAAATTTATGATCGCAGTCTTGCCCAAAGGCTTTGGGGTCAAAAACAAATCTGGGCACCCTAGACATTTTGTTTCTTCCTTTATATATTTAAGCCAAGGGATATGCTGGGCTCTCTCTAACGCCATACAATCCGAAATTATAAGTTGATTTAGATTCGGGGGGGGTTGAGTCCAGATTCTAAGCCATCGTAGCAGGGGGGAAACTGCGATCTGGTCTGCAATATACCCCATCCCCAGTTCTTCATGCAGGCAGTAAACAGGAGTGGCTACAGGGACCCCAAGGAGTTTGCGCATAAAATTATTCTCTGCCACTTGTATTTCCTTTACATCTTGATAGCCCCAGATATCGCATCCATACATGGCCATAGGAATACATTTTGCGGTATAAACTTTCAAGAGTGCGGGCAGGGGTTTTGACCCTAGTCTTTTTGCAAAATCCATAGTGGCCCCCGTTGCTCTTGCCAAAATGTTCTTTTTAAGTGTTCGTTGTGCTCCCCATGGACCTTGGTCATCAAAGAGTACCCCTAAGTATGAGAAAGTGGATACTTTGGTTAATTCGTCCCCATTACAGTAAAATTTAGCCTTGGCCGCCTTTCGCGGACCAATCGTCATTGCATGAGATTTCTTAAAATTCGTTACCAAATCTAGTAAATTCATAAAATCTATAAAACAATTTAAAAGTTGTTGCAGGCCCCTTGCAGTTCTAGACAATAGGACCGCATCATCGGCATACAACAGTGCGGGAATCAATTTGACATCGGCCCTTGGCGTATCCTTGCAGCATGATGTTAAAATGTCCCCCAGTTTGTTGATATATAGGGTGAATAGCAGGGGGGCCAAAATGCACCCCTGCCGGACCCCCCTTCCTACTGGCCAAGAATCTGTCAAGCTGCCATCTTCATTAAACCGTACCGCAGCCGTGGTGTTAACATGTGCAGTATGCAGGAAGGAAATCAATTCAGGCTCTAGCCCTATATCACGAAGGACCAACCACAGCTTAGACCTATTGACAAGGTCAAAAGCTGAGGTTAGATCCATAAAGGCCAGATGCAGGACACCTCCCTTGGCGATGGTATGCTTCCCAATCACCAAATGGAGATTCAGGCATTGGTCTATTGTCCCCTTTCCCTGTCTGAAACCATATTGGAGTTCGGAAATAACATTAGAATGATCAAGCCAGACTGTGAGGCGATCCAGGACTACCTTGCCCATAATTTTAGACACAGAATCTAAAAGCGAAATTGGCCTATAACAAGCTGGATCGTCACGAAGGCCCTTTTTAAAAATGGGGACAATAACTGCCTTTGCCCATGACGGGGGGAAACCATAAGCGCAGGCAGCATTAAAAACATGTGTTAGGATCCTGGCCTAGACTTTGGGGTCTGCCTTATAGAGGTCTGCCGGTATCCCGTCAGGGCCAGGGGCCTTTTCCCCCGATGTCGATAAAATAGCTTTGCAAACTTCTTCTATATTAAAATGAAGGGGGGCACTGTCTGATCCGGGAGCTGTGTATCCCACTATTTCTGCTAGATTGGAGCTACTATAAATATTGCTAAAATGCTGGACCCACTTCTCTGCCGGTATTATACAATCCTTACTTAGATTTGGCATATCTGAAAAAGAGGACTGTTAACTATGGACCAAAATCGTGAGCTGTCCGACAGGACACTAGCTTGGCCAAGCTCCTCCCAGGCGTGCTCTCTTAGTTGTTTTTTTCTCTCGCACACAGCCAGTTTATACGCCTTCCTGCAGCTCCTGGTTAGTATCGGGTCCCTCGGTTTTTGCTTTACAGCCTTCATTAGCTCCTTATGGGCAGCTGAACATGTGTCATCAAACCACCTTTTTAGTTTTAAGGATTTCACCTTGGTTTTGGTCACTAAGTTCGAAGCTGCCATTTTAACAATAATATCAAAGGAATCTAAAGTAGCTCTATCTTGTAGTGCAGGGTCCATACATACTTTGAGCTCTGGGGCACAAGTAGTATACTAGTTCTCCAAAAACTATCTGGAGTAATCTTTTCCCACCTCAGCCTTCGTGCTTGATCTTTGGTGGTAATGTTTACATTAGTGATATGGTTCGCAGCCCCCCCTATTATACCAGATGAGAGGAGGAGAACCAATATTAAAGGGTTATGATCACTAAAACAATTACAAATAACATTAAAAGTCTGTACAGCCAAAGTTATTAGAGCAGATAAAAAGATATGGTCAATTATGCTAACACTACCATTACCTACATAAGTGGGGACCAGGGCGGATTTGTCAGATTGTTGTAAGCAGTTCAGGTTAAACACAGAGAGCAGTCCTTCTATAAGCGTTCCTGACAATGTATGCTCAAAGTGGTTTGACCCTTGTAAGTCGTCTACCTCCTTCAATATCAAAGGACAATTAAAACAACATTTCCGTATATTAAAATCCCCCATAATTAACGTATCATAATACGCTTGGCTGTCTTCCCCATCATTTTTTAGTAATTCTTCCAGGGCCAGGAGATGCTCAGTCTCATGGGTCCTAGAAAAAGAATTATAAAAGTTTACCACTAACAGAGTGGTAAGATTCTTTCCTGACAGTTCCACTGCTAGCACATAAGATGATGAAGAATCGATCAGTTTAGCCCTATAGCAGAGTTTAAGACTAAACATCAAGAGGAGACCTCCCTTGGCTCTACCCATATTAGACGGGATTGCATGTTTGCAAAAGAGGTAAAGCCATCAAGATAAAAGCAGTCGTTAGATTCCCAAGTCTCTTGAAGGGCAATTATATGATGCTTAGCAAGGAAGTGTACCCACGAAGTATCCCCCTCTTTGATCTCAGCTCAGCTATATTCCAGGACAATACCTTCATAGAGGCATCGTTAGGGCTACCTGGAATAGTAGTAGAGTTGGTAGAATTATCCAGCAAACATTGGGGAGTGGGGGCAACTGTTATTGGTTCTATATATGCTTCTGGCTGTGAGGTCTTAACCTGTGGCATTCCCACTGCCATTGTCAGTCAATCATTTTCATCAAGTCCTTGCAAATTCGCTAGTGGTAAGAACCGAATTGATGATGATAATGTAGTATTAAAATTGCTTTCTTGGGGGTGTGTGAGTAGCTTAAAAGGCTTCTGCCAGCCAGGCATCTGCCGATCGCTATTTACTGGAAAGTATTTGGGAGGATAGAAAGTTTGTAGTGGGACTATTTTAATTGTAGTTTTAGCGTCATATTTATGTTGGCAATCTAGTAGTGCTTTGGCTTGCAGGCGATGCTTAAAATTGACAATTATACAATCACCCTCCATATTTTTCCTAGTCCCGTGGCCGATCCAACCAACCCTTCTTGCCATGATGATATCTGGAGTAATATTTGAGCTATTTATCACATTATTATTACACCAGTGGATGGTCTTATGTATCAGATCTAATGAGGTTTCCTTTGTACCAGATGAAAGAGGAGGGACCCCCACAAGTACAACTACTAAAGGCGCTGATTGTGGTGGAAGATCAATTGTACATTTGTTTATCAATGTTACCCGTTTATTATGGACTAACGTGAGTGTAGATGGAAGATCCTCGTTCACACTTTCCCGGGTTTCCTGACAAACTACCCGCGGTTCAATACCACCCCCAATAGCACGCAATCAGTAGTTAGGAGCTAAGATGAGACACACCCAGGGTGGGTCGAGTGCCAGTCACCCTATCTATTTGTATGCTACCGTTCTGGTGTCTACGTTCCGGGCCATTGGCAACTTCAATGACGCCCCTCCTCCCGCCGGCTGCAATATCACACCCTGCAGAGCAATTATTATGCATAGAGACAAAGGAATCAAGTTTTAACTTTATGCCTTCTATCTTAGCAATTACAGGTGCTAATAAGGCTTTAGTCATAGACTCAAGTCTCAGGAAAAGGCTATCCAGCAGCAGATCCGAATTTGGCTTGGCCAATACCGCTGCCAGTGGTAATGTTGGTTTGCTCCGTGGGGGCTTTCTCAAGGCTTTGCTTCCTGCAGTTCGTTTTCTCTTCGTTGGTGGGCCATCCGAATCATCACCTACAGTTACAGTGGCCACAGGAGTGCCAATAGATGGGTCCTGACCACCCATTTGGCCTTCCAGCAATGTACTCGATGGTGCGGGGGAGCCTATTTCTTCTGATAGGACCCTGTTTTCCTCCTGATTCAAACCGCACCCAACGCTGCCCAGTGCAATTTTCTCAGTTTCCAGAGAGAGTCTTTTCTCAGTGAGGGCTATCTCCTTTGTTATGGCATCGACTGCCCTGGTTAAAAAAGAATCTATCGTCCCAGCTGAGCCTGCAGCAATTGACCCTGAAGCTCCCCCCACAGTCAATTTCCTTTTGCCCATTTCCACCTGGCCAAGGAGCACTTATGATGATAAAAAACTTGGTGTAGCCCACAGTACCGGTGAAAAACCAAGCCCTCCTCGCTTCAAAGTGGGTAACAGCAAAGTGGCAACAGAACGCAAAAAAAGAAATAGTGCGGACAGGTACCTTGTCGTTTTTCGGACCTCTACGCCATATCCTGGTGGGACACAGACCAAACCACGAGGATTTAGAGCCCTGGCCCAGCCCAGCCTCTCCCGACCGCGGACGGACGCAGACGGGCACGCCCTTGGCCCGGGCTTTGCCCGGCGCGCGTCCGCGCGCGTCCCGCGAAGCGGGTGCCGCGAGAGGCTAAGTAGGCTTTCCCCTGCTCAGGTGCGGCAGATTAGTGGCAGGCGAGGCTTCCTGGGACTTTCAGTCCCCTCAGTGTCCGGCAGCAACCTCCTCCATACAGCGATGCGGCTCCCGCGAAGCGGGTGCCGCCAGAGGCTAAGTAGGCTTTCCCCTGCTCAGGTGCGGCAGATTAGTGGCAGGCGAGGCTTCCTGGGACTTGCAGTCCCCTCAGTGTCCGGCAGCAACCTCCTCCAAACAACTTGCTTATGGCCCACTCGACACCTTTATCCACCGTCAGAACAACGTAGGTGTTCTGTTCACTGACTGACCAGTGTATTATACACTGCACATAATGGTGGATGAAACATAAGCCACATTGTCACGGAGTACACTTTGTGGCAAAAATATAAAGTCTTGACTAGATTTTGAAGTGCTTTTTAGGGAGCTTATGTATACAACACAAGGACCACCCTGATTGCCCACGAGAAACAGAGTAAGTGTAATAAGTCAAATAAATGTCACATGGGACTCATTCACCAACACTTCAACTTGCTTTGTAAATGTGCAAACTCAATTAATAACTTGCAATCATAATTAATGTTAATGAAAATGGATACAGGACACCCTTTTTTGCATGATGATGATTTTCACTTTTTAGTATCAGGACAATATACATTTCAGTATGTATCAAAATTAGTGCAGACAATGCAGTGCCCAGATAGTGTAAGTAAGTAAGTAAATAGCTTTATTGCTTGGTTAGTTAAAACTGTAACAATGTTACATATAAAAATTCATAAAATCTATACTTTACTCATGGCATAATTCATCAATCAATCACTGTAAAAGTCACGTAATATCTTCAAATATCTTCAAATATAATGATAATAAATAGAAAATAGAAACATTTTTCATTTAAAAATGACGTTATTCCTGCAGGACTGCGGTTTTGAAAGCCAGATCAAAAATCTTTTGGGCTTTTTTTTTGTCGGTTTGCAGTTTGAATGAGGATCTGGTGGGTCATACCTTACATAATAACTGCCCGACATGTCCTTATTCCTCTGGCGATAAAGAATTTTCCTAATGAAGTGACCCCTGCTGTGTGTAGATATGGGTGTGAATGGTCCTCCTGTTTTTGCAAACACAGTATCTGGATGCTATGCACCTATTGTGCTTCAAGCTCGGTTGGCCCACTGTGGCCAAATTTTAAGACTTAAGAACTTTTCTGCATATAATAAAAATCATTGTTACTGCTGGGCTGTGGTATATAAAGCCAGATGCAGACGTTTGAGGTATTTTACCAGTTTGCAGTTCAATTGGGGATCTGTCGGGTCAAGCCCTTTTTTGATCGCTGCTCTACATGTCCTTATTCCGCTAGCGATAAAGACTTTTCTTAGTAAAGTGACACATGCTGTATGTAGACAGGGATATATACAAATTTGGTGGATAAAATACTCTTTTTTGCTGCCACATTGTCTATATGCTGTGGACCCATTTTGCTTCCAGCTCAGTTGGTCCGCTGTTGACGGTAGCCGGCCGAAGTGAAGTGCCATCAGTTGTTTTTTTCAGTGTACCAGAAATGTAAGACCTAGGTAAGGTGCAGGTTTTAAGGGTCTTATAGTTTTTGATCACCATCCAGTCTTGTGATCTGTGGCTGAAGCTGTTTTTATCTAGCAACAGAGAGTGGAATTTTGCAGCTTTGTTTGAGATAGGTTCTTGTTCCACAGCTCAACTGTGTTAGTGGATGGTAAAGCTTTGAAGAGGTATTGACTGTATATAGATTTTTGATCGTTTTCAACTTCTAACCAAATTTTCTGTAGAGGACTTGGGCGGTTGCTGATCAGCATAGTTTTGGTTTTGGTTTTTGATGTGTTAATTTCCAGTTTGTTAGCAATTACATATTTATGCATTTCAGCAGTGCCCAGACAGTGAACTAATATGTACAACATAGAACAAGACAGTGAACAGATTCCAAGATTGTATATGATTTTATACCAAACAAACATAAGCTCAGATCCTATCTGTTCATATATGGTATCTCCTAGCGAACCATTACATGTTTTGAAAGCAACTTAGGGAGGGGATGTTGACGATTTGACCTGTAGTTAGTCTTAACATCTCATCTGGACAAAAATCATCTGACTAAAGTTACCTAGAAACCGTGGAATCTTGGGAACTTCGATAAGGCATTCTGCAATCAATACATGCAAGACTACTTCAAGACAGAGTCTACAATACATATCAAGCCACTCGGTTAGTCTGACAGTTCGTTCCAGTATTTAAGAGAAGTACACCTTTGTATTGTGTGGAGAAAGTGGTCACACCTGCACAACCAGGAGTTCTCCTAGACAAAGCCAACAATGCAAAATGTGCCTCTTCGTTCCTTAGATGTTCCTGTGGAGGTAAATGGATTACGAAGGAAAAGCACTCCTTTGCATTGTGTCACACTACCACCATGATTGCAGATCATGCAGCTTCAGGATTTTGTTTTTGATAATCAAAAAAAAATAATTGATGGACGCTCCGCCATGTTGATGGACTAGTGCGTCAAACTTAAAAAGGCATTGACAGGAACCGCTGTGATGTTCAATGTTTTTAAATTGACTGCTAGGTTGGCGTTCATTTCTAAATTTGCCCGACAGAGTAGTCTCAGCATGGCAGACATCAAGTCCTCCACCAGTGCGACAGAGACTACTTTGTCAGCCAAAATGTAAATATGGACCTTACTAAGAATTTATTTGCAGTCTAAACCCTCAGAGGCAACCAGCGTGGTATAACTTGCATTGATTCTGTTCACTTTCCCAAAACGCTGTAGAAAACTTGAAAAGTGCATACATGGCTAACATTATTTATTTATTTACATTTTCGGTTGGTTGGAAATTTCTGTAATCTATTGCGATCCACAAATTGACAACCATTCAGTGTTCCCATGTGTCTCCACATAAAACTGAACACAATTTTAGTGTCCACGAATGGCAAATCCTAAAAACACAACATACACACAACACATTTATGTAGTGAAAACACACCTTTATATTGCAATGTGGGTAGCTGTGGATGTTGGACCCTAGCTCAGCCAGAACCTAGGTGAACCTGCAATTTTTTTTAAACTAGACAACCAGGGGAGTCCAGGGGTGCATGACTTGTGTGGCTCTCACCAGGTAATTTTACCCATAAGTCCTTGCAAATGTTAAACTTTGGTAAGAAACACACATGTTGCTAACATTTCTGTGACGGAAAGACCTGGACTCTGTGGGGAGTCACTGGTTTCCTACCACCCTGAGTTCCCACATGTCCCCTGATAAGAACATTACCCAAATTGTGGGGGTGGGCCAAGAGACAATGGCACAAAAGGCCCTAAATTGCTACATTGAGAGATAAGCAATTAGTAGCTGCTGATTTTGTGGCGCCACCCATGCAAACCTACAGACCACGGAAATTTTTTACAACTGGACAACCAGGGTAGTCTATGGTGGCGTGCCTTGGGTGGATCCCACAAGGTTTTCTTACCCACAATGCTTTGCAAACTCCAAATTCTGCCTGAAATCACACATTTTTCTTCAATTTCTGTGATGGAAACTTCCGGAATCCACAAAATTGCCCCACTTGTTCCAATAAAAACGCTACCCCACTTGTGTTGCTAGGCCATGTTGCATTTTGGGCTGTTTCCTGCGACGGGCACTAGGCCTACCCACACAAGTGAAGTGCCATTTTTATCAGGAGACTTGGGGGAATTCTTGGTGGAAGGAAGTTTGTGATTCCTCGCAGATTCCAGAACTTTCCATCACAGAACTGTAAGGAAAATTCGTTTTTTTAGTCAAAGTTTGAGGTTTGTAGGGGATTCTGGGTGAAAAACCCAGAGAAAGCCACACAAGTCACCCCCTCCCTGGATACCCCTAGGTGCCTAGTTTTCAAAAATGTACAAGTTTGCTAGATTTGCCTAGGTGCCAGCTGAGCTAGGGTCCAAATTCTACAGCTACCCACATTGGATAAAAAGGGTCAGTTTTCAGTGGAAAAATGTGATGTGTCTATGTTGCGTTTTAGGCTGTTTCCTGTTGCGGGCACTAGGCCTACCCACACAAGTGAAGTGCCATTTTTATCCGGAGACTTGGGGGAATTCTTGGTGGAAGGAAGTTTGTGACTACTTGCAGATTCCAGAGCTTTCCATCGCAGAATTGTGAGGAAAATGTGTTTTTAGTCAAAGTTTGATGTTTACAAGGGATTCTGAGTGGAAAACCTGGTGAGACTCGTTCAAGTCACCCCACCTTGGATTCCCGCAGCTGTCTAGTTTTCTACAACGTGCATAATTGTCAAGTTTCCCTATTTGCTGGCTGAGCTGGGGCCCAAAATTAACAGCTGTCCATTTTACAAAAAAAGGAGTGGAAAAAAGTGATGTATCCATGTTGCATTTTGGAGTGTTCCCTGTTTCAGGCACTAGGCCTACCCACACAAGTGAGGTATCATTTTTATTGAGAGACTTCGAACAATTCCGGGTGGAAGGAAGTTTGTGGCTGCCTACAGAGTCCGAAACTTTCCATCGCAGAAATGTGAGGAAAATTTGTTTTTTTTAGTCAAAGTTTGAGATTTGCAAGGGATTCTGGGTGAAAAAAGCTGTTCAGAGCCATGCAGATCAGCCCACTCTGGATACTCCTAGGTGTATAGATTTTTTTTGTTAAAGTGTAAGTTTTCTTGGTTTCCCTTGGTGCCGGCTAGTCTGAGGTCCAAAATCTACAGCTACCCACATTGGAAAAAATGGTCATTTTTCAGTGCACAAATGTGATGCTTCCATGTTGCGTTTTGGGCCATTTCCTGTCGCGAGCAATAGGCTTACCCACACAAGTGAGGTACGATTTTTATTGGAAGACATGTACGGGCATAGAATAGTAGACCGTTTGCTATTATCAATTGGATTTCACTGCATTTGATCCTTTCAAATGTAATTATAAACAAGGAGAGAGTGGCCCCACTATCCAAGAGACAGGGTACCGTATACAATAAATGTATCAAAAAAGAATTTCTCTTGGATCACAGCATCAAGAATAATCCACATTCAATCATTCAAAAGGCGTTCAAATACCCTCAGTCAACTTATTAAACCAGGACCCAAAAATCAATTATAAAAAAAACATTTATTTAAAAAACAATTTTGATCATATAAAACACAATTCATAAATACAATAATTTTTCAAAAGTTAAAAACAATTCAATAATTAATCTTATATGCATGAAATTTGAACTTCAATAAACATAAAAACAGGTCTCAATTCCAAAGAAGATTGGATGAGATTGATCAATTGAACCAGTTCCCAAAATTAGGTCAATAGAACGTACAGGGGACAGGCAGTCTGTAGCGAAATTAGGTTAGAATAAGGATCAGTTTACCTGGAGCAAAATCAGGTTAGAATAAAGATTAGCCCTATCAATAAGACTTAATATATAGGGAGAACACGCTGATAGAAAGTCCTTTTGAATGATTGAATGTGGATTATTCTTGATGTTGTGATCCAAGAGAAATTCTTTTTGATACCTTTCAAATGTAAGCCAGTGTATAAGAAAGAAGAGATTTCAAAAATACCCTCTAAATCATACGCTAGTAGTGTACCCACAAATTCAGAGATGTATAAATGACCACTGCTCCTAAGCTCCAAATCTTGTGCCCATTTCAGAAAAACATATGTTTCTTTGATACCCATTTTTCACTCTGCATATTTCATTATATGAATTGGTCTATACTCGCTGCACAATGAAAAAACAATGTACGGTGCAGCAAAGTTGTTTGCTCTGGGTACCTTAGGTTCTTGGAAAACCTACAAAGCATATATAACCCCACAATCAGAAGGGTTTAGCGGACATAATGGTATAGTACTTTTGTAAATCCCCCATTGTAACAAAAAATTACAGATGAAAACATTGTCACAAATGGCTGTATTGTTTCTTACTCATTTTCAATATTTCCTTATTTTAGCAGTTATTTTCTTTGGGAAAGCCTTTAGAGATCTACACATATGACCCCTTGCTGAATTTGGAATGTTGTCTACTTTTTAGAAACCTATTGCTTTCCTGGATCACCCATGAGTTTCACACTGTTTTCCACAACAAACTGGACATAGGTTGAGAGCACGCACAGAAAATAGGAAAAATGGGCTACCTCTTTGAAAAATCCCCAAAATGTGGTACAAAATTGTTTTTTTATTCAGTTCTGCATGTTCCTGAAAGCTGGAAAGATGGTGACTTTAGCAAAACAAACCGTTCATTGATGTCATTTTTCAGGAAAAACTAGACACTGCTTTTATCCAGAGCACCTTTTTCCTATTAAAAAAAAAAACTCCACATTTTGCTACATTTTCTCTATTTAGTCGGTGCGCTCTAGGGGAATCCACAAACCATGGGTACCTTTCAAATTCCCAGGATGTTGGAAAAAATAGGAAGCAGATTTTGGCTTGGATACCTTACGTGGGAAAAAAGTTATGGAGCACTAAGCTCAAAGTACCCCAAATAGCCAAAAAAGGGCTCAGCACTGGGAGGTGTGGGCAAGCTCCAGCAGTTAAGGGGTTAATATCTTATTGGCTGATGGATAATGAACACATGGAGCTTTTGCCCTGAGTGATGCATTTTTCGTGCACGCCAAAGCTAAACAGCCAATGTGATTTGATTGAAGTCAGCGCCCCTTGTCTCCCTTCTGATAGTCTCAGATGGTAACCACAAAGCCTCAATTCAAAACTAACTATAACAAATCGAGATCTCCCAGAGTAAAGTTTCCACGGCTCCATTATTAAGACAACAATGTAGGAAAACAAATCTATGTTTATCATTCTTTCACAAATCTTCGGGAGCCGGCTTTTTACTGTATAAACAAGGAGTTTGGGGCAGTGTGTTTTTCATCCGTGCCATTGTTAATCACGAGAGGCTTGACATGCAGTTCATGCAACGCTTGCCAACACCTACAACACGGCGTAACTATTTTCCAAAACAATGGAGACTTCACGGAATATTGATTACAGGTGTGCCAGGGTGATGTCATTTTAAATATACGCTGCCCTCATCATCTGATGATGCGTGGAGTATTTTTCTACATCGGATTATATGATTTAGGAATTACTATGATAGCTAGGACCATTTGCCTAGAAAATCGGCCACATTTCCTTGGTAAAATCAGAAAATGTGATATAAAATGCAACACAGCAATAAACCCCATTCACAGCCTATTCAGGTTGTTCAAACGGATGTCAAGTTGTTGTAACAAGTTCTGTTATATCGCAAAGCATGGTAACTGCTCAGTACCAGTGATGGTGTACGACAGTGCGTCTAGGAAATGTACACATCCATGTTCGTATTTTGTGGTGTGGAAATCACAATTTGTTTGCATAATTTTGCAGGAATTGTGTCAGATAATGCATAACTAATTTTGCTGTATCTTGAGTATCCACAGCATACCTCACATTCAAAAGTCGTGAGTGATACAACCAGTTTGATTGCTTCAAGGAGGAAATATCTCCTGCAAGACATTTTTAAGTTGAGTAGTGCAGTGCAATATAGTGTGAAATTCCCTATATTTCGCTAACTGTGCGCGCTCCTTGTCCCCATAAGTGGGATCATGCGTGAGGGTGGGTGATTACAGTGTGCAATGCACCATGGGAAAAATATCTAATATAAAAACACCTTTACTGCCACCAAGTGTTGAAGTGATACAGTAAAGACATTTATAATCACTCCTTCAAAATCAGAACATTTATTGTTGCTCGAGTAAAACCCCTCTATTCAGGGGTGTAGTTTAAGGGGGAAGGCGGCGTGTTTGTGTGTGACACCCCCAAATAAATACATACTTGGCTTGGTAATTGGGTCTGGGGTCACTGAGTCTGGTCTGCAATGTCTATGCCAGTTTTACCTGTCATCCTGAATTCATTAAGAGTTTTTATCATATTCATTTTTGGATCAGGAGCTTAAATATATTGAATCACAGATTTGCAAAAATTTGTATCATGGTTACATCACTTTTTTGATGCAGCCCGATGCAAAATCCTGTTTGTCATTTACAAAGCCACACAAATGTCGATTTACATGGCTGTATAAGAAAAACGAATGCAGCGCATTGAGATGGCTTGTGTTACTTTGCGTCAGGGAGGAGTTCCATGGGTGGTGCATGAGAGTGCCTGTGAATGAGAGTGCCTGTGAATCCAACCATGGATTTTGACGCAAACCCATATTAACATAGGTCCAGATTTACAAAGATTTTGCATCTGGGTTGCATAACTTTTTTGATGCAGCCATGGAGCAAAATCCTTTTTCGTATTTACCAAGCCATGCAAATGTCAATATACACATATTTATAAGAAAAAGTAAGACAGCGCAGCATTGATCTGCTTGTGTAACTTTGCGTCTGGTGGGAGTTCAATGGGTGGTGCATGGGCATTCCTGTGCATCCATCGATGGATTTTGACGCAAACCCATATTTACAAAGAGTTGTAGACATCGGTTTGTGCCAACATGGTGTGCCTGCCTGAGGCTGCAGAATGAGGAGAAATATCTTTATTTCTCCTGATTATTTCTTCTTTGCAAGTGTGCTGCAGTCAGCACACATTAAAGATAAATAAGTCTCAAAGGATAGTTTTCATGCAGGAAGTTACTCTTTCCTGCACACAAACTATCCTGAACATAACATAGACCATGTAGCGGTACAATTTGAGCTGGCCCTTCTGGACCATCGTGCTGTTGGAGAGCGCCCTAAGAGGCAGATGGAAATTAGAGCCTGGAACAAAATTGAGGGCACAGTCTTAGAAGAAATGCTTACCATCCAGAATGCCATCAGGAATGGAGGAGGCTACCACCCAATACACCAACTGGGTGGAGTTAGACTGTAATAAACTAGCCCCAGTAAAAATTCTGTTTCCTAAAAGATCACTACCCTCAGCCCCTTGGTATACGGAGGAACTTAGGAATCAAAAACTTATATGCAAACGTCTCGAGCGGAACAGGAGGAAAGATTACAAAGAAACTAAGAAAAAGATATACAAACACAGCCTCTTGATTTATAAACAACTCCTATTCAATGCAAAGCAAAAGTTCTTTGCCAATTGAATTAATTTAGCAAAAAATTCTTCTAAAGAGCTTTTTAAAACAGTATCCAGCTTGGCGTCCCCATGCCCAGACGAGCCAGGAATTATGCGAAGATATCGCCAGGTTCTTTCTGAATATAGTGGAGGTCATCTTCTCGGCGTTTAACTGCCCAAGCGCAGTAGGGACGGTCATCTTAACGGAGGGACATAAGCCAGTAATTGGTCCCCTCCCTACCTTTGACAAGTTCGCGCCGATATCCACAACTGATACTCAAAGGCTCCTCATGTCAGCAAGATCAGGCTCTCCCTACGATCCCTGTCCAGTCTCTGTGATCAAACTTGCCCCGGGACCTGTTGCCCTTTCACTTACCTCCCTTTTTAACGCAATGTTTGAAACGGGGCTCTTCCCTAAACTCTGGAAGGTTACCTCGATACTGCCACTATTAAAGAAGCCCAGCTTGGATCCTAAGGATCCCAACAATTTTCGCCCAATTTCACGTCTTCCGCTCCCAGCAAAACTGGTTGAGAAAACAATGAATGTGCAACTCAGTGCCTTTCTACGCGAAACTCAAGCTCTGGATCCCACTCATGATGGTTTCAGAGAGGGACACAGTACAGTCCGCTATCATTAAAGCCACCGAAGAGATTAGGGAAGCCGTGGATCGGGGAGGCAAGGCCGCCCTAATTATGCTGGATCTGTCCGTGGCCTTTGATGCGGTCCATCGTGATCTGTTGATGGATCGTTTGAAGGCATGCGGGGTCCAGGATAAAGCGTGGGAGCTTTTGAAGTCCTTTCTAACCGACAGATTACAAATTGTGTCACTGGGCTAATACTATACCAAACCTTTTTTCCTGCCTTGCGGAGTTCCGCAGGGGTCGTCTCTGAGCCCTACACTTTTTAATGTGTATGTTTCGTCTTTGGCCCCCCTGATCAGCTCCTTTGGCTGTGGCCTTACCTCGTATGCAGATGACACACAAATTGTGGTGTCTCTGCTGCCAGGACAGGAATTGGGAATAGACAAACGGTTCCGAGATTGTATGGAAGCAGTCGGGAGATGGATGTCGCAAAACTGCCTGAAGCTCAATTCAGACAAAACTGAGGTCATCCTATTTGGAAACAATGCCAACTTTTGGACCTCAAATTGGTGGCCGGACACTATGGGCACTCTTCCTACTCCCACCAGGAAAATTAAAAACTTAGGAGTTATAGTGGACGATAGGCTCAACTTTGGCGACCAAGTTAATGCAGTGGCATCGGCCACCTCGCACGCTCTCAGAACGATTAAGAAAATACTGCCTTTCCTGCCGCCAGATAGTCGGCAAACAGTGGTTACAGCACTTATCCTGTCAAGGCTGGACTACTTTAACAGTCTCTACTTGAACATTCAAGATCGTTTTCTGAATAAACTCCAAATGTTGCAAAATGCGGCCGCCAGACTGCTTACCGGCACTTCCAAATTTGCATCAATTTCCAGGGAAATCAAAAGACTACACTGGTTACCTGTTAGGAATCAGGTGCATTTTAAATCCCTCTGTACCCTGTACAAGGCCCTACAAGGAACAGGACCCGACCATCTGAAGCAACAGTTTCTATGGTATATACCCAAAAGAACTCTTCGCTCGCTTGGAGCCAAATTGGTGACAGTACCACCCACAAAAAAAGCAACGTGGGGTGGGAGAAGCTTTGTTGCCTGCGCTGCAAAGGCCTGGAATGACCTTCCTTTCCATCTGAGGAATGCCACCGACCTCTTGGCATTCATGAAGGGATTAAATACCTGGCTCTTTGACATGTAAACTTGTCCACAACGTTCATTTCTCAAAGGACAGTAGCTAGCGCCAGGACACCCTTGGGTAACAACTGCGCTTTAGAAATGTCTATAACATAACATAACATAGACACCCTTGCACTATGGCGCAAGAGTGCCTGCGTTGGCGCTAAGTAGCCCAAAGTGTTCCAGAGCATGCAGAACTGCACCATTTCTTTGAAGAGGTGACACAGTTCTGCTCTTTTCAGATGACGCAACACATGCAGAAACTTTGCTTACTGCACTGCGTTGCATCACTTTTTTGTAAGTATGCCTCTTAGTGACCGGTCTACCAAAAATCAAATTGCACGCCTCAGAGTACTCTTTGAATGGCTGCAAATTAACTTCTTTTTAGAATTCACAAACATTAGCAGTAGTAGACTTGGGAAGCAGGCTACTAGTCTCAGGGTTCCAGGCATTCTACTGCCAATCAAACACCCATATGGTGATGGTTGAATGTTTGAAAATAGTATAACTACTGTTAATCTCTCGGGGTAGCATACCAACCATTGTTTTTTGCCCACTGTGCCACTCTAAACAGAGGACCTGATTTAGGATTTAGCAGACAGAGCAAAGACAGACAGGGTGGTGGAGGACCTAACTGCGTTTACTCTATCCACCATAATAAGAGATGTCTACCAGCCTGGAGGACATCCCTATGCATTGACAGGAACCCCCATCATGGCAGTTCTTGTCAATGTAGGAATAGTTTATTGGATGGCTCCATCAAACAAGATGGCTGGCTGTCAAATATTTACAAAATAAAAAAAAACGAATCACCCCACACCAGTTTTCTCCCATGGTGTATGGGTCACTTTTTTTTGTAGTTGATCAGTCCCGCCAGTGTATACCTGAGGGTGATGGACAGTAAAATCACCAATGTATATACCTGATAATGATGGACAGTAAAACAAAAGCTTTCTGATCGTCCACTCTAAATTGAGTGGACGGTCCTATGGCTTACTTCCAATGCCACCTACTCCGTCAAGCTGTCAAAGAAAGTTTTACAATGACAGAGTAAATTTTACTCTATATAAGGAGAACCAGGAGCTTTTCAAGTCTAGGACACATGCTCCTAAATAAATACAATACAGGTATAAGGGTGTGCAGTTCCGAAAGATGTAAAATACAGTATTACAGTTCCAGGGAAAGGAATGTGCGCCAATAGGAGCACGGGGCCTTCACACATCCAAAAGCTTCTTCCAGTTTGGGGAAAAGCTGTTTCATCAAACGCAGGGCAGGACATTTGCTCCGAGTCTGGCATACCTATACATGTCCCATTTTGAGGAGGAGCATATTTTGAATTCGAACAATCCCTACCGGGAGAATATTCTATCCTGGCCTCGATATATTGACAATGTCCTGATGTTTTGGAAGGGAAGCAGAGACACTTGCAGTCTTTTTATAGAATGGGTGAATACACTAAATCCCCGCCTACACTTCACTGTCAACACTTCAGATACAGGATTGCCATTTTTGGATTATATGATCCAATTGACAGGTGGTAGGCTGCATAAGAAGATATCTAAAAAACCTATTGAAAGCCATAGCTTGCTTTTATATGACAGCCACCACTCTAAGGCCCTATGCGAAAACCTCCCATATGACCAATTCCTGTGACTTCGCCGGAACAGTAGTGAGAAAAGGTACTACAATGAACAGGTGAAGAAGCTAACAGTCCACCTTAAGACTCGTCACTATCACACTAAGGGGCATATTCCCAAGAACGTGTGATAACCACCGCAAATTTAGCTTAACGCACCTTTGCATATCGCAGTCCATCGCGGGAAATTAATGCCTTGTTAACCAAGTATTCACAACACTGCGGCCCCATGCGATACTCCCCAGATAACGCGCCAACTGACCTCGTTAGAATCAACACCACGCCGCAAAAATGCGAAACACCAACGCAAAAAAAGCTGCGATGAGGCCAATCGCGATACGAAAATCAGCAAAACCCAGCTACAGGCCTGCAATCCACACACGTCAGGCGGGAACAATCACCATAAAAGTAGAAAAAAAACAGACAAACAAATGCCAAACAACAGCGAAGCACAATGGACGTTGCCGGAGCAAGTACGGAGGAGAGCCAGAACCCCACAAGCCCCCCGGAGGACCATCCTGGGACTTCGGGGTCAGGGAAGGGCAAGGACAAGAAGAAGAGGAAGACAAAGTTCAGTCCGCAGGAAAATAGGATCCTGATAACGGAGGTGACAGAACACCATCAACAACTGTTCGTCACCTCCACCGTGTCATTGGCAACAAAAAATACATTATGGCAGTCCATCGTGGACAAGGTGAATGGAGTCGGAGTCCTGAAGAGGACAATGGGCGAGGTCAAGAGGCGCTGGAATGATGTCAAGCGCAAAACCAAGTTGAAACTCGCCAACAACCTGAAGGCAGCAATGCAGACTGGAGGTGGGAGCCCAGCGCCACAGGAGGAGCTGGACGACATGGAGGAAATGGTGTCCACAGTCATCAGTGGGGAGACGGTGGCAGGAGTTGGGGGCCCGGACACTGCTCAACAGGACCCGACACAACAGCAACAGGGTGAGCAACCACCAGGGCCTGGGGGGACGGGGGGAGATGGGCACAATGGCACACATGCACAATTAAGTTGAGCACATCTGCGGACAAACCATGCCCCAGACCACTAACTCCCACCAAGAGACCAACGTACCCAAGTATGCAACATGTCAACACTGTACAAGTACAGAAGTCAGAGGCACACCTCATGAAAGTGATATGGGGCAGCAAAATCTGAGCTGCAGGGGTGACTCCCCAAAAATGCAGCACACACATCACATACAGAGCACATCTACATTGACAACGATGTGACACAATCCGCAAAACACCTACAACAGAACACAGGACACAACTGGTGCCGCTTGGGTGCAGACACTGGCCACTCACAATTGGCATTGCAGGGATATGTGCGTTGATAATGTACAAGTACAAACACACATCTGTGATGTTGCCGAAATGTCCACTGTCCCCCATCAAATAGGCAGCTCCTCCCAAACAGCCACAATGTACCCAGTCATGCTGTCTGTACGTAAACATGTACAATGCGACAACATACATGTGGACACATTGTTAAACTGCATCTCCCCTTCACATTGCAGAGGGAGATTCAACACCTCCTGCAGAGCACTCCTACACTCTCTTCTCTGGAGACGAAGAGGACGACCACAGCTTCGACTCTGACGCCCTCCAACTGCTCGTGGAGAGCCTCCGCCGGCCCACTCCCAGGAGCTGGACAGCCCAGCTGCTACGAGGAGACCCCACCACCTGCACAGACCACACTGCAGGCAGCACCCACCACCACTGCTGCCTCCCAGGACCCCCACGGAGAACACATGGCCTTCCAACGCCGTGTTTTGGGGTGCCAGGAGAATCTGGCTGAACAGGTGCGGGTGGGCTTCGACCGCATGGTAGACAAACTAGATGCCATACGTGGGTGTCTAAGTCCCATCAGGGACCACTCACGGTCCCTAACGGACACCCACAGTCTGCTCCATGCTCTCCAACGGACCATGGCTGACATCGCTGGAACCCTGACTCAGAGAATAGTACAACTGTCCAGTCCGAGTGGCACTAGCGATGTCACACGGGAGTTGGAAAACATGCAGAGGTTAATGGAGACCATGGAGCAGGCGAATGCGGAACGAGCGGCTGCCACGGCTGCACACCAGCGAGAGGTAGCTGGGTTCCTCAATGACCTCAGGACCCTCCTCATGGCATTGCTGCCACAAGGCCTGGTGTGGATGCATGCTGCTGCCACCACTCCATCCACATCTCCACCCCCTGAAGTGTCAGTGCCATACAGTGCGGCAGACCTTCCACCTCCGGCCACTGATGTGTCACTGCCACACAGTGCTGGAGACAGAACACCACCACCCACACGTGAGGCACATGAAACAGCAGAGAACGAAGATGCGGATGATACTGCCCTCGTGGTAAGGGGGACGCAGCAGCATGCATCTCATCCATAGGTCCGGCTTCAGCTTGGTACTGCCCTCTGCATCATCACCTTCCACTGTCCCCCTCATGCACTCTGCGACACCCACCTTGGACCCCGACATGGACTGCCATATGATGGTTGATCGCCATTGACACAGCAATCAGACTGCAGACTGTACTCGTCCTCTTCCTTTGGACTTGTCATTCCCTGGAGGACCCTGGCTGGACCTCCATGGGACAACATCGTCATGTGGGGTTTGCATGGCCCTGTACTGCTCCAGATGCAACACTCCACTGAATGTGCATTAAACATTCATATACACACAGATGTGTCATGTCTAGGGTCTTTTAAGTGTGGAAGTATGGATGAATGTGGGCTCACTGGACTCCTCTTACGTCCATGTGGCTCATGTCGTAGAACAGGGGTCACAGGGTGACACATTGCCCAATGCGGTCCGGGTGGCGCTGACACAACAACAGGGGCACACCCATGAGTTACTTCCTTGTCCAGCCCAGTACGGAACCACGCCCAGGGCCCCGGGGACATATACAGACCCTTACGCTGGACTGGCATACGCCAGGCCAGCCCACTATGCTTACGCTCACAGGGGGGTACGGCAACGCTACATGTCCCCTGTCTTTCCTGTGGTGATCTGCTGCTCACAGGTCTAGTTGTCAGCATGCCACAGCCACTCCCTCACGGCTGGTTTACACCCACACCACACCCATCCAGCACACGTGTCGCAGGACATGTGACCCTACCAATGAAAAGGGACAGGCGCAGGTGCTCGACGCCATTTCCACTCTCTATCTGGGTGCGTCCGTGTGGTGTTAATGTAAGCATGAGGGCCTCAGGCCCTGCAACATCACATTCCCCAGGACCGGAGGTGACATGATGGCGTCCGCAACACGATACCCAATCATACAGGGACCATGACTTTGGGACACAGACTTGGTGACACCGGATACATTGCGGCCGGCACAGGCGCACCGCCACGGGACGGTGACTTTGGGTGCACTGAGGTAGGGGTACCTTAAGTGCTGAGCGGGTGTGCAGCCTGCGATGATGCCCCGTCCCGGCCGTCTGGACTGCTCAGGATTTGTGTGCCCTGCTGGACCGCAGTGTAGGCCTGAGCCAGGGGGCAGCAGGGGCCTACCGCCACGTGGCGTCGCATCCCGGTTCACAGAGTTAGTGGCACTTCAAGGGCTGAGCGGGTGTGCAGCCAGCGATGATGCCCGGTGCACTGGTATGTCCTCTGCCATGGCGATATCAAGACCCAGAATCATATGTGAGACCTCTTGGCCTGCGGAGCGGGGCTGCATGATGTGGAGGGTGCCATGCCGCGGGCCCCGGTCATGTGGCTTGCAGCGGCACGTTGTGGGCCATCATTACTACACGCCAAGGGCGGAAGGTGAGCAGTGAGGCCTGGGTGCGCAGGGGCGGGTATGCACCGCTGGGCGGCGGGAGGGGCTGGGGTACATCTGCCTGGGTGCGCAGGGGCGGACAGGCGATGATGTGTTGTGCAATTGTATGTACTTTGCCATTCATGTCTCTGGACTCTGTTTCAGATGACGGATCTGTTTCAGATGTGTGACCTGGTGAACTGCACTGCATACAGGCACGTGGTTGGAGACACACCTGTGGCAGCAGGTGGGCAGTGTAGCCTGGGTGCGCATTGTGGGCACTCTCTCTCCCTGTTCGTCTCTTCTGTTATCTGTGTCTCACTCCCTCTCTCTGTCCGTCTTTCTCTCGCTCCCCCTCTCTGTCCGTCTTTCTCTCGCTCCCCCTCTCTGTCCGTCTTTCTCTCGCTCCCTCTCTTTCTCTCCTTCGCTCTCTCTCTGTCCTTTGATGTGCGCAAGACACACCTTCTCATCATGATTTTTGTCTTGCAGGCTGTGACCTACGGATTGTCCCGAGGGGAGCCGCCATGTGTCTTCATTTCTGTTCTGTGTTTCTTTGAATACATTTTCATTTGTTACATCGAAGGTGGATGTGTGATGCTCATTTTTGTGACGACACATGCATGCCACCAAATGTGATTGTGCGACCTCAGGCGGATTATTTGGTACATGATTCCGTATAGTTGTCTTTGGCCGGGAAGAGGGGGAGTCCTGGGGGGGAGGGGCGGCGGTGTGTGTTGTGGCCCTGTTGGGGCTCCGAGCTGCATGATCAGTGGCTCCATGGCATCTGTTGTCCTTAAGGTGTGGCTCTTGGCTGGGCTCCATTTTGTGGTGCAGGCTGTGGTCCGACTTTGCACCAGGTCAGAGCAGGTGTTAGTTTCCTGCTGTTAACGGGCCTTATCGCCTGTTTTGTGGTCTTATCGCCAATCTGGCTACTCGTTGAGAATGTTGCGGAGTGGTGTTTTCGCGGCTTTTTGCATGGGTACGCCTACTCTGCATCTCATTAGCGATAGTTGCGGGGGTCATCTGTGGCGATGTTTTTTGCGGATGCTATCGCGGGTAAAATGGCGTTATGGGCTGTTAACACCAGCTTGTGAATGGTGCGATTAATTTAGCGCCAATTTGGCTGCGATAAAGTGCCGCTAACTACGCGATGTATCCTTGAGAATATGCCCCTATATGTATTTCAACTGTGCAAAAACGTGCACAAAATAACAATAGAGAAGCCCTACTAGACTCCAGGGAAAGGCCCAAATCTTACATCCTCACATGTGTTACCACTTTTACCCCTGAATCCAACACAATTCAGAAAATCATCAGAAACTTTTGGAAGATTCAACAGACTGGTAACCCCTCGCCAGGTTGGCGTTTAAAAGAACGGTCAATTTCAAGGACATGCTTGTCCATACTAGACTTAAAAAACCTGCGGGTACTATACAAAAATTACTATGTTTCACTCTCCCAATCAATTATACCGATAACAAAAAGCAATACAGATGACAAAAATAAATATAATGTTCCTAGGATAGATCTAAAGTGTGTTCAAATAAGGGAAAATTCATAAAATAAGCAAAGGCAATTCAAATAATGTTGTTAGGTATATCGTCACACACCTGTCCGGTAGCATGCTTCATACTCGAGCTTCCTCATTCATCAAGAATTCTTATATGGATGAATGGGCTTTCGAGTTCATAGGAAGCACTCAAGGAGTAGCTAGTGGGAGAAAGGGATCCAGGAAGTATGATACAAATCTCTCCAGGGTGTCTTAACCACACCTTTATTTTACAAGTACCCCAGAGATGATTAAAATGGAGTGGCTGGTGTCAAGGAGTCTAATTTCTCCTGCATCATTCAGGTCGACCAGTTTCTGCATGTTGACACCAGGGTGGTCCATTGCATTCGTCAGGACCAGGATCTCTATATTTTGAACTTATTGAGGCCATACATCAAAACTACATTCACACAGCTTCACAATTTGTAGATGTAAAGGTATAAAACATTTCCTCATGATTTGAGATCCTACTGTGAGTCATGGAAGGAGGACAAAAATCTGAATGGACAGACATACAGGACCATATAATAATAAGAAGACATGCAGCATAGTGGTCACAATCACAACATACTAAGTGTGCCAGTGCCACAGGAAAGCACACAAGTGATCAGAAATGCAGCACTGAGGGCCTGATTCACAAAAGTAAACTTAAACTTTCATGTAAGTTTATGATTGTTTGCTATTCACACAGGGACTTACGAGTAGCATCTTTACGAGTGCGGGGTCTCTGCACATAAAAACATAGGTCTTTTTATGTGCAGAAACTCTGCACTTGTAAAGATACTACTCATAAATCCATTTGTGAATAGAAAACAATAGTAAACTTACATGAAAGTGTAAGTTTACCTTTGTGAATCAGGCCCACAAAGTATAAAACGTGTTTATTGGTGGTCATAAATATCAATAAAAAACACTCATCTACTCATGGCTTACCCTCTTCAACACTTAGTGTAGGCCCCATGGAGGCCACATGGAGACCCCTTGTTGTCACACACTATATATACAGACAAATGGAAATGCCCATGGTTAATCAAAGGGCCCAAGTTGGAGAGTGGCCAACCATTACTTCATCAAACGGAAATCCAGGTAGAGCTGCAAGTCTTAGTTCATTTACTCTGCCTAGCGAGTGTATGACATTCTGTACGGAGGTGCGTGAGTCTGTATTTTTTTGGGCAAGGCGGAAATTATAACTTTAAGTTATATCTATAACTTTTTATTTTCTAAGGTTTATGTAGTTAAAATGTTTTTTCCAATAGAAATCATAAATGAAGTTTTTCGGATTTCTCTGGGGTTTTTGGAGGATTTTTTAACCATTTAATGTTCTTTATTATAGTATTAGTTTTTTTTTTTGGGGTACCACAGTACTTTTGCAGGATCTACGTATATTTAAAAAAATGCTATTTACACCTAATAATTAATGGTAGTCTTTGTTTACCATGCCTCCTTTCTTTACTGGCCAAGTAAGCATTTTTTTGTGTGGCCAGTGTGCGTGTGTGTTTGCTAAAGGCCACCATTTAGTATTTGTTCTCCATGGCGCGTGGTAGGGTTTCCATTTTTTTGTGTAGTCAGTGTGCTTTTTTCCATAGACCTGCATGTGTTCTTTGTTGTCTATGGCTTTGCCCTTGGTGGCCACGTAGCCGGAGGCCATTTTGTAGTCAGTGTGCCTTGCTTTTGCCTTAGGCATGCATGTGTTCTCTGTTGTCTATGCCTTTGCTCTTGGTGAGCATTGTGGCGGTAGCCATTTTGTAGTCAGTGTGCCTCGCATTTTCCATAGGCCTGCATGTGTTCTTCAGAGTTCATGCCTTTGTCCTTGGTGGCCATGTGGCCAGCGGCCTTTTTGTAGTCAGTGTGCATTGCTTTTGCCATAGGCATGCCTGTGCTCTTTGTTGCCCAGGCCTGTTCTTCTGGTGGCCATATAGCTGGTGGCCATTTTGTAGTCAGTGCGCTTTGCTTTTGCCATAGGCCTGGATGTTTTCTTTGTTGTCCATGCCTTTGCCCTTGGTGGCCATGTGGCTGGCAGCTATTTTGTAGTCAGTGTGTTTTGATTTTTCCATAGGTTTGCATGTGTTCTTTCTTGTCTATGCCTTTGCCCTCGGTGGTCATTTTGTAGTTAGTGTGCCTTGCTTTTGCCATAGGCATACATGTGTTCTTGTTGTCCATGCCTTTGCCCTTGGTGGGCCATTTAGCTGGAGGCCATTTTTTAGTCAGTGTGCTTTGCTTTTGCCAGAGACCTGCATGTGTTCTTTGCTGTTCATGCCTTTGTCCTTGGTGGACATGTTGCTGGAGGCCATTTTGTAGACAGTGTGCTCTGCTTTTGCCATAGGCCTGCATATGTTCTTTGATGTGCTTGCCTTTGCCCTTGGTGGCCACGTGGCCAGCAGCTATTTTGTGGTCAGTGTGCTTTGCTTTTTCCATAGGCATGCATGTGTTCTTTCTTGTCTATGTCTTTGCCCTTGGTGGGCCATGTGGCCGGTGGTCATTTTTTAGTCAGGGTGCTTTGCTTTTGCCATAGACCTGCATGTGTTCTTTGCTGTTCATGACTTTGTCCTTGGTGGACATGTTGCTGGAGGCCATTTTGTAGTCAGTGTGCTTTGCTTTTGCCATAGGCCTGCATAGACTCTTTGTTGTCTATGCGTTTGCCCTTGGTGGCCATGTGGCCGGCAGCTATTTTGTAGTCAGTGTGCTTTGCTTTTGCCATAGGCATGCATGTGGAGAAGTGTGGCTCAATGGTTAGAGCGGCAGACCCTGATGCAGAGATCTGGCCCGGGACCAGGGTTCAATTCCCGCCTCAGCGGGTCTTGGGCTCAATTTCCTCGGACCTGATAATTCTCGCCTCGGTGCCTATTCTAATCATGGGTCCCACTCTGCAACTCTGGGCAATAGCTTGCTTAATCTCCACAACGGCCCCAACAGCGCTGGGATGCCTGGCTTCACCCTGGGGGTGCCCAGGAGTGGACATTTCACAGGGAAAAAGCCAGGAAGGGTTCCACAGCGGTATGCGTACAGCGCCAGGACACCTCTTTGGGGGTATAAGTGCGCTTTACAAGTACGAATTTCATTTCATTTCATTTGATGTGTTCTTGTTGTCCATGCCTTTGTCCTTGGTGGACCATGCAGCCAGAGGCCATTTTGTAGTCAGTGTGCTTTGCTTTTGCCGTAGTCCTGCATGTGTTCTTTGTTGTCCATGCCATCACCCTTGGTGACCAGGCGCTAGTGAGGTCCTTTGTGTAGCCAGTGTGTTCCTTTTATTTCACTTTTCTTTTCAATGCCAATTTCTAGGGACATTGATAGAAGAGAACTATCTGTTTAATTCTTGAGGATTGTTTGGTGTTGGACCAGGCATACAGTATACCTTGGATTGTTCATGTTAAGGCGGCCCTGTTTTCTATAGGTAGGCCAGATATTTTTACCAACCCTACCTCACTCTTCGTCCAGGAGCTGGGGAGTGTCAAAAGGTTGTTTTTGGTTCGCTCCCGTTTGGAGGGAGAAGGTTTAGAACTCCAGAAGCCTTCTGTTAGGTGTCATATGCTTTTAAAAACCGTGCAGGGGATGGAACTGTATTTGGGTTTGGTTCACTCACAGCATTCTTATTGACCAGGTTTAGGCTTAATCAATTCCATCACATGCTGGTGTCCCCATGTGGGTGGGTCTGGGCTAAGGAAAGGGCACCCTGCGGCTGCGATGATCTGTCTCCGCAGGATATGCTCCATTTTACAAGGAAGCGGTTTTTAATCCCCTTGCTGAAATCTTTGAATTTTAAACAAGTTAGGCCTGCCCTGATGTACCTTCAGATGCTACTCACTGACTGGGTGATTTTTACAGTTTTATCTTTTTTACAAACTCTTTGGGTGTCCAAGAAGTCGAGACCAGATTAATTGTCTGAATGTTCTTGTTTTTATGAGTAATTTTGTCTGTTTTTATTATGTATGAATTCGATATTATTGATTTTTTTACTTCTATTCTTTTATGGTGATTCTGAATACTGAATAAAGATTCATTGAATTAAATTGAAAGAGACCTATGCCTTTTTGTTTTTTCTTCATTTTGTCCCCTGATTTGAGTTTAATGTGCTTGAGGATGATTGCAGTATGTATGTATGTACAGCGTTTTGTAATGCATTTTTTCCATTTCCCCTGTGCCTCCTTGCCTCCTATAGGATTTCTCATAGTCCCTAGGGAGACACCAGCAATAATTGTTTTCAATTATTTGATTTTTCCCTGCACTCCCTACCTGCCAGAGGCGCACACCAGCAATAATTTTTTTGAGGATTATTCCATTTTGCCCATGCACCCACCGCCTGCCAAAGGCCATAGGTGCACACCAGCAATAATTTTCAAGGGTAGTTAAATTTTCCCCCTGCACCTTTTGCCTGTCATCGGTGTGCAAAAGCAATAATTTTTTTAAGGACTATTCCATTTTCCCCTGCACCCGCCACCTGCCATAGACGCACACCAGCAATACATTTTTTAATAATTAATCCATTTTCCGCCCTGCACCCCTTGCCTGCCACAGTTGTCTCATAGGCCTTAGAGGTGCATAAATTAAACTTTTCAGTTTGTATGTTATTAAAATTTTATGTTATTATGGTTTGGAATGGATACACTAAATTATATTGTTTGTAAATTCAAACTGCAAATGCCATGTTTCTCAGATTTTGGTTTCTTATATGGTCGCTTTGAGTTGCACAAGCGACATCATCACACACAATACAGTCAGACAGAAGGCCAGCAGTGATGCACATCAGCTCTGTTGTCACTTGTGCAGCTAAGTAGTTACTGCTAGAGATAAGAAAGTACTTGAAGATGTCCCCTAAGAAGGGTGTTCCTGCCAAGAAAGTGGCTAGTGAGGAGAAGAAGAAGGATATTCCCACCACTGATGTGCCAGCCTCCACCTTTTTTCAGGGAATGTGGTGTACCTGCTTCACCCTCCTCTGGGCAGCAAAAGACTGGGAGCAGCACTCCTGCATCATCAACAGCACCACCCCAACATAAGGCTAAGACCAAGCCCATGTCTCTCAGTGATGCAGCCACTGGAGTCATGACGACGAGCAGTGAGTCTGAACTCGATTTTTCTCAGCCGTAAACTAGTACCGTATTGTTTCAGGGAAGTGGATATCAGGAGCTGCAGCCAGCAACAGTTTTCCTGAAGTAGTATCAGAACAGGAGGCTGAGCATCCTGCTAAGCAAAATGTTGCTCTTCAATTATTAGCTTCACAATCTTCAGCAAGCAAAAGATAGGGTACTCCATCATCTTCTCTAAGTCCCCCTTCTGATGATCTGGACTTGGATTACACCCATCCGAGTCTGAAACCTGTCCCGAGAGACAAGTAAAAGGAAAGTTCCTGAATGCCTTAGAATTATGGAAAGTGACAGTGATGAGGTCGAGGCAGTGATTGTCAGTATTGAGGGTGGCTCAGAGGACACTGAGATGATGACTCCTATTCAACGTGCTTAAAGGAATATGGTTCCACCACCACCGACTTCCAAATTTATAAGACTGCTGTTGAGACCTGGATCCACCACAAACACAGTTTAAGTACACCGTACAGAGAGGCAAATGACACAGCCACCTACTTCGAGTTCTTCAGGCAGTGGCACACTAACAAAGTTCTCCTCCCCAGGTTGGGACTTCTTTGCAATTAGCAAGCAGGAGGATAGCATTTCAATATACTCCATTTGCCATGTGAGTGTTCATCGAGGTAAGCCAGGGTCGCACTACAGTACTGGAGGCGTGGCATCCCATCTGAGAAAACATCACACAATCTGGTGGGAGGAGCACCTTAAAAAGATAGGTGCTGGGGGTAGTGGTGATGAGAGAGGGGAAGCAGCTGAGTGCACAGTAATAGAATAAGATGGTCATAAGGAAGAGGAGGATGACGGCATTACACAAAACAACCCTGTCCCCTGTAGTGTGCCAGCATCACCTGCATCAGCAACTTCCAAATGGCACAAGACTCCAATGCAGACACCTCCGCCACGTACAGTGATTCTGCCAAGGCACACATTGAGTCTACCACCTCCTGGTTCTCTCTGGTTGTTGCCTGTGTCAGTGGCACCACAAAAGAAAAAAAAAATCCAAGTTACAGTACTGGAGGCCAAGCGTCCCATCTGAGAAAACATCACACAATCCGGTGGGATGAGCACCTTAAAAAGATATGTGCTGGGGGGTGTGGTGATGAGAGAGGGGAAGCAGCTGAGTGCACAGTGATAGAAGAAGATGGCTATAAGAAAGAAGAGGATGACTCCATTACACAAAGTAGCCCTGTCCCTGTAGTGTGGCAGCATCACCTGCATCAGCAACCTCCAAATTGTACAAGACTCTGATGCAGACACCTCTACCACATACAGTGATTCTGCCAAGGCACACATTGAGTCTACCACCTCCTGGTTCTCTCTGGATGTTGCCTGTGTCAGTGGCACCACAAAAGAAAAAAAATCCAAGCTACTATATGGGCATGTTTAGAAGGAAGGGGCCCTACAACTCAACCACCCAACCAATAATTATTTGTAATGCAACCTCACTAAATTATATTGTTTGTAGATTTAAACTGCAAATGCCATGTTTCACAGATTTATTTTGTTGTATATTTGCTTTGAGGTGCACAAGAGACATCATTACACACAGTACAGCCAGACAGAAGGCCAGCAGTAATGCACACCAGTGAGAAGCTGGCTAAAAAGTTAGCGATGGGCCTCCTCCCTTTTGCTTTTGTGGAAGGAGTGGTATTTTTAGAATATTTGGTGGTCATCTGCCCTAAATGAAAGGTTCCCAGCCAGACCAATTTTGCCAGAGTTGCTGATGCAGCGCTCCATCATGATTTGCTGCAATTGGTTGTCTAAGCTATGCAGCAGAGGACTGTTCACACTACCCATCTGATGACAGACATATGGAGCAGTTGTCATGTTGTACAGTTGTACATGTGTATCACTGCACACTGGATCTCTATTGTGGGAGTTAAGCAACAGATATCTGCAGGTCTCAGTGCAGAAGAAAGTTTTAAGTGCATGCAAGAGTAGCGATGTTTGCCATGAAGCAATCCCATACAGCTGCAAACATCTTGGAAGAGTTTAACAGCAAGATGTTTGATAGGTTCTACCCAGAGATCTCAGAATTTGATTTGTTGCCATGAAAAATGGCAGGAATACAGTCAAGGCCATGGCAGATGGTGGATATTTCAGAGTCCTGTTTTTGGCGAGTTGCATCAACCTGATTGTGCAGGACATTCTAATAAAAAGAAGACATAGTCGGCAACATACTGGCCACCTGCAGCAGAATCTGCACTAATTCAGTCATTCTTTTAAAACCCGGAAGCAGTTGTGGATCATTCAGCTTGCTAATAGAGTATCGGCTAAAACCATTATACAGGAGATGCCAATACATTGGAACTCAACCTATTACATGTCTAAATGTCTGAGCAGTATAGACCAATTACTGACTATGTCCTTCAAAGAAGTGGAGTTGCAACTGGGACAAGCATGACCATGGAGATAAACATATGGGGGCTAGCCAAATGCCTCACACAAATGCTACTTCCTTTTGAGGTTTTCACACAGGAAGTCAGCAAGGAGGATGGTAAGATGAACCAAGAGATCTGGTTGTTGCATCTGCAACAGGACCAGTTGAAAAAGGAGTTGCAAAGATTCGCCAGTGTGAACGAAGAAGCATATACGTTGGTCAGGGATTCATCCTTTAATTGGATGTTAATACAAGGCTGCAAAGAGAGATCGTATCCTCCATAGAGTACGTATGTGCCATAATGCTTGATCCACGGTACAAAAAAATAGTCCAGCCTGAACTGCCAGGCCAGCTCCTCCCTGAACCAGAAACAAGCATCCTGGGACAAGGGGGCGTGGCTACGAAGCCACCGATGGCGGACGCGTGAGCCAAGAGCTCCGCGCCAGCCAGGTAATTTATCCTGTTAAAGCGGTGCTTCGCCGGGGACGCTCGCCTGGGGCCTCAGTAGAGGGAGCGCCTGGGGCATCTAAGACAACCCTGTGAAGCCTATATATCGGGACCGGCGGCGAAGGAGAGACGGGACGGGCGAGGCTCAAGGAAAATGGCGGCCTGAAGAAGAAGGACGAGCTGCGTCATGGCGGGGTGCGCCTGTTTGGCCGGGCTGAAACGGACGGAGGGTGCTCCCGGCGGCCTGGCCAATGATTGCAGACCTGAGGACTCTCCCCGGGACAGCGGGGGCTCGAGCCTGTGCTTGGTCGATGCCCTGAACAGCGCTGAATCCTGCCCGCAAGTGTGCAGCGGGGGTCTTATATGGAGGGCTGAGCGGCCGACTTGGGAGACTTTATTTGACGGCCTGGTGTGTTGGGAGCTGTCTTGGACTGGGCTGCCGCTGGCTCTGGGGAGGTGATCATTGGTTGCTACCCCAGTGGAAGAGGGGTCGTAAAGATTGTGGACCCTGCGGGAGGCGAAGGCCGCCATCGCCAGCTGGTGTAACCGCGAAGGGTAACTACGGCGGTCTGCGCGCTTGGTTGCATACAGGCGGCGTGGGGCACATTGCAGCAGATATTCGGTCCCACGGGCCCCCAAGCTGATTGAGGAGTAGTGGCGGAAACGGAGAGGGCCAGAGGTGCGGTGATGCAGCCGGGACCCACTGGAGCGAGATAGCTTGCTCGACCGCACGGCTCCCATCGACACAGCCGCGGTGGAAGCGGTGCACCGGCTGGGTTCTTCCTCCCCCTCCCGAGCGGAGGCGACACCGATGGATGGAGGCCTACCCCGAGAAAAGGAAGGACTGGAGTGGTGATAGCTGGCAGTGAATTGGGGCACACATGTTTGTTGTGGTGCGCACTCTATGAGGCGGTTTGGTGCCACGATCGAACCTGAGGTGTCTTTTATTGGCACACAACTGTTGAGCTGCTTGATTGCGATGGCCCCCCACCTGGATGTGAGGTGCTGCACCGCTCCGGCCAGTGTGGTGCGACTGTGCAATTGACGGAGTGGGCCAAGCGAGAGCTGATGGTTGGAGCGTTGTGGGGCTGAGCTGTGCGAGAGCACCAGTGGAGCCGCGCCGACCGCCGGACGATGCATGGCGGACATTGTGGTGGTCTGGACTTGAGGTGAGAGGGCTCGTGGTGGGTACCCACCTGAAAGCGGACTGAGTTGTCAGTCGACCCCAGGGTGATCCTGGGACACCGGTGTGCCACCCGCATTGCATGAACAGGAGGTGCCGGCTGGGGTGATCGAGGACCGGGGAAACAGTGTGGGGCCCGGGTGCGGACCCCGAGAGCGCTCCGCAGGGGGATCTGCGGGTGCCCTGTCCCAGCTGTCGCTGGTGCTGGGTGTGGTGTGAAAAGGACATTTCGGGGCTCTGGACTCATCGGCGGCCAGTGGAGGGGTCTCTGCGAGTTCTACCTGGCAGTGTGCGACCCTGGAGTGGTGGATCCCAGCTGAGCAGGGGATAGTGGATTGCGCGCCTCAGGCCCGCCGCACAGGGGTGGGGGACGGAGAGTTTTCAGCTATGGGGAAGCCGCGGGGGAAGCAGACCGCCCCCCCTGACCTGGAGGACGGCAAGGTGGACTCTGCCTCAAAAGATGCTGGGGAGGAACAGGCGGAGGTGCCGGTTCATCAACAGCTGGCCAAAATCCTCAAGGCCATAGCAGACACTAAGGCGACCCTCCACCAGGACATCAGCACGGTAGCGGTCGGCCTTGGATTGTTGTGCGCCGAACACTCTAAGCTGGCTGAGAGGGTCAAACAGACGGAGTCATCACTGGAGGCTCTGGAGCCAGCCCAACAGGCGCTATCGACCCAGGTGGGAGAACTGGCCTCTAAGGTCAGTTACTTGGAGAAACGGGCAGAGGACGCGGAAGGGCGTAACAGGCGAAACAACGTCCGGGTGGTGGGCCTTCCGGAGGGAGTGGAGGGGCAAGATATGGTTGGCTACTTGGAAACCTGGCTGAGGGATGTTGTAGCACCTCAGGGCCTTTCTTCCTTCTACACTTTGGAACGAGCTCACCGCGTGCCTGCCCGGCCCCCGGCACCTGGCCGGCCGCCTCGTGCTGTGGTGGCCAGACTGCTCCATTTCCGGGACAGAGATTTGCTTCTCAGGAAAGCTCGGGAGGTGGGTCCTTTTCTTGTTGACAACAGCAGAGTCACATTGTTCCCCGATTATACAATGGAGGTTCAGAGACGTCGCTCCTCCTTCCTAGAAGTTAAGAAAGCTCTGCGGACTGAAGGGATACAGTACTCGTTGATGTTCCCGGCCTGACTCAAGATCATGCTCGATGGGACAACCCACTTCTGCGAGGACCCGAAAGCAGCCTGGGACTGGATGGAGTCCTACCATGCGGGGGATCCTTCACGGCCTCGGCCGGAGAGGAGGCCGCCTGGAGTGGAACGTCCGGGGAGGAGACTGCGGAAACGGCGGAAGAAAACGGAACTCAAGAAGCCGAGCCCGCCCAGAACGGCGATGGAGAGAGCTGCGGCGTTGGAGGCTGTCTCTCTCATGGGGATATCTGGGACTTCTGCAGCAGAGACGGATTCCGAAGCAAAATATGGCGAGGAGGGGTCTGAAGCAGATGCCTCACAGACCTCAGGAGATAACATGCCGGTTGTGACTCCCCAGCTATCTAATGACTTGTAGAGCTGGGTGACTAGGAGAGGAACAGATGGCTTTCTCCTTTCATCCTTTCCCCTGCCTGGTTGTGTTGTGGACTTATATCCTTTATTACTTATTGGAGCGGGGAAATGTCTTGGGTGCACATGTGTCATTGCGGGATGCTGAAGGTGAGCTGGGAAGGGTGGGGGTTTACTGGGGCGACGTCCCCGGGTGTGGGCTGGAACGGCCTGGCATGGCTATTGCTTAGTACTGATAGTGATTCAGCAGTTTGGTTGGTATTCTGTCACGCTGTGCCCCCCACAGGTCCTAGCGCAGTTGACCGTGGATCTTTCCGTATTGGTGTGAGTTTTCACTATGCGATTTGCTGGTGTGTTTGGGCAGCTGACCGTTGTCAGTCCGCTCTTGGGATGGGGAGTTGTTTCAAGGGATTGTGTTGTTCTCTGCCAGGAGGGCGGTGTGGGTGGGGGTGGGGGGGGCCGGGGGGGCTTTTTGGTAGAACCGATGGCTGCGTACACGGGCGGCCCTGAGGGGGTCAAGGTTATGACCTGGAATATTAGGGGCATGGGGACACCTGCAAAGCGTTATAATGTTTTCAATTATATTAAGAGACGGGGAGCACAGGTGGTTTTCTTACAGGAGACCCATCTCACTGAGGGAGAGGTTTCACGTTTGCAACGCAGATGGCGGGGCCAGCTCTTTGCCACGACCTACTCGGCCTTCTCTCGGGAGGCGCTGATATGGATCAGACCGGGGGTGCCCTTTCAGCTAACTCGGAAGGCACTAGATCCTGAGGGGCGGTACGTAGTGGTCACGGGCACTCTGAAAGGCAGGGAGATCACTTTGGGCAGTATCTATGGCCCTAATCGGGAGCAGCTTCCATTCCTAGATAGGTTATCGGGGGTGTTGGCGGGGTTCCCTCACGGGACTTTAGTGTTGGGTGGCGATTTTAATTGTGTTTTTGATATACAGCAGGATAGGTCCACCCCCCCCTGCGGGGTGTCGCGGCGGCTGCCTCCGCTAAGGGACTGCGGTCATGGACGATGGGTTGGGACCTTCATGAGATGTGGCGATTGCACAACGAAGGGAGTAGGGAATATTCCTACTATTCATATCTTTATGATCTGCACACACGTATGGATATGATTTTTTGTTCTGCCCCTTTGGTGCCCATGATGACCGGAGCAGAATACCTCGGCCGGTCCCTTTCGTACCATAGCCCTTTGCTTATGGGGTTTGTTCCGGTCCTGGAGAGTGCCCCGATCCTGCGTTGGCGGCTGGATCCGGCGCTGCTGGAGGATGACGGCTTCCGCCAGGGGCTTGCTGAGGTCTTATCTACCTATTTCTTGGTCAACCAAGGAACCGCCAGCTCTCCGATGGTGGAATGGGAGGCGTTTAAGGTGGTGGTGCGTGGACATTGCCTGGGCAAGACTGTAGGAGCTCGACGAATGATCACAATTTTGGCGGACTTAGAGGCCCAGATTCTGCTCCTGGTTAGGGGAGCAGTGGGGACGATATCAGATCTGGAGAAATTGGCAGAGGTGAGGAGCCTTTATAACGCTACTTGGGACAGACTGAGAGCTCTTGATTTTAAACAGTATCAGACCACACAGCACAAGGCAGGGGGTAGAGCTGGGAGACTCCTGGCTTGGTTAATTAGACCCGAGAGTAGAGGTTCCCCCGTGGTGAGCATCACAGACTTTCAGGGTCGTGTTCTCTCCTCCCCGAAACTAATCAATGATGCATTCAAGGCCTACTATGAATCGTTGTACGGTTCCCCGGGACTGACTCTGGGAGAGGAATTGCAGATGTATTTGGAGGCACAACCACTGGTCCAGGTAGAACAGGATGTACGGGACCTGTTGGCTTTACCTATTAAAGCCGGTGAAATAAGGGCAGCCGTTAGGGAGATGGCTAGAGGGAAGACACCTGGGCCACATGGCCTCCCAGCCGAATTTTATAGTGCTTATGTAGACACGCTGGCCCCGAGGTTGGAACAGATGTACGCCGCCACGCTCCATGACATGCGCCTGCCGCCCTCACTCAGGGAAGCGTTGGTGATCCCTCTGCCAAAATCTAAATTGGTTCATCCCAAATTGACGGAATTCAGACCATTGTCCATGTTAAACATGGATCTAAAAATTTTGAGTAAGGCACTGGCCCTAAGACTTTTGCCCCACATGTGCCACCTGGTACATCCCGATCAGTGCGGGTTTATTCCCTCGCGCTCCACGTCCAGTATTCTTCGGAGGTTGTATCATGTTATGTTTCATCCGGCACTGCGAGATTACCCTGACGCAGTAGTAGTGGCGATTGATCTAGAGAAAGCTTTCGACACTGTACGTTGGGACTTTTTACTCGCGGTGATGGGGGTCTTGCAGATGGGGGATGGGTGGTTGCAGTGGATCCGTTTGCTTTATGGCGACCCCATGGCACGTGTGCGAACGGGGTCTACTGTTTCGGCGGCCTATCCCATTTATAGGGGTACCAGGCAGGGGTGCCCCTTGTCGCCGTTACTTTTTGCTCTGGCCATGGAGCCTTTGGCGGCACGACTGCGGAGGGACTGCGACAGGGTGGGGGTGATGCTCGAAGGGGTCCCCCACATCATCTCGCTTTATGCGGATGATGTTTTGATCTACTTGCGGGATGGGACCTCGGGAGTCCGTCGGGTACTGGGCATTCTAGAGGAGTTTGCAGCTCTGTCTGGCCTTCGGGTAAATGGGAAAAAAACGTTTGTGTTTCCACTGCACTCCACCTTGCCTAGACCATTGAGCCTCCCAGCTTCTCTGACATGGGCACCTGTGACTGTCAAATATTTGGGGATACAGATTTACCACATGCAGGCGGATATGTTTGAGGGGAACCTCGGGGGCACTTTGAGGGCGTTGCGTCCGCAGGTGGCCTTCTGGCGTTCTCTTAAGCTGCCACTTATGGCTAGATTGGCATTATCGAAAATGATAGTTCTACCCCGCTTATTGTATTACTTTGTCAATCTCCCGGTATTGATACCGAAGTCTTGGTTTAGGACGTTGGGCGGGTTGCTCAGAGATCTCATATGGGATGGTGGCCGTAATAGAGTGTCTTTACAGACCCTGCGCCTCCCGCTTACAGACGGAGGTTTAGGGGCCCCAGATTTCGAGGCATATTACTTGGCGGCCCAACTCCAATGGTTGGCAAGATGGATAGATGGCAGGGATCTGCTTACGTTCTCGATCCCTGCTGGGGCACTATATACGAGGTTACTTCCCAGAATTCTTGACCGCAGGCAGAAGATGCATGATATGGGAACTCTGCTCTCTGTGGCGGTGCGGTGTTGGGACAGATGTGTGGCCAGATCCCGAATGAGACAGTTATATGCCCCGAGCCTTCCATTGGTGGGCATCCCCCAGGCTGGGCTGGGCCCTCCTCTCATGCAGCGACAATTGATGGGTTGGGAGGAGGCGGGCATACGCACGGTGGGCGACTGTTACAGAGATAGCGAATGGCTCCCGCTGGCCGATTTTCTTACTTATCACGAACTTCCCCCAGGTCAATTTTTAAATTATCATAAGCTCCGTGGGGTAGTGACAGAGCTCTGGGGTGCGGCCACGGGCGAACCAGATGTCCACCAAGTCCTGGAGACGATGGTGACTCTGGGCTCTGCAGGACACCTGATACGTTGGCTTTACCTGGCTATCAGGGAGTTGGCGCCTAAGACGCTTCTGGGTGTACGGGAAAGATGGGAGAAACTGTTAATGCGACCATTGTCGGATAAGGAATGGCAGAAAGCCTAGCGAGCCCGAAAAAGATCTCAAGGAACATGGCCTTTAAGGCCCTCCAATTCAACATCCTGCATAGAACTTACCTCACTCCGCATCGGTTGAATGTGGTTTATAATAGGGATGATCAGTCCTGTGCTAGGTGCACATTGAGGAATGCAGACTTTGACCATATGATCTGGTCCTGTCCGGCGCTTTCCACTTACTGGAACAGGATTGTGGATCTGGTTAATAACGTACTGGATCGCGCGTTGCCGTGCACCCCTGAGGTTTGTTTGTTGGGCCTCTTCCCGAGACCCAAAGCTCGTAAGTTAGGGCATAGATTTGAAGATCTGGCCTTCCTCCTGGCCAAAAGGAGAATCGCGCTTCATTGGAAAGATAGGAATCCACCACTGGTTACCTCGTGGGAAGCGGACGTGACCTGTTGGGTCAGAGCAGAGGAACGAGTACTTATCTCTGAAGATAAGATCACTAAGCGGCGTAAACCATACGCCGAGCCTTGGGGTGACATAGCTAAATCATGGGACACTCGGTATGGAATGGAAAAGGATGCGGGGGTGGGACTGGAGATACAGAGTAGATATACGCAAATGGCCGCCCCATGTGTTCGTCCTGCTCGCTCTGGGCTGTGGTGTGGAGTTGCCCCCTTCTCGGGACACCCTTCCTGAGGCCCCTGCTTGTTCCCCCCCCCTTCCCCCCCCCATCCGCATATAGCGTGGTCAGTTTGCTCCTTTTTTGGCGATGGACCCGCAGACTCCTGGCAGTTAGTTATTGTTTTTTAGTTGTTTTGGGAAAGTTTCCTTTTTTCTTTTTCTCTTTTGTTCGTGTGCGGACAAGAATCTGCTTGGGCGGAAAACTCCTGCTGCTACCTGGGTTCATCCCTTCATAGTCGTACTATAGGACCACTGATAGTTGGGAGTATTAGGGAGGCCACCTGTGAATTGCCATCTAGAGGGTCAATTGGTGGCTCTATACTGTTGATAGTTGTTTACTGGGGCATGGACCAGGGTTAACACCTCATGTATACTGCAAGCCCTGAGCACGCAGATGTGAACTGTCGAATGGGGGAAATGTAATATATTGCTGCATATACGGTTGATAGATTTGGTTTCAGGGAGCGCGAACATTGGAGGTTATATTTTGTGGTATCTGCTAGGGCGACACCCTGTCCCTTGAACGGAGATACTGTCTTTGTATAATATTATGCTATTAGGTTAATGGGTATAGTGGCGACTCTCCTATGATGATAATGCATTTCTGTACTTGAAGTCTGTTAACATGTTTTTTCAAAATTTAATAAAAAAAGAATTATAAAAAAAAAAGCATCCTGGGACAAGTTTTGGGGTATTTCCCCTCATTAGCCAGGCTAGCTTCAGCCCAGTGACACAGAAAGTATGGGACCCACTTCTGGGCATACCCATCATGATACATGAAACACACAAAAGGTGATGGGAGGAATGCTTGCAATTTGTCTAACCACTGGCAACCACTCAGGGTAGCATCCCAACCCATCGGTCTGTTGCTCACAATGCCACCTCAGTTTAGACCTAGCCATATGCAAATCAGTCTTGACCCTGCTTCTTATGGGAACATGCCAGCCTGACTGCCAGCCCAGGCCCTCCCTGAACCGGAAACAAGCATCCTGGGACAAGTTTCAGGGTATTTCCCCTGATCCAGGCTACCTTAAATCCAGTGACACAGTGAGTATGGGACCCACGTATGGGCATACCCATGCCACTTAGGGTGATACATGAAACACACAAATGGTGATGGGAGGGATGCTTGCAATTTGGCTAACCACTGGAGATCACTCGGTGTAGCATCCTAGCCCATCCTTCTTTTGCTCACCATGCCACCTCAGTTTAGACCCAGCCATATGCAAATCAGTCTTGACCCTGCTCCTTATGGGAACAGTCCAGCCCAAACCTCCAGAGCAAGTAGTGCTGTTGTGTTACAGAATCACCATCATCACAAGTAATACCAGCAACAAACAGAATAATCAGACCCAATCTCTGAAATGGGTTGGTTTCAAGTTGCAGGGCACAAGTCAAGTGCAGAGGCAAAGACAACAGAGGTCAAGCAAGTGGCAGCACCAATGATCATCCAGGGGATGGTCACAGACTATGTGGATGACCCAAAAGAGGTCAACTTGAATCAAAACCCATTGGTCTGTTGATATGCGAAGATGCAACTATGGTCAGAGTTCAGCAGGCTGACAATAAAGTATCTGCTTTTTCCAGTAGCCAGTGTGTTTTCTGAGCACATGCTCAGAACAGCCGGCGAAGTTGTCACAGTCAGAAGGACCAGTATCTTACCTCAAAACGTGGATAGATTTACCATGATAAAAATGAACCAGCACTTCATTCCACGAGCCTACACTGTTTCTGAAATAGCACAAGTGGAGGATGAGGGCAATTGGTCAGACTCAAGTGTGTTAGCGGATCAACTTCTGGGCGAACCCCCCGATTTGAGGACAAACTCCACTTCCCTGTAGTCCACCACAAAATTTTCATATATTATCATCGAACTGGTTTGCAAAAAGAAAGAGATATAGAAGAAAATGTATATATTTGGTGTCTGACTAACCCAGCTCCATCATTTAGTCATGTGTATGGAGTTGTTTTGGAACAGTGTGTACAGAAGACGCCTACCTATTTTCTTAAAGGACGTGAAGACAGTGCCTCCTTATCCTTATTTTTTCATTCCTTAGCTGGGCTGCCAGTAAAGATTAATAATGACAAAAGACTGCCATTGTTTGTTGCTTCCATGGGAAAAGAGAAGATACAATAGACAAATGTACCCCACGCTTGGAACAGGTAACTATTGTACCAATGAGTGATATACTGAGTTAATGATATTTTGTGTGGTGGCTGGGAGGGTGTTGTTTAACTAATTGGTAAATTTGATTTGTAATGTCTGGGGCCCCATGGATGATTCCACTAGAAGGATTACCTTACTTTTACACTTCACTATCATTTTACTTACATAGTCCGCTCCTTTCCTGTACTTCATTTTTTCAGGTTCTTCAGAGACCAGTCATTTTAGTTAACAAAACTAAACAAAATTCTCATATTATTTTGGTCTTCTTGTTCATCAACACTAGAGATCTATTTTTTCAATCTAATTTGGGTCGGGATTCGGAGTCAGATGGACAAGACTACTCCAACAGCCAGAAGAAGGAAGTTAATGCCTATCTACTTCAATGGGAAACAACATGACTCAAAGAGGCCTACTCAGTCCTGTGGACGGGAGAGAGGTGCAGTGATTAGGAAAATACCAAGTAGTGTGCTGGCTCAAATGTCCTCTACTTAAGTGGTTGTGGTCAGGTGGGACTGTCACTGGACAAACATGTCACATGATGGCCGCACTCAGCTAAATGTTATAACAATTGACATTTCTGAAATCGATCAGCCAGGTACATGCAGCTACTTTTGTTTGGGATTGGTGGTAAAAGATTGCTCTCACTTCTCAGTTATTTGCACATGACAGAACCAGCCTATGCTCTGCTCTCTTGTGTTGTGTGACCATCCACTATGAAGCTTATCTTCTCCTTGACTCTACATTGTTGACAATTACTTTTCTGCATCTTGAGAAGGAGAATGGAGATGCACCATCCATTTTGGCATTTACACAGTATAATTTTTCTTTTCTTAACAGTAACAATTTATAGAACTGGATGGGTCCCCCCTATTTTGTATTTTCTAACCTAAGTAACAGAACAATTAGAAAACTTGGTACTCTAGGACTGAAAGAATGTTTGCAATGCATTCAGTAACTACACAGTCATTCCTTGATTTCCTCCAACAACAGATGTGAAGATGATGTGCTGCTCATCAAGTTGATGCATGTTGTGTTTGTCTTTGTCTCACCTTTCCCCAACTCCTCGTTCCCATCCATTCATCAAACCCCTAACCTTCAGGTTGTGTGATCTATTGAGGTGTGACTTAAGAAATGACACCATAAATGGATCACGCATTTGGCACAGTGCATGTGGTGAAAGCGACACCAACTCACTGTCACAGGATCTTTTTAACTTAACAATAGCCCACACCAACCCTACTTACTCAACCCAGGAATGAAAGGGACATAATCATCATAGTGCGGAGTCTTAGTTAGAACAATATCTGTCCCAGGATAGGTAGTGCTAGTGTGCACTATGTGGCCAGATTCACAAAGGTAAAGTTACACTTTTGGTGTAAGTTTACTCTTGCAGTGTAACTGTACTACCACCAGTAACTTTACGAGTAGTAATTTAATGAGTAGTAACTAACTTGTAGTAAAAGTAACTCCTTTTCAAGTGATAGGGGTTACTTACTACTCACAGAGTAACTACTTGTAAAGTTCCTGATGGAAAACTTACTAGTCATAAACTTACACTGCTAGAGTAAAGTAACACCAAAAGTGCAATTTACTTGAGTTGCTTTACTTACAACATGCAACATGGAGAAACCTAACCTTCTCATGAGTCCTAGCTCCTGACTCAAGTTTTTTGTAAGGTTAGTATTAATTTTTAAAATAAATGTAATAGTTATCACTAGCTCCCCAGATGGCTTAGCAGTTGTTACCGCCAGTTGTTGTTTGTAATATGACTATTTTGTCAAAGTGGTCTGGTCTCAGTCTTTGATTATCAATTAACCCTGTGTTCTCTAGCAGTGTAGTTGCCTGTGGTGGATAATCCTTTCGAATAAACCTATAGTTGGAGTTCTCCTCAATTGGAATAGGTGGGAGTGGGACCTCACTTTGTGATGTCTGCCCTGTTAGCGCTAGTCCACTCATACCACCAGCATTAAGAAAGCCCTTTGGGAAGCCCTGCGATAAGGTTTGGGAAAATTGAGAGAGGTAGCAGACATTGCTTCATCTATTCCGGTAACTTAACATAGTACTGAAGTTGTTCTTGAGCAGGAGAGATACATAAGAATGAGATTTGTGTGTATGTTGTTGAAAGACCCCATTATTGTTCAATAGGTACAGAGAGTAGGAAAAGAGCAGTGACTAAACTAACTAGCATACAGTACCATTGGGTGGCTGGCTGCTGCAAAACCACATCAAGCAATAAAGTGAAACAGCATGCAATTAACCAGTTTTCTTTTCCCAGTGCCACTTTGGTGGCATGGTATAATTACTGGACTACAGGAAGAAGCAAGTAACCTACTGAAAAAAAATAGCTGGTAAGGGACTTCAGGTAGGGAGTCTAGGGGGAAAACAGTTGATGTACAGTAGACTTATTTATTGTCTCATTCTGAACCCTCTAAAAAATCATAGGCCCTTTGGCACTTATTATAATTATATTTTCATTTAAACAATTTCATAGAAATAAAAGACATTGCCTGCGGCGCACGAACTCGTGAGACCATTCTTGTGTCTCTAGCAATGCCTGCCACGTCGTACGACACGAGGCCCTGCAGGTGCGGCTCCAATCGATAATTAGCTACGGGAGCCGTGCGCTGCAGTCTGTCATTCAACAGAAGATGGCTGACTTTGGTGTTCCTCCGCAGATGGCTTTTATCGCTCCCTGACATCGGTTAAGAAGTGCGGCTAACTACGGCGGCCTAATTTGAAATGAAACATGAGATGATGCTTCTCTCATTCCCTTACTTTGGGTAAGTCCCCCATGAACTCTTCTTCCTGCTCGATAACGTAGTCATCTTTTGAGACAGACAGCACTTCACAGTGCGGCTCTCTTTCATTCTTCCTCCCTTTTTATTTCTATTCATAGATGATATTCTACACTACGGATAGTCGTATGTGTTTTATTTTTATGAAGCACGGACGTATATTCACAATACGCCATAAGGACTGTCAGCCTCTTCTCCTCACAGGGGTGAGTTACAGATTATTACAGACAATGCCATCTGCCCTGCTGCGCATTACATCAAGCCTTACATGTACTTTTAATTCTTCTCTCCCTACTAGTGCCCGGCTGGGCCCCATGTGAGTACCCCTTCTCATAATACTCTGTCTTGAGCCACTTCATCTTGGTGAGCACCTCACCACTCTGACAGCTGATTTATATTCATTCAGGTACAACCTTCAGTCATTATACCACCTATTTTGAGTTTCTCTCCGTTCTGGCCCACTTAGATATCTTTTGATTATTTTATTTCAGGTGTCCCTTATTGTTAGGTCCTGAAGAGACCCCCTACTGATGGTGGGGTCGAAACGCCATTGACACACTTTTAAAATGAACCATCCTCCAGCCCCTACTATTGAGTTAGAAGGCTGCTCATAATTATTGTATACTTATGCTATGGTCGTTTTTATATAATTTGAAACCTATTGTATGTCACAAACTATCACCTTTGATATGTAGGTTCTATGCTCACTTGGGACACTGCGCACCTTTTTTGATTAACCTGATTATGTAATTTACATAAATAGTAAATGTAGGAAGGTAGGATCTGACTGCATGGTTACCCCCACTTTTTTCCTGGTGTTTTGCTGGTTTTTGACTAGTCTGACTGGGATCCTGCTAATCAGGACCCCAGTCTATCTGCTTTCTCCCTAAATTGGTTGTGCATGTACTTTGGTACACTCCAGATTGGATACTGGGGCACCCTGATAAGTCCCTAGTATATGATGCACATGTACCCAGGGCATAGGTACCCCAGAGGCCTCCCATGGGTTGAAGCATGTATTATGCCACCCATGAGAGGCCATGCAAAATGGAACTACAGGTGTGCTACTGCAACCTGTGTAAGCTGGTGCTTGCACCACTTACGAGAGATATAGGTTCACTATATCTATATATATATCACTACACTTAAAACTTATAAGTCACCCCTATAGTAGGCCTTACCAATCATGAAGGCAGGGTGCTGGGTTTTACGTGAGAGGGTGCTCCTGCATGAGCCAGGCCCCTCTGCAGCCTTCAGAGACCATTCTCCCGGGTTGTCTGTGATGCAGCCAGACATATAGGTAGAGGTGCATTATAACCTCGCGGTAAATGCTATCTCGAAAACGGCTGCAACAAAATATGTCATGTTTGGTATTAAACACCTTGGAATCATACCTCCACACCAGTAACTGGTGTGGGAGGTATGATTCCTCCCCTCAGAACCAAGCTTCTGGGGGTACCTAGTATACCGGTACCAGCTTTCTCGACCCGGACAGCACAAAATGGATGCTGCCAGCCACAGACACGATTCTGCCCTCCTGCTGCTGAGCCAAGCTCAAGCAGGGGAAGGCAGCACAATAGGCATCCTGTCACAGAGAGGTGTGACCACCTCCCAGACAGGATTTAGTGTATTGGGGCTGGGTGGGTGCACTGTGTCAGTGCCAGAAAGTCTGCACGAGGGGCACATTTGGTGTCCCTGTACATAGTCCAGCTCAAACCAGTTCTGGGAGCCATTTGCTCCTGCTCTGGCACAAAACTGGACAAAGGACATGGGTGTAGCCTCCCCCCTGTCCAGACCCTCCCCTAGGAGGGTCCCTAGAATCTGTCCAACCCTCTCCCGTGGGTATAAAATGGGTTACCTGGCTACAGGACATTGGATTTTACGTGGACAAGATTCAACAAGAAGAAACCACTAAGCTTCGATCGTCTGGACACACTGGACTTCGCTGGACCTCCATTGGGCTCGACTTCGTCTCCCTTTCCGTCCAAAGCCTTGTCTGTGTCCGTGCTCCATACAGGCTCTGTACAGGACCCTGTGTACTTCCAAGACATCAGAAGAATCTCCCTTGGGGTGAAGGAGTCACTCCCCTGCATTCGCAGGCACCGTAACGCATCTGACCAGTCATCTGATCCTGAGCTCCTGCAGACTCCGAAGGCTCTAGCAATACAGGAGGTGGGTTCTGAAGGTCTCTGAGGTTGAGCTGCCCTCTCACCAAGTTTGAAATCAGTGTCCCTCGTGGGGACTGCATAACCCGTACCTCTGTGCACCACGTTCATTTGCAGCAGCACATGCTTATTGTTGTGCAACAATTCTGTGCATTGGGCTAATTGTAGCCCTGATCCCAGCACACCTTTTCCACAAAGGACTCTGGCCTCTTTGCACTCTGTGCCCTGCTAGCTGTTGTTCTGTGAACGCGCCTGAGGTTCCCTTGCAACTCCTGTGTCTCTGGCCTGTGGGTCCTCTTGAGGGTCAACACTGCTTTAATTGGGCTCCCCTGGTTGCTCCAGGCCTGCCCTGACTCCCCTTGCTGTGGTGAGTCTCCAGGTCCTTGCTGGGCCAGATCGACACTGAACTTGACCATCTTCGTGGGTTGCCGCTGCCAAGGCTTGTTGGTGCTCCAGCCGGACACCGACCCCTTAGCACATGACATCCTTTGTGGCACAGCTCGCCTCAGGCTCCTGGTCATCCTAGACGTCTCCTGGTCCTCGCAGCTGAAGAGTCAAGATCCCCATCAATGCACCTGAAGCACCCGACATCGGTGGGCAATCGTCTACCGAGCCCCTGGTCACTCCAAAGTGACCTAGACTCTATCCCCTCTGCTTTCAGGTTCCTTTCATCTAGAATCCAATTTGGATTCCACCGGACATTCTTCTTACTTCTAGCAGTGGCATTTCTTTGAGGTCTTCCATAGAAAACGACGAGGGTTTCTGACACCATTTCGTACCTATGCACCCGGCTCCTCTGGGATAGGTAACTCTGATACAAAGGTATCCACTGGTGGGGTGGCTCTCCAACCTCTTAAGTTCCGAGGGAATTCCTCGACATTCACTGGGAAGGGTCCTTAATCTTTAATTTTCCAACCGCGACTTACCCATTGAATTGTACGGAGCACGCAGTCGTGTTCTCACTCTACACCCGTCCTCCGTGGGGCCCCTACTTGCTCACCTTGGGTGGTTCCTTGGGGTCCCAGCAATTCTACACCTCCTAGACTAGGTCTAGTCCCAAGTCGTGGTTCTTATACCACTATTTTAGTATATGGTTTGGTCTCCCCCTGGAGCCCACTGTGTATTTTGCTATTTACGATTGTTTCTTTGCAACTGTATTACTTGATTTGTGTCGTACCCTCATGAAGAGGATACTAGAGAATGTTATATATAATAAATACATATTTTTATAACTACTGTGTGGTTTCCCTTTCATTTAACCAATACAATAAGGTTGCATTCTGGTAAAACAAGCTGCTTAACATTCCTTCAATACTTAGCCTGAAGGCTACTCTCCATAGCTACCACTAGGATAGCTTTCTATAAAGGTTATCTTTAACCTAATCACCATAAGGGTTGTTTGGACTGGTGCAAGGTGCCCACTTTAACTAGTGGACAGCATATACCAGGCCAACTTCTCACAGTAAATAACCTTAATTTTCTTGTTGTGAATAATTTTCATTCTCTTTTCGACGTACCTTTACCCATGAGTACTGCCATTGAGCTAAACTATTATCATATATTATACACATTGTCCGCAGGAACCACTGGTCCTTGTTATATAATAGATACCCTGGTTCCTTGTGTGTAGGGTGGTCCTTGTTTTCCTGTACACACACCTGAGTAGTGTCAACTCACATCTAGCAGCGCCAGCTCACATGGAGCCGGGGAGGAGGTGGTCAGGTGATGATGAGGAGGGAGGGCTGGTAGTGTTCCAGGCTGCAGTGGAGCCTGGCTGCCCGTTTTAGCGCATGCATCTACCCTTCCCAATGGAAAAAGGCTTCTATCCTCCCACTGTTAAAAAAACCTAACTTGGATCCAGGGGAGACTAACAATTATCAACCAATTGCGCGTCTCCCTTTGCCTGCTAAACTTGCTGAAAAAATTATGAACGATCAATTGGCCAAATATATAGATGACAATAAGCTGTTGGATGAAACACAGTTTGGCTTTAGGAAAGGCCACAGTACAGAAACCGCACTCATCAAAGCTACTGATGAAATTAGGTTTGTGTTAGACAAAGGAGGTGCAGCCGTACTTGTGCTACTGGACTTATCAGCAGCATTTGACATGGTTGATCATGCCACGCTGATCAACCGTGTCTCTGCACTAGGCATTGGGAACAACGCAAAATCCCTTCTGTCATCATTTTTATCGAATCGCACCCAGCTAGTTAGTCTGGGCGATTTCAACTCTCCAGTTTTTTCACTTCCATGCGGAGTCCCGCAGGGATCCTCGATAAGTCCGACACTGTTCAACGTTTACGTCACCGACTTAGCACGGGTGATCAAATCATTCGGACTAGCTCTCATGTCAAATGCAGATGGCACCCAATTAGTGCTCGCCGTTCACAAAAACAAGGACACAGTATCGGCTAGTTTCCACGATGGCACGTTGGCCATCAGTACCTGGATGTCAAGACATTGCCTTAAATCAAATTCATCCAAGACAGAGGTAATGGTCTTTGGAAATTTATCTCCTGGGTGGTCTGCGGGCCGGATAAATTGGGATTGCCCCCAATCCCGGTCAATAAAGCCAAGAACCTGGGTGTCATTCTTGACGATAAGCTGTCTTTTGAACATCATGCTAACGCAGTGGTCTTCTCATCCTTTTATGTCCTAAAAATGGTGAAGAAACTGCTTCAGTTTATCCAGATTGGTGCCAGGAGAAAGTTAATATCCGCTTTACTTATGTCCAAAGTTGATTACTGTGACAGCCTTCTAATCAATGCACAGGAAATGGTTCTTAGTAAGCTGCAGTTGGTGCAGAATGCGGCTGCTAGGGTACTGTCGGGTACTTCGAAATTCAAGTCTAACTCTAAGGTGGTGAGACAGCTTCATTGGCTGCCCATAAGAAGCAGAACAAAATTCAAAGTACTTTGCATTGCCTATAAGACCATTCACAACATAGGGCCGTAATTTTTGAAGAATTCATTTCAGTTATACACTCCCATCAGATCCCTGCGTTCAGCAGGTGCCAACCTTCTTGTCGTCCCAAGAACCTACAGAGCCAACTGGGGCGACAGAAGCTTCGTAGTTGCCACAGATAAGCTGTGGAACTCTCTTCCCTCGTAGATTAAAGCCAGACCTACTCTATTGTCATTCAGGAAACAAATAAAAACATGGCTTTTCAATTAATAGGTTTTTTCCATCCTAGGCCTTACCTTCTGCAGCACATAGCGCCGAGACACCTATGGGTATTTGCGCGCTTTATAAGTTGTTTTAACATAACATGATTAGTCACCGTCTGGGCCAAGTTTTTTCCGCCCATGCATCACATAATGCAATAGCACTGACTGCAATGAATTAAACCAAAACCTCAACATAATCATAAAGTGATTTTAGTTTAAAGGATTTCATACTGAAACTGAACAGACACTTTATATGTGTTAATAAATTAATTAGTTGCCATTAATGAGTAAGGCGCATATATGCTGCACAATTAATGCTTGACTATGCAATATTAACGGAGCCAAGCTGACAGATGTGCTTACTCTGCAGCATGTTTTTATAACAGCTGTAGCATGTTATATTATTAACTTATAATTCCAATTGCCTGCTCTGCTATGACTCCTTCTTCAGTTCTACCCTGAGTCCAAACTTAGGGGCTGCTAGAGTCCTTCACACATGTGACAGGTAATGGATATCCAATCACCATATTACAGTAGACAGTGCATAGAATAGAAATGATGCACTGTAGCACAGTGAACAGATATATTTTATTTGTTACGTTTGTCACAGAGTATCCAACTTGCCAAACTCTAAATCAGGCCCTTAGTCCCACATTACACCTTTGCCTCCATCACAAATTATTAACAAATACCTACACTTGGCAGTGGGGTAGGTTAGTCTACAGGGAGGTAAGTTATAAGGATTGGCCTAGGTAGAGGTCTAGTTATGGAATAGTTGGGTGTCAATGATCATGTACTACACTTTTGCTTAGTCACATTGGTTTGCACAAAGAAACAATTGGAACTGGAAATCTGTAATGGAAGCAATGAACTATAAGTCACTTGGGCAGAAAAATGTGGCACATTGCCGCGATAGAATTACAATTTTAGGGTAGCCTGGGACAGAAAAAAGAACGATTACGTGAAGTACTAGTCGGTGACTGAGAGGGCACTGGGAAACACAACTCGTCTTTGGTTTGCGCACTGCAGACTTTGTCATGCCGCAGGAGATGCACATTTCACCACCTACACTGCAGCACCGAATGAAACTGCGCTGCAGTTTTAGGAGGCAAAATGTAGTGGGCAGGGTCTTGAGGTAATGGGAGGGATATCTGCCTTGCTTTACAAATAGAGTATTGTCAAGAAGAAAGCAAGGTGACTTACCAATTGTCCTTGCCACCACTGGGACTCATCCCCCTCCTTCAACTGGCTGGGCCTCCTCGAAATCCCCGGCTGGCTGGCGCTTCTTATAGTGGCACTGGTGGTCTGTGCGCCTACAGAAAAACATAATGCTCCCATTTTAGATACAAGATTAGCTACCTAAGCATTTATTTTGCACAAGGTACAACAGCAATACTTCACTACAGTTAGGTTAGTTATCTATCTTTATCTTCTTCTGTCAAAAGTATCAATCTAGGAAGTTTGTAACTTTGTTTGCTGGTGAACAACATTTTAAAAACCAGGTAGTCATAGAGTCAACTAAAAACATTTTTCTCCTAATGGAGGGAAAAGGGAAGGGTGTAAGCCTATGAAAAAATAAAGGGTGGAAGGGAATGTAAAGGACATATGGTAATGGATGTGGTATATTATTCCTGCCATGCTGCACTGTCATTGACGTCCCCAGAGCATCCAATGCTCCCACAGGGCATAACCCTTACCAGACCTGCTGCCAGTATGTTGGGGAGGTGTCACTGATCCCAGAAAAAAGAGTGCCCCACCTCCTCCTCACTGAAGATGGGCCAGTGCTGCACACCTGCCCATTTGCATCACCCACAGTGGGTGAGGGTGGCACTGCCTGCTTCTGTAGGGGCATCTGCCATTGGGAGGGAGTTGGACTGAGAACAGGGAGGAAAGAAACAGGACAGACAGAGAGGACAGGCCAGGAAAGGAAAACAAAGAGCTAAGTATAAAAAAGTTATAAAAACACAGACAGAAACATAAATACACATAGGGAAAGTCAGACAGTAATAAGGAAAAGGTGGGATTGGAAAGTGGGTGACCAGATGGGGTGGATTAGATTGGTTTGGAGTGGGATGGAATTACAGCCCAAAGATAGACAGGCAGCAGCAGGCAAAACAAAAGAGCCATGTGCTTGCGCACCGCGTGGTTCTGTTTGCACTGATGTTTCAGCGCAGAATGTGATACCAGCTCTAAAACACAGCATGAGCAGAGGAGCATACATTTTCCGCCGGTTCAAAGAACTTCGTAGAGTTTTTTATAACTCCGCAGAATTCCAAAGCATGATATTTCACTAGTTACACCTACCCTTAGCATTGTTACCACATAAGCCAAATAAAGAGGAGACTGTTCGCAACAAACACATAAATCTTTCAGAAGTAAGAATCCTACTGCACACCAAGAGATATGTTTTGCTCTTTCACGTGGTCAAATCTGACCGCACAAAATGTAATGTCTTGATTCTTTCGAGACGTAACAAAGTCCACTACAAATCCCATGGCTCCATTTACTAGTCCTTCTTCTACATTTAAATTTTGACGTAAAATTAAACAACACTTTTTATATGGTTGTAAATCTTTAGACAAATCCTGCTGTACGTGAAACTGATTTTTTATTCTTTTGTAATTCAGTAGCTAAAGTTTTTCTAGTAGGTATGTTTAGTATGTGATTGTCCACTTTATCTTTAGAAGGAAGACGTGCGATCGTTTCTTTTTACAGATATAGCATTTCATAGTTTAATTGAGCATATGCTTCAATAGTTGGCATAAAAAAGCAACGGATTGTGATTGTGAAAGAAGATAATGCACAACTTCAACAGGTGAATGAAGGTTAGGAAATAATGTACTTATATTTTGTGTCTTTAACAAAATGTTTGCTTTATCTGTTACAATGCCAAGACGAAGGCTTTCAATATCTTGTAGTATTTTTCAATGTTAGCTTGCCTCATATTTTGTGTTAGTTCTGTATATCTGAAATGAAATCAAATGTTAACATTGCCTATACTTCCCAAACAATTCCAAGTTTGGTCCTTCAAAAGTTTATTGAAAATTGGTTGACCTTTTGCAGGTGTATTTTGTAATAAGTTTCCAAGCACAATCATGCCTCCAAACAGCACATTGTAAGACGTTTTGATTACTTCCTGCATACTCAGTTGAACAAATGGCAACATTAAATTTGAAACCATGCTCACTGCTTCTATAAAAAAAATTACATTTTTTAAGGACTCTACCAAGTTCTTGGCATGTATCAGTATTTAATTTTTTGTATTCCAGTTTGTTATCATGCTCCACAGGTAGTAAGAGTAGGCAATGTAAGGTAATTTCTTTGATGTCATGTGTTGCTAGGCAGTAGGAGCAGTAACTATACGCGATAAATTAAAGCTAGTAACATTATGCACATAAACAGTATTTACTTTTATAACACAGTTTTTCTCTGATTTTGCTTGTCCACTTACATATTGTAATGTAGGTTCATAAGTACTAATGCACATATTCCATTTTTATCTTGAGTTTTATATAGCGCTGGCTAGACCCGTAGGTATCAGAGCGCTTTACATAAGGAACAGGGAGTTGCAAGTTACACATTTTACATAGGTTACACAATGAGGATAACAACAGCGGTACAATAAATTACACAAAAAATTGCACATTAAAAACAGGGAGTAGGGAAATGAGAATACTCGAGGATGGCAAAACGGAGACGCTGGGTGAGGCAACGAAAAGCAGTGGGATAGCAGTAAAAGTGGCAGATAGTAGGAGACAAGAACAATCTAAGGGGCAGGGGAAGGAAGAGGGGGGATAGAGAGAAAGGGAAAGGAAGGCAGATAAGGACAGGAAAGTGAGAGTGAGACAAAACGAGAGAGGGAGAGGAAGGCAGATAAGGACAGGAAAGTGAGAGTGTAACAAAGCGAGAGAGGGAAACAGAGATAGTAACGAGTTCGACAGCGAGGAGTAGGTCAGAGGCACATGGGAGACCATAGAAAGGTCGCCTGGCTGGGACAGAGGAAGAGCTCAGAGATCGCTAAGATGGCGGATCAGGAAAAAGTAGGTAATAGAAGCAAGTCATAAAATGGCGGGGAGCACAAGGGTCCAAGTCCGAAAGTCAAAGGGAGAAATAAAATTTCCCAAAAACAACAGGAGCAAATCCATCAGAGGGCTACCAGAGGGGGAAACGAGCCAGCGAGTCAAGAGGGAGGAAGGCAGTCGGCCCCAAAGTCACAGCCACACCATCCATGAGCAAAGGCTCAGGGCAGCGGGGGCAGCGGTGTCCAATCCGGAGACCAGGGGTCAGGGAAGAAAGACCACGGGCGCCAAGGAAGCTGTCCGCAGAACGGGAGGCAGCAAAGTCAAGAAACAAAGTCCAAGGAAGCAGGAGGGGGCGTCTCTCCGGCACGGTAGCAGAAAGAAGGGCTCAAGAATATCCACGGAGAGCGGTGTAGACTTCAAACCACCGCTATGACTAAAACGCTATTCAGGTTGAAGTACCTGATCTACTGATTCTATTATGTCTTTCTATATTTCTGGTTGTATACTATTTAACTGAGATACTAAGTAATCTAAATTATGTAAGTCCTTTTTTACTTGGTCCATTGTATTTTGAACCTCGTCTATGGCAACCACAGCTTCAGTATCAATATTTGGCTGTCTAAGTGAGTCAGCAGTCCTGGAAATGAAAGCATTATTAGTAGATGGAGTATTGCATTCAGGTTCTGCATTAATGTTGTTCTCCTCTTCTATTTCTTGATCCAACATTTGTAAGTATGTCTGAAACTTAGGCAATTCAATGTCATTTTTATAAACATTAAATGCATCTTCATAGCATTGAAAGGGACTTATAAGTTCTTCTTCTTTGCGCCATGGTTTTAATTGTTAAAGAAGTGCTAAATAGTAGAATTCTTTATTATCTCCAGTGTCACTACTTAGTTTATGATGATTATTTAAAGTAGGTTTACAACAATATATTAAACAACTACAATTGGTACCTTCAACTCAAACTTTTCCAGTGTTGTTATCTTCTGCCACATTATTTCTATACATGTAGAACTGAGCAACTTCATAAAGGGGCAGTTTTTATAACAATTGACTTCTCTTTAGGTAGTATGTGTCCAACATATTTGTTTTCAAAATGTGTTTGTGGGATCAAAATGTGCAAGGTATTCAATTTCGGATAGGCTTTTCAGATCTCTCCATCGTGATGATGACAAGTCTAACCTAAGTGACATGATTGTCCTTTCTTTACCATATAAGCTTGAGGAACATAAGCAGTTTAATGCTCCATAGCTACTGACCTCACATAATTCCTCCATATCTGTTTTTTTACGCCTTTTTAATGTAGGAAGTAACATTACATGCAACTGCTGTAGAGTTACCTACAGCAAAAGACACACAGATGATGGACGGAATGCAGAGCAAATCAAACATTCACCCCCAGTCAAGAAATCTGGGTTAAATCCATTGCTCTATTGCTCACCATGCCACCCCAGTTTAGACACAGCCATATGCAAATCAGTCTTGACCCTGTGCCTCATGGGAACAGTCCAGCCCGAACTGCCAAGCCAGGTCCTCCCTGGGCCGGAAACAAGCATCCTCAGACCGGTTTCGGGGCATCACCCCTCATCAGCCAGGCTAGCTTGAATCTTTAAAAAGCTTTTAAGTTGAATAGGGGACGCTCTGATCGCCGTGAGGGGAACGGCTTTTCCTTGCGCCAGCACACGCCGTGAGGGGAACGGCTTAAATCTTTATACATAGCGCTGTGAGGGGAACGGCTGGGCTAAACCACAAGCCCCAGCAGCCCCCTGCTGCCAGCGACGCCTTCCTGACGCTGCACTTGCGCCCGGAGGCGCTTTAAAAGCAACGAGCGCCCCCCGCAGCGCGGGACGCTCTGATCGCCGTGAGGGGAACGGCTTTTCCTTGCGCCAGCACACGCCGTGAGGGGAACGGTTTAAATCTTTCTACATAGCGCCGTGAGGGGAACGGCCGGGCTAAACCACAAGCCCCAGCAGCCCCCTGCTGCCAGCGACGCCTTCCTGACGCTGCACTTGCGCCCGGAGGCGCTTTAAAAGCAACGAGCGCCCCCCGCAGCGCGGGACGCGCGCGGGTGGCGCCCGGGCAAAGCCCGGGCCAAGGGCGGGCCCGTCCTTGCGCATCATTGCCAGGAAGAGGCAGGGCAGGGCCACCCCTCTAACTTTAAAGGACCAAGACCCTCGTGTTTTACTAGAGGCGGCAGAAAAGGTACTGTGAGATTTTCACTCTTAACAGCTCTTCCACTTGTAACTGCCACTTCCCTTCATGTAGATACTTGGAACTGGTCAACGTCACGGTTAAGCTGATATGGTACATTACTAATAACTGTTTTTTATTCTGGCATTGGATTACTGGACCCTATTGGACTGGTCTTTTATCTAATACTGGGACCTTATATAACGTGTTTTACTAGCAGCAAACCGTCTACATGCCCATTACAGTTGCCAAACCCATCAACAATCCTGTACTTTTGTCTATAGGGGCATGATACAGCTAGCCCTTAGCACTTTGCACTTTATGGTCCATGTTTACATTTTTCTTATTGCTGCTAAATATTTGATCATGTTGCACTTTAGGGGCCTGACACAGTTAGCCTTTAGCACTTTGCACTTTCCGGTCTAACTGATAAATAAGGTTTTATGTTTTTAATTATATATAAAGTGTTAAAGAGCTTCTAAAGGACCACATACTTTAGTTTTAAACCCTACAGGAGTTATCTTGACAGCAGTGCCATCTGCCAGTGAGTCCTCAAGCTTCTGCCAGCAAGTTCTTACGCTTTTTGGGCCTGTATTCCGGTAGAATGATCTTGTTTTGTTGAATTTCTGTTGTGAGCATTCATGCACTTGGGCACCTAAATTAGCTGTAGTATAGTAGCTTTCCCTCCACCTTGAGCTTTAGACAACTACCAGCACCCAATTTAAAGCCATCGACAGTATTAAAGATAATTGTCCTAACTCAAACAGAATGGGGAAACGAGCATGCACAGAAAAGAAATCAAAGGCCCCTCCCAGCCCTATACCTAAAACCAAGCCGACCTTTATAGATAGGATGTTGGAAAAGGCTTTAGGTGTAGTTGCCACTGAAATTGAACGGACAGAGAGACGATTATCCCTAACTCCCAACCTGGAAATCCTCATGATAGACCTTCATACCTCACCAATATCAGGAACCCCAGGAGTCCCAGCAAATGAATCCCCTGGGGCCCAAACTTCAATAGTTGAAGTAGGTAGTCCTGATCAATTAAGGGAGCAATCTCGTATACAACCCGTTACAAAGGGGAGACCCAAACCGCAAGTAAAAACGGCGGCAAGAAGGAAGAAAACTATGGTAGAAAAGACTGATAATAGGAATACCGGGACGGGAGGGATAGTCAACAGTATTGAAACAGCTAATGAACAGCCAGTGTGGGTTACCAAGTTAGTGGTGGATCTTCAGATGCAAGTGAGGGACATAGTCAAGGACGAACTTAAATCACTTGTGGGAAGGGTTGACAAACTGACGTTACTTATTAAAAACTGGACAAGCAATAGGGGGGTAGTTGACGGGACCGTTGAAGTGGACACTGGCCCTGGAGACGAGGTAATTGCGATCTCCACAAAGGCCATTTCAACCATTAAACATAATGACCGCCCAGCCACTCAAGCATTAAATACTGAGAGACAACAACCACTAGCCCCATTTGCAGTCAACACAAAGAGGGCACCTATCGCCTCCACTAGCAGAGAAAGTCTACCCCCCTATTTAAACAATCCATCAGGCCTTGGCAGCCAAATAATCAAAGGGCAGGGGTAGATTTACAAACATGCACAGAGGCTCCAAAGGAATATGCCCCCCCCAGCTATTAGCCTACCACCGGCCTCAACCCCATATGTCCTCTCCCTGGCTGGTATCCCTGAGCTTCGAAAGGGCCAACATGAACCACACCAAGAACTAAAAAATAAATGCATGCACTGGCTAGCGAACCACAGGTACTTTAGGTATGACGACGTTGACGAGATTTTAACTACACATAGAGTGGGATGGCTAGGTTGGAGGCCCAAGGATAAGAAAGGTGATTGCATAGTGATCAACTTTAGAAACCCCCGTGTTGTCCAAGAAATTCTAAATAGAGAGGACGGGAGACCAATGGGTTCTATTTTAGCCCTCCCATTGGGCTACTTTTATCCCCCTGAGAGGGTTTATGAAGACACAAGGCACTATGGGTGGGACCGGGGACACGAAAACTATAGCCACAACAAAACTGCCATAGAACATTATTGGCCTAGGCAACAAATGCCAAAATATAAGAGAGGGGTCCCACTCTCCAAGGGGACAGGACACCAAACTAGACACTTCTGTCAAAGGAAAATACCCCTTGGGTTTATTTGTAACATCCAAAATCTCACACATAAACTATCATCCATACAACATCCACAACAATCTCAATCTCAGCTTTGTTTTAAGAGTGTACCCAAGATACCAGCTTTGTTTTAAGAGTGCATCTAAGCCACCACCTGGTTCGAATAATGAGGAAGTAAAATTGGGAAAGTGTAAAACCAGTGTTATCAAATTCTAAGTTGAGGACTTGGGTTGATTAGTTTGTACTCCCTTACATATATTTTTGTGCCTCTTTGACAATTTCCAATATTGTGTTTTTAAGAGATGTTTTTAATTAATGTTTATGTCTAAAATGTTTTAAACTGTATATGGACATTTGACAATTTTTCCTTCTTGTCTAAAAAAACTTTTAATCTATTGAGGAGAAATATTAATAACAATAAATTTGATATCTTTTTATACAGACATACTTTTTTGGTTTCCATTTGAGATTGTTGTGGATGTTGTATGGATGATAGTTTATGTGTGAGATTTTGGATGTTACAAATAAACCCAAGGGTATTTTCCTTTGACAGAAGTGTCTAGGCAACAAATGTACAAAATACCTACAGCTAACAGGTTTAGTAGCCTAGAAGGAGTGGATTGACTTGAGGCACAAGCCATTGGCCCTGGAGTACAGTTGGGCGAAATTCAGTTGGTAACTGAGCCTCGCAAGAATGATGTAGGGAACCGTATGATGTTGGGGGAATGGGAAACTGTAGGTGCATGAGCGGCTCACTAGGGAATACCCATGAAGGCCCAAATACGACTTTGATTATTAACCAACCACTTTCATCGTTCTGCGGGTCTCCCCTGCAGTCCTCCCCTTCAGTTGCCAAAAAAATTATCTCTCCTGACCGCCCAAGGCTACGCGTTTTATCCTGGAACTTAGCAGGCCTGAATAGCAAGATTGACGACCCCGAATGGGGTCGTTTTATTGACCAACATGAGATCTGCATGTTCCAGGAGACGTGGGCAAGAGGGGATGTCTCAAAAGCGGGTTATGCTATATTTAATATCCCTGCAACATCAGGGGGGAAAGGGAGACCTTCAGGAGGCCTGAGCACATGGGTGGCAGTCCACCTAGGCTGCTCAGCAGAGTGGATAGAATCATCTTCAAACGACATTCTGTGTGTTCTTCTGCACTTTTCCCCCAAGATCTCCATTGCCCTTTTAAATGTGTACTCTAGACCAGTCAACCAGGGCCAGGTGTCAAAACCTCTTGAGGAACTAACGTCATTTCTAGCCACCATCACAGATAATTGTATGGTAATCGTAGGAGGGGATTTTAATTGTCAGTATGAGCCGCTAGATGGCTTGCATAAGGATAGCCTCTGCGAAGAAGACAAATACTGGGCCATCCCAGAGTCTTCATGCCCTCTAGTTAAAATTTGGTCCCCTTTGGTGACCCAGATGAACTGCTTTGTTTTAAAATACTCTTTAAGGGCGTGTAATGGGAGAACACAATCTGACTCATCCAGTAATTACACTTTTATCAGAAATGGGAGAGGCTCCCTACTGGACTACATTCTAATCGATTGTAAATCCTGGCACAAGGTTATTGATTTCAAAGTTATGGCACGACAAGATAGTGACCACAACGCCCTTGTGCTAGAATTACACAAGCCCAATCCTGGGAGTGTAACAAGTGTCCATTCCCTTTCTGATGATAGGCTGTCCCTCTCAAATTGTAGGAGGAGAGTACGCTGGGCTGACATAAACCAGACACAGGATAAAATAGGCTCCCTGTATGAAGCCCTCATCCCGGTGCTCTTGACCGCAACTAATTCTGTACCCATTAATGGAGGCAGAATTGATCTCTCAATGGTCACCCAGAATCATACTAGGCTACTGGCTATTACGGTAGACTTCTTTTTTCCTATAAAAAACTCCAGGCCCAATAGGAAATCTTCCCACCCCTGGTATAATGACGAATGTCGTAAGGCCAAAACAGCCCTGATTGCCTCCATCAAGGCTAATGATCGTCCCTTAATCAAAACATCTAAAGTGGCCTATAAGGCCAGTGTTAGTGAGGCAAAAAAAAGGTGGGAAAGCAGCAAGTGGGACATCTTGAGAAGTTCTCTGGGTGCCCGGGATATGAGGACCTTCTGGAAAGTGGTCAACACAGGCAGTTGTGAGGCAAAATCCCCGATAGAGCCAAACCTGGAGGCATGTGTACGGAGGGACCACTTTGAGTCCCTATACTCAAGGGTGGAAACATCGGTTGAACCAGCTGTCAATGTTTGTCCTGAGGGGATGGACCCCCTGACTGTATCTATGCTCACCCCGATAACATCGGCTGACACCCCTGTGATATCCCTCAATGAGATAACTTGCGCCCTTTCCAAAATAGCACTGGGCAAAGCCCCCGGACTGGACAAGATCCCAGGGGACCTTTTCCGTAGTGAACCCATTGTTTGGACGCCATACCTTTGGGTACTATTCAATGCTATACTCCAAGGTATGGAGATCCCTCCTAGCTGGGCTGTAGCGGAAATAATCCCCATCTATAAAAAGGGCTCACCGCTGTTGCCAACAAATTACAGGCCAATTAGCCTTATAGACATCACACAAAAAATACGCGAGTTGCTGGATGGAGGAGCATAAGATACTTACTCCCCTTCAGGCAGGGTTCAGGGAAAAATTGTCCACATTGGACCAAATCCTCAGGCTACAAATATTACACTGGAAGATCGTGTGTCTGGAGGGTGGCAGCCTCTACCTAATATTTGTAGACCTGAGGTCCGCATTTGATTTGGTCCCCAGAGAGAAGTTGTGGGCAGTCCTGCATGAGTTGGGGGTTCCGCCTTACTTGTGCCAAGCTATAAAGCGTTTGCAAGAGGGAAACTACGCCCAAATCAGATATGGGAAGGAGGGGTGCCTTACGGCCCCCATTCCCGTAAACAGAGGTGTCCAACAGGGATGCGTACTTGCCCCGACCCTATTTAGCCTATACATAAATGGGTTAGTAGATTATCTGCTCAGCGAGAAAGATTTGGACATCCCTAAGCTGGCAACACGCATAATTCCAGCTATGATGTTTGCCGACGATACTCTACTAGTATCTAAATCACCCATGGGGATACAGAGGGTATTCCTCCAAAAAACCAAATTCATGGTGTTCAATTCCCCGAAAAGCACCCGACCAAATCCATCTTTATATGGCAAACCCCTTGAAAGAGTATCCTCTTTCGACTATCTAGGCATTACAATTACAGATTCTATGGACTGGGGGGCTCAAATTAAAAAATCATCCTTTAAGCTCTCACAATCATCTGGAGGACTAATGAAGGTTTTTCGAAAATCAAGTTATAAACCTGTGAGTCCAGCCATAGAAATCTACAAGGTCCAAGCTAGGGGAGGGGCACTGTATGGGGCAGAACTGTGGGGACACCGTAGCTCTGAGAGTCTTACACAGACAGAAAACATCTTTCTCAGGCAACTGTTTAGTCTCCCACAGAGTACCCCACTCACGCCGCTACGTCTGGACCTGGGGGTAAGGCCCATAGCAGACGAATCTAACCTTAGACCCCTCCTATTCTGGCGATGTCTGTGGGTTACCCCTGAACTTGTAGCATACAGAGATGAATTAAGAGAGGTGCTGAGCCTACCAGGGGCGGGCAAATTACCCTGGCTTTCCTATGTCCGTCATATGTTAACAAGCTTGGGACGGGGCAATCTTTGGGATGACCCGGAGGTTGCCTGTGCCTCAATCTCTAGGAAAATGCTGAGGGATTCCTACGGGGAATTCAAATTGCCCAGCTTCAATCAAACCCCTTAGCAGGTAAACTGACTGTAACCTTCCTAGAGTTCAAGGATAGGTATAGCTTAGAGCCGGCCCTAAATGACATCAAGCCAGCAACCGCAAGAAAGCTCTTTTTACAGTTTAGATACGGGGTCTTGCCTCTCCGCTCCTTTACAAACAACTGGGGCGGCTCACAAACTTTGGGGTGTCCGGCATGTGATTGCCCAATAGAATCTGACCTTCATGTATTTTTTAGCTGTCCCGGATACCACAAAGTGAGAAAACGGTGGCTGGCCCAGATTTGCAGAAACCTAGGGACCAGACGCTGTTGCGAGGCTTTCAGGATATTTAAACACGATACCAGCCTCCCGATAGTTTATTCGGTAGCAGGTTTTCTATTCTCCATGTGGTGCACTCGTAGGGCCCTCTTAAAAACAAAACAATAGCAATAAATGAGGGCCTCAGCCATGCACAAATGTAATGAGGAATTTTATTGGGCCACTAATTTTTATTGTTTATCTGAGATCACCTGCTTTGATACATCAAATTTATATATATATATTTTTTTTTTTACCTGGTTCTGTCTTCTGTCTCTAATCTCGCAATGTTACATATGTACTTTGTATCGTCAGAACTGTTACCAGTTATGATCAATCAATTGTTTTATAAGATCAGGCTCTCCCATGCGTGGAACTAGTCGAACAGACTATACCATATATCTGTGATAGGCCACATTTGTGTATGTTTCATCTAAACTGTGCTTATTTTATGTAGCCATCCTTGCTCTATCTTTTTTAGCTTTCTTTTTTTTAATTGTAATCGATTTTAAAAGGAAATGAATTGTATGTAATTTTAGTTGTACTTTTACGGTCTAATTGACCGAAATAAAGTTATTACTGGCTGACTGAATAGCAGAAAAGGAACCAAGGATTTCCTTCTTTAACTCAAACGTTCTAAGTGCATAATACAAATTCCATTAAAACTGTGATTTTTGTTTTTCCATATCAAAAATATCCATGTGCATAAAACCCATTAATGAATTTTGCTCACCCCTCATCAGAATGGATCCTCATTTGACCGGGGGCGGCTCCTCCATTGGAGCGGAGGAACTTCGCACCACTTAAATTACTCCCAAAGCCGCCGAGATGAAAATAATATGGTAATTCATTACCATTTTATTTTTCATGTTCTGTCCTGAACAGAGCATCAAGACGGGTGTGGGACCACTGCTGAGTGACAGCAGCATATCACTCAGCAGGGAGGAGAGGGGCTGGAAAAGCACTATTTAAAGTGTGCATGTCTTTTTGGCCGGCCTTCTTGCCATGGCCAGCCACACATGCGCACTTTAAACAGCTCTATCTCAGCTGTCGTAAGACAGCTGGGTTAGAGCAAGCCAAAGCCTCCAGAGCGCCGGGGAGCACCGAGTGAGGCCACTCCCACCAATCCTAGCGCTGCTCTCATGGTATGAGAGCAGCGCCAGGATTGGTCAAGGGAGTTTCCTGGTGGCAGGGCTGCTGAGGAAGAAAGAAGTGGAAGAAAGAGGTCTTTACTTTTAGACACTTTGATTTTCAAGAAGTGAGGGTCAACAAACTGATGCAAAGATGGTAATCGATTACTCAGCCCCTTGGGTGTTAGGTCAAGAATGAAGATATCATCTACTTATGAACAACACAGGAAATAATGGGCACCAATAGTTGGTTGTCTCCCTTACTGATACCTAGATGTTGTAGCAGGTCAGAAATGTATAAGGAGAACAATATAGGGGCTAGTAAACAGCCTTGTTTTAGACCATTGTGGTGGGGATCATAGAAGACAAACCCTGGTCACCTCCTAATAGCACTTGGCACCAAGTATCGGGATGTAAGGCTGTAATTATTTGAAACAAATTATCTGGCATACCTAATCTATGCAGTCTTTTCCCCTAACATTGGTTGATCCATTCTATTGAATGCCATGGAAAAATCTATGAAAGCTACATAGACATGGAGCCACGATTTGTAACGTACTTTTCCGTGATTGATTGCAACATAGAGATATTATCTAAAATGCAGTGATGTTTCCTAAAACCAGCTTGTTCAATTGTCTTTTTCTCTTCAGCACATTACTGACAGTAGGCTCTTAGAAAACAATTTTTATGTCCCTGCGCTATTTTTTAAATCAAATTATGCTCTGGTTTTAATTCCTTCCAAAAGGAAACTGTCTAAACGTGTCCTCAGTCAACCTGACTGCATTGTTAACAAACATTGGCCATGTCAAAGTCTTTTAATTGTGCAATAGCACCTATAGTCATATCACATGCATCACTTCCCTCTCCACCAGTCTAACACTAATGAAATTCAAGAATGAAAGTTTACAGGCAGGTAAAAACACAGATATGGTAAGTAGACGTTATATCGAACTTTTAATATCGATATACCTAAATATCGAGTTTAGTATATCGATAGTATTAAATATCGATGTTATGTATATCGATGTTAAAAATATCGTTTTTAAGTATTGTTAAAAATATCGAAGTTTGTAATATCGACTGTAAAAATGTTGTCATGTTAAAATATCGTTAGTGTAATATATTTTCAATTATTTAGAGTTTGTTTGGAGTATAATAATAGTTACTGTTATGAAAACTAAAATGTGTTTAATAATTTTTAGGAGTAGGATGTTGTGTTTATAGGGGATAAGGGTTGGCAGTGTTTTAAAACAATTGTTTTTAATTTATAATAAATTCGAAATTTTAAATTATAATTTAGAAAATATATTTTTGAATATAGAAAACAAAATTTTAGCAGCGGGATGTTGGGTTTATAGGGAATAAGGGTGGGGAGTGTTTTAAAATAATTATTTTTAATTTATAATAAATTAAACATTTTAAATTATAATTTAGAAAATATATTTTTGAATATATAAAAAATAAATTAGCAGCGGGATATTGGGTTTGATAATGGTGGGGAGTGTTTTAAAATAATTGATTTTAATTTATAATAAATTCGAAATTTTAAATTATAATTTAGAAAATATATTTTTGAATATAGAAAAAAAACATTTAGGAGCGGGATGTTGGGTTTATAGGGGATAAGGGTGGGGAGTGTTTTAAAATAATTGTTTTTAATTTATAATAAATTCGAAATTTTAAATTATAATTTAGAAAATATATTTTTGAATATAGAAAAATATTTTAGGAGCGGGATGTTGGGTTTATAGGGGATAAGGGAGGGAGTGTTTTTAAAATAATTGATTTTAATTTATAATAAATTCGAAATTTAAAATAATAATTTAGAAAATATAATTTCTAATTTCGAAAAGATTTTTTAGGAGTGGGATGTTGGGTTTATAGGGGATAAGGGTGGTGAATATTTTAAAATAATAGATTTTAATTTATAATGAATACGAAATAAAAAAAAAAATTGAAAATATAATTTCGAATTTAGAAAATAGTGTTTTTGGAGTGGGATATTGGCTTTATAGGGAACAAGGGTGGGGAGTGTTTTAAAAATAATTGTTTACAATTTTTATGAAATTTAAAAATTACAATTGTAATTTAAACATATTTAGAATTTTTAAAAATTTTGTTTTTGGAGCAGGATGTTGGGTTTATAGGGGATAAGGGTGGTTAGTGTTTTATAATTATTGAATAAAATTTAAATATAAATCCAGGTTTATATATTTAATTTTGCAATTATTTTTTTGTATTTAGAAGGTTTTGTTTCTGCATTTTGGAGTTGTGTTTATAGGCTAGAAGGTTGGTTAGTATTTCATATATTTGATTTTAATATTTACAAATAATAAAAAATATTAAAAACATTACAACATATTTCAAAATTAATGTGTATTTTTTTTAAGCTTTATTTTTTCCATTTTGCATCATACGATATCAAAAAATATGAGAGCTCACTGTTACAGTTTGTCAGCATGAAAATTGTCCAATTCGGGAAAGGAAAAAGGAGAAAGCACAAAAGGAAGAGGAAAACATAATTAAAGGCATTACACAGCATGTACAGTCTTCGCGAAGTAATTTCAATCTCCATCCTAGAAGTTGCCTGTAGCCGTCCCAGCAGCTCCCCAATCTTTACAATGTCATGCGGCACAACCATCGTGCTATCAGTACATAGATTTACAGATCCATTTCTAGGGGTCCCATCTAGGTATCCTTTCTAACCTAGCAGTGTCATTAACCCACCCCGGTGGGGACTCTGCCCTGCTCAAGCGGAGAGGAAGGGGCAGTCGCTCCATGGCCCCATAGTTCTTGAGTGGGCCCCAGATGTCTTTAGGCCGTGATGTGCGCGGCAAGGTACTGGCATAAAGATCGCTATTCGTGTTGCAGTATGTCAAGCTGGTCAGCCATTTCTTAAGTGTAGGAGCAGCTTTACGCCCCCAATGTATGGCAATTTCCCTTTTCGCTAGTAATAAACTGAGGGCGACAAATTTCCGGACTGGTTTTGGGAAATTGGCAACATAGCCCAATAGAGCCACCTCAGGTGCGGGAACCACGTCCAGTTCTACCATGTCCCCTAGTGCCTTGTGTACTTCCACCCAGTAGGCTCGTATCTTTGTGCATGTCCAAGTTAGGTGTGCAAAGTCTGCCTGCGGGGCCCTGCATTTCAAGCAGTTGTGTGGTCTGGTCGGGTCTATCCTGTGAGTCGTCGCTGGGGTCACATACAATCTGCGGATAAATTTGAAATGAATGAGCTTATGGCGGCTGTTTAGGGAAACCGCTTTTGTCAATGAACAACATTTAACCCACTGTTCGTCAAGAATGGGGTGCCCCAGGGCCTCCTCCCAGGCCCTACGGATTTTTATCATCTGCAACAGGGATTGTTGCCAAGCATTTGCAGTATAGTTTAGAGATGAGATGCGCACCCTTGGCGTTCTCTATCGTTATCGTAAGTGGGACAAATGACTCTGGTTCCAGAGGGAAGCTGGGCAATGTCGCCCGTAGAGCTGAGCGTACCCGGTCCATGATGAATCTGTCCATAAAAGTGGCAGAGTGGAATCGTTCCTCTTCTGTCAACTGGAAAATGTGCCCCCCCGGGAACAGGTCTCCAAACTTTATAATGTCAAATTTGGCTAATGTGCGCTGCACTATTTTCTCCCCCATGATCGGTACCCAGCGATTATTAGGGATAGGGAGAGCCGAGGAGTATAATAAGGGGGCGCCAGCGATGCGCCGCAGCTTGTCCCAGGCCCAGCTAGTGGTGGAGATGGTTTGGATGTCTCTGGGGTCCCTTGCCAAGCCCTTGAGCAGCACAGTATTTAAGGCGTCAGGCAGGACCAGGTCTGATTCAGGTCGTAGATAAGAAATTCTAGCATCGGGATGATACCAGGCATACGCATAGCTGAACTGGGCTACAAGGTAATAAAGCTGAAGATCTGGGACGTTGAACCCTGACCTGTCATAGGGCAATGTTAGAACCCGCCACCACACTCTCGGCCGCTTACCCCCCCATACCAATCTAATCAAGTGAGTGCGTAGCGTTAGAAAGAAGCTATTCGGCAAAGGGATTGGAATGTTGTTAAAGAGGTATATAAAGTTCAGCAGTACGATCATTTTAATCAGGGCTACCCGTCCCGCGAGAGAGAGGGGGAGGCGCAGCCATTTTTCTACCTGCGCCTCTAAGTTATGTATGGCCTGACCATAATTGAGCCTAAGCAACTGGGCGGTGTCCAGGTGGATGTGAATGCCCAAATATTTGGTCGAGTCGGAGCACCAGTCCAGCAGGAACTCACAGTCCCATTGTGCTGTGCTGGATGTCAGGGGGAATATCACCGATTTGCGCCAATTTATACCCAGACCAGAGAATTGTCCAAATCGAACGATTTCCCGTATCAAGGGGTCTAAGTTCTCCTGAGGTTTACGCACATAAAGAATTACATCGTCTGCGTATAGAGAGACCAGCAATGGGCCAGTATTAAACTGCAAACCTCGTTGCAGATGTTTCTCCTGGAAATGTCAGACTAGTGGGTCCATGGCAAGTATAAATAAAAGGGGTGACAAGGGGCAGCCCTGCCTGGTACCTCGCGATAACGTGAAGGGGCGGGACAGGACACCATTCAATCTCAGTCTCGCAGTGGGGCCTCTGTACAGCAGCGCTGTGTTGGCCACAAACCCCTTGGGCATACCCATTCTCAACATCACAGATACAATAAAGGGCCACTCTAGAGAGTCAAATGCCTTCTCTGTGTCCAACAGGATGGCTGCAGCTGGGACCTCAGGGTTTATTCTATGGAGGACCGCAAACAGGGTACGGAGATTGAACGAGGTAGACCGTTGAGGAACAAAACCTGACTGCGCTGGGGCAATTATCTTGTCCATCAGGAGAGCAAGGCGGAGGGCAATCATTTTGGCGAGGATCTTATAGTCCAAATTTAAAGGGATAGCGGCCTGTATGAGGTGCAATGTAGATGATCCTTGCCGGGCTTAGGGAGAAGGATAATGAATGCTTCTCTGAGCGTGGGGGGTAGCATGTTCTTCTCAAGAGATTCCACGTACACTTCTATCAGTTTAGGGGCCAGCAAGTCTTTATATGTCTTGTAAAAATCACCGGTGAAGCCATGCAAGCCAGGTGCAGTAGAGCCTTTCAGCGCTTCTATCGCGCTGATGACCTCCTCCTTCGAAAAGGGTTTCGCCAGGAAGTTCTGCATGTACTTCTCCAAGTACACCAGTGCTATCTCAGACAGATAGTCTTCCTGAGCAGTAGGGTCCTGCGCAGCTTTGGAGGTGTACAGCGTGGTATAATAGTCTAAAAATTAGTTGCGGATCTCGGCGGTGGTATTGAGGAGCTGCCCCGAAGAAGATCTCAGGTCAGTGATGTATGCTTTGTTGTATGGGGGCCTCAACATGTGCGCCAGCGTGCGACCCGGACGCTCTCCCTCCCCATAGGGGCGGGCAATCGCATATTTGCTTAAGAAGTGAGATTCTCGCTCTGCAGCCTCCCTGAATTCAGTTAGTAATGTGACCCGTTGTTTAGTCCTTTCTGGACTAGGGTGAGTTAAGCATTCTCTGTCCAGCTCTACCAGCTGTTGCTCAGTGCGGGACAGTGTGTCCCGCAAATCCCTTAGCACCCCGGCATGCTTCGCAATACAGACCCCCCTGATGTAGGCTTTAAAGGCTTCCCAGAGTACTGCCCATGTGTCCACCGAGCCGGTATTAATGGTGAAATAGTCTTCTATTGCCTCCCCCACCTCAGAGAGAAATAAGTCATCTTGCAAGGCGCGGCTTGGGAACCGCCATTGGCGCTCATAGCCATCAGGTCTGGGAACCCAAAGCTGAAGTAGCACTGGGGAGTGGTCTGAGTAAGTCCTGGGGAGTGTGTTGATAGCCTTATACCACTGACCTATACACGGTGTAAGCAGCCAATAATCAATCCTAGTCCACGTGTCATATTGGGCCGCGTAGTGTGTGTAGGCAATGGAGGATGGGTTGCGATGCCGCCCTACATCGATTAGAGTCAGGGATTCACAGATTTCAAGGAGCGCCCGTCGTGCGCGTGGTTTAGTGGCAGTGGAGGGGGTCGAACAGTCCAAAGTGGGATTCAGTAGTAGGTTCAAATCCCCGCCAACTATCAAATTACCTGCGTTCAATCTGATAAGCTGTGAGTGTAACTCATGAAAGAAGTCGGGGCAGTCCGTGTTGGGTGCGTAAATGCATACTAAAGTGAGGTTATGGCCCATTAACTTTCCAGCAGCTATGGTGTAGCGTCCCTCCCCATCACATGTAACGGAGTACAAATGAAAGGGTACCCTTTTATGTATTAGAATTGCCGTACCCCTGGCATAGGTACTGAAGTTGGAAAAATAACGGTGCTGCCCCCAGCCCATAGCAAATCGTGTGACCTCCGCCTTGGGCAAGTGTGTTTCTTGGAGAAATGCAATGTCTACGTTGTGTCTCTGTACATAATGTAAGACATGTTTTGCTTCCTATTGTCGTTTAGCCCCCTAACGTTCCAGGACATTAAGGCCAGGTCTGATGGGCCAACAATATTGCCTATTTTAGCCATCTGTGTGGTTCGAGCGTCATGATAATGTTTCTGATCTTAGAAACTGAGTGCAGCTGAACAGTGAGCATAACAATAACTGAACAATAACATTTCTGTCTATAACATAATCCCCCGCCACCCAGCCTCGCATCCCGTATCGCGAGGAACATATCCCATCAAACAAAGGTGCCAAACCTCCCAGGAACATTCAGGCTGGTGCAGTACATAGATGCCACAGGTCCCTAGGTACAAATCTGACATTTCCTTGGTCTACACCAGGGGGGTAGGCAACGCCCCGTCGGTCACCCAGCATTATTGATACTATACATGCCGTAGGTATACTGCTATCCCGTTAAACATATACCCCTAGCAAGGGGCGCTGACAGTTATGTTCTGCCTATGTCAGATCATTCAGTGGAGAAGAGTTCCATGCTAGCGTTCGAGCCTCGTCACGGAAGAGAGGGCCCTGCCCCGTCAGCCTTCTGTTGACCACCCTTATTCTTATAAGCCTGGCAAAATTCCTGCACCTCATTGGGTGAGTCAAAGATGCGCGGTCTGCCATTGACGTCCACCCGCAGTCGCACCGGGTAGAGCATGCCATATTTGAGGCCTAGGTTCCTGAGGGTGGCCTTCACACCGGTGTATTTACGTCTGGCCTCCTGCACCATAACTGTGAAGTCCGGGTACAGGGCTAGCCTGGACCCCTGCCAGGTCGTGTCACCCCGCTCCCTGGCCAACCGCAGGGCAGTGTCTCTGTCTCGGTAGTTCATAATGTGGGCAAGGATGGGTCGGGCGGGCAGCCGGGATTAGGGTGCGGGCCCAGTGTGCGATGAGCGCGTTCTACCACGAAGCCCGGGGTGAAGGCCTCCCAGCCAAACAATTCGGTTAGAACATTTTCGACGAAAGTGTCCATGCGGCCCGTGTTCGTGGACTCCGGCACCCCCAAAATGCATATGTTGTTGCGCCGGCTGCACGCCTCCAAATCCTCATTTTTAATAGCCACCTCCTTGAGAATGCGCTCCACTCTTTCTAGGCGCTTGAGGGACTGTGCCGAGCTGTCTTCGATGTCCGAGATCCGGGCCTCCGCCACATCAAGCCACTTGTCATGCGCCTCTAGTTTTGCGCCCAGACCCTCCAGTTGCTTTCCGAGAGTGTCAAACCTGCCATCCAGCGCCCTGAAGCCGGCCCTCATTTCCTGCAATAGCGAGGCTGTAATGGCAGAGGGTTCTCCACCGGGGCCCGCTTCTTGCCCACCCTCCGCCTTGTCTGGGCCGGTGTCCTGTGTTCTCTCTGCAACCTTTTCGAATGGCAGGACCCTTTGCTTAGGGTCTTTACGGCCCATGCCGTAGCAGGATATAGAGTGGAGGGCCGTTCCAGCGGCACCGTGGGCGGGGGCTGATGCTAAGGCGCTTAGATATCTGAACTATACAGCAAAGGGGGCGGCTGGTCAAGGAGGGCCGAGGCAGCCGTAAAACGGGTGGGTACCAGCCCAGTATTCTCAACAGTGCGGTGATATCGGGCCGATGCCACCTGCTGATGCGTTGCACCCAAGGTGGCAGGAGACAAACACTGATGCGAGTTTCAGCCGGTGTAGGCCCAAAATGGCGGCCGCAGGCCGGGACTGATGCCAATGCGGAGGGTAAGAGAGTTGCAACCGGAGTGCGCCCTGGAGGCGGTCAGACCAGGAAACTCAGCGCGGGGCGGCCGGGCGCAGCTGGTTCGACCACTCGCCTCCCCCCACTGCAGATACACGCAGCCGGGCAGCTGCCTCCCTAGCTCTCCCGCGGGCCCTCTCCCCGCGGGCCTCCGGGAGTGTCAGGAGCGCACGGGGCGCTTCCCACTCACAGCGGTCGTGGAGGATGGTGAAGGGGGGAGGAAGGGAGTCCCCAGCGGTCCGTGCCCAGCGCACTTACCGCGTTCTTCTCCTCCGGCAGGCCGCAATGACGTATCGCTGGAGCGAGGAGGTCCGGGCCCGCATAGGTCCTGCGCTCGTCCGCTGGGCTGTGTTGATGCCTCACCCTCAGCGGGATTCGTCCGCTTTTATGCCATAACCCGGCTCCATCGCCACGGTTTCGGCACCTTCCACAAGCTCCTCATCGCCGCTGCCATAGACAGACGCAGCGTAGCTGGATTCAGCGGCACGCTAGTGGGGGATAATTTGGATATGCTGGGCGATGCGGCGGAGCTTCAGTGCCGCGCGGCCATGTTGGTCGGCGGCCTGGCTACGCCCCAATTAATATGTGTTTATTGTGACAATTTTTAGTTTTATAATATTTATATTGAATTGTTTATTATTAATAAATGAATTTTTATGAAGTTAGAAAATGGTATATTATTAACAAAAATAATTTTTCATTTTATTAAAATAGAATTGATAAAAATATAAAAAAATGTATTGTTTTTTAATATGTAATAGATAAGATTAATTATTAGAAATATTTAAATTATATTTTTTTAATATTAAACTTTGTGTTTTATGTAGATAACATATTATTTATATGTGATTTATAATATGATAAACATATTAATATTTGAAAATATATTAAAAAAATTAATATTTTAAGTAGATCAATTTTTAATTATTATAATTAGTTATAATATAAAGTGTATAGGTCCACGGTTTTCGCTGCTGTTGCTGGGGCGCTTGCCAGCTCGCGCTCACCGGGTCCAGGAGGACTACAGCCTCCAGTGTCCATAGCGCGAGGAGGCGCTACTAAAGTGCGACGCCGGCCCGCGGTGCCCTGTGTCCACGGTTTTCGCTGCTGTTGCTGGGGCGCTTGCCAGCTCGCGCTCACCGGGTCCAGGAGGACTACAGCCTCCAGTGTCCATAGCGCGAGGAGGCGCTACTAAAGTGCGACGCCGGCCCGCGGTGCCCTGTGTCCACGGTTTTCGCTGCTGTTGCTGGGGCGCTTGCCAGCTCGCGCTCACCGGGTCCAGGAGGACTACAGCCTCCAGTGTCCATAGCGCGAGGAGGCGCTACTAAAGTGCGACGCCGGCCCGCGGCGCGGGACGTGCCCGGGCCGCGCCCGGGCAAAGCCCGGGCCAAGGGCGGGCCCGTCCGCGCCCGTCGGAGTCCGGAGGAGGCTGGGCAGGGCCAACCCTCTTTCAACTGGAACCGAGTAAGGTATTGATTTGGTTGCAGTGTCTATGGCAAAAAGAAGGGGCCCAAGGGAGAAGGTTGGGGGGGGTGGGAGCTACCCTGGACCAATTTTTGGTAAGAGCAGCGAGTGTTTTGTCCCATGAGATTGAGCTAACTGAAAGACGTCTTTCTCTCGAGCCAGGCCTCTCAGTACCGAGACTATCTATTGAGCCTGCTATTGATCATTCCCTGGCTACTCTGTCTTTACCATTAATGTCCTTGTCAGACTCTGTCCAACAGTGGGTCAGCCCCCTCCCGCCCAACATAATCACAGAGATCACAGAGATCTCCCCAGAGGCCCATATAATCCTTTTACCGGAAAATACATCTTCTTTGGATACTTCACCGTCACCCCCGGCTAAGCGTACTAGAGCAGGGGGTGTCGTAAGTGGTGCTAAATCGAAACATTCTAGAAATAGTTGCACCACTAAATCTAAAGCACCCCAAAAAAAGTCACATACAATGAACCGTAAAATATCAGCAATTCCTTCAGTGGCTGTTAATCCTCCATCCCTTCAAGCTCAGCAAGATAACATTATTTGGCCGGAACTTACGCTCAGGCTAAATAAGATATTGGCTCCCATTTTAACCAAGATGTCACAAATCGAACTTCGGTTGGCAGACTTAGAGGCTCAAAACTGCTTATTACTTGAGCAAGTGTCCCAGATAATTGTACCTCCTTTAACATCAACAAGAAGTATAGACATAGCACAAAGGGTGGAAGTAAGAGGACCATCTGATCCCGTGACAACGACAGTAATAACACCAATACCTTTGGTTGGTCCTGATAATGCTTTAGTACAAGCCTCAAATGCAAACTCTAATATCATTTCGACAAAAGGCAACCGGACACACCAAGGGCCAAATAAAAACGGGTTATTGCCTCACTCCATATTAGCCGAGAAGGAAACAAGAGGGGCTATTGATTTGGCAAAACTACCTGAGATTTCTTTGAAACAGAGTGAGGGTCATCCGCAACAACCCCTCCATCTTCCACCTGCCGCTGCTCCATTGGTATTGGTTCTAGCCAACGTCCCACTTCTTCGCGAGGAACAAACTGAATCAACTGGACAATTAATGGACAAATGTCTTCATTGGTTATCAAATAATGTCAAAATAACAGAGATGGGAAGAAAGCAGTTAGCTAATGAAATCATTATGGCAAGAAGAGTAGGATGGGTGGGTGGCTTCAGAAAAGTTTACTCTGGTGATTGTGTGGTCATAAATTTTAATAATGTAGATACGGCCCCGAAACTTTTAGCTAATTTGTGTACTTTTTCCCCAAGAAACACCCAGATAATACCCCTATCACTAGGGTATTTTTACTCTGGTCATGGATACAAACAGGAAAGGCAATATAGGGGCAGGGAAACATTTTTTAACCTGGACGAGAGAGGGAGAGAGGGCCCTCCTGGAAATCAAGGAATTAGATTACAAAATAGATATGAAGCCCTATCAACTCTGGAGGACTGTGATTGACTAATTCTTCCATCCCCCTTTTTAATACCAAAGACAAATATCCCGACTGCAGTGGAGAATAATAATAATCAAGTGGAGATCCAACGCATTAATTTACTCCCCGTTAATATCTTGGTAGATTCTAGCCCTATACCCAGTACTTCAGCACAAGCACAGACCCACCTATACTCTATGATTGACAGTAAGGGCCTCATGTCTAATATGATATCATGGAATGTGGCAGGTATAGCTTCCAAACTTGGAAACTGTCAGTGGTTAAATAAGTGGCAAAGTATGGAGATAGTGTTCTTTCAGGAGACTTGGGCTAAAGACCCAGTCTACTTTCATGGGTTTCGCACTTTTTATTCTCCGGCATCTCCGTCACCCTCGGGGAGGGCAAAGGGGGGTCTATTGACCCTGATATCGAATACTATATCTACTGAAGTTAGGCAGGTTGGCCCCATACATAAGCATTTTCAGATCTTCCAGTTGAGATATAGGAGTCAGGATCCCTGGATTATTGTTAATTTTTATAACAATGAAACTGGGAGAAATATGAAGGCAGTGGTGGACGCACTAGAGATGGAGATTGAGAAGTTGAACATGGTAAAGAAGAGGGAAAGTGCAAACGTCATTTTGGCGGGGGACTTTAATATCCACATGTGTAAATTTAATGGGTCTAGAGTATGTGGAGTAGAAGACTCCCAAGGTAATCCATCGTTACACTTTACCCATAGTGAGTATGGTGAAACTCTAAATATTTTGTTACACAAGTGGAATTTATGCATAGCCAATGAAATAAAAGAGGGAGAGCATGCGTTAACATTCAGACGGGGCATACAAGAGTCCAATATTGACTATATTTTAGTGCCGGTTCATCTACATATACATGGGAAAGTGACACATATGGAAACATTATTCACTACCCATAGTGACCATGCTATCCTATTTATTCATTTAAGCATTTTGCCTAAAGCTAAAGAACACAATGAGGTAGCTGCAGATGTGAATTTGACCAGGAAGAATGGGTATCAATTAAAATGGTCACAGGCACATAAGCTAAACATAGTCCCTGAAGTTTTAGTTCAAGTTAAGGATGACATATTACTGTGTCTTGGAGAAAATACACCCCCTGCGTCTTTGGTTATTCATTTTAGTGCCCTTTTGGCAAAAATAAAAGTGGCATTTACTAGATACAAGTCACCAAACGCCATTACTCATAGTGGGTGGTTTGACGTAGCTTGTTCTAAAGCTAAAAAAGCCCTTGTAAATACCCTAAAAATGAACCCTAGAGATCCAAATAATATTCGTGTATCACGTAGTGACTACAAATTAGCCAGGAGAGCCAGAGAGAAGGATCTCAAGGATCAGGCTTGGGAAGATCTTGAACAAGCAGCCATTTCGGGGAGTAGTAGAGATTTCTGGAGAATAGTGAATGCCCCGTACTTTAAAGAATCCAGTGACCCTACGTTAGATGTACATGTAGACGAAGAAGTATGGGTGAGTTATTTTGAAAATATATTTGGTGTCCCAACTCCTCTGAATCAATTGCCCCATAGCATAGCATCTCCATTGCAAGGAGGATTAATTTTTACCCATCTAGAGGTTAGAAAGGCACTTGAAGCGTGCACTCCTGGCAAGGCGCCAGGTCCAGATGGGGTCCCCATTGACCTATTTCAGGATAATTATTATTTGTGGGTCCCTCTTTTAACAAATATTTTTAACAGCATTCAGACAGTAGGTCCCCCTTTATCGTGGAGACAGAGTATTATTGTACCCATTTTTAAAAAGGGGGAGAGGGGGTTACCAAAGAATTATCGCCCTATATCCCTTCTTGACACTACTGCCAAACTTATGGGAAGGGTCCTTTTGGCCAGATTGGAGGCATGGGCTGAAACTAATAACATTTTTATGAAGGCACAATATGGATTCCGCAGGGTCATGGGTACGGTGGATCAATGCCTAAACCTCTCCTTAACTTTAGAGAAATATACAAAGGCCAAAGGCGGGAAGATCTATATGGCCTTCATGGACCTGACCGCAGCCTTTGACTGCGTTTCCCATTCAAGGTTATGGTCCATGATGGAGGGGATGGGCATTGATCCGCCGATAATTGCTTTTATACGTCAGCTGTACGCCAACGCCACTGCTTGTGTTCGTTATGGTAGGAGGGGGAATGCACACGTCACTTTAAAATTGAAAAAGGAGTAAGACAGGGCTGTGTTCTCGCCCGTTTCTTTTTCTATCTATACAAACGGGGTAGAGTCCGCCCTGTCTGCTTTATCTATAGATGTTCCGAAATTTGATCAAGCCCCCTCCCGATTTTAGCGTACGCTGATGATGCGGTATTGATAGCTAGATCAGGGTTAGCCCTGCAAGTGCTAATTACAGCCTACTCCACTTTTATGGCCTCACTTGACCTTAAAGTAAATGAATCAAAATCATTTATTATTGTGTCGGGAGCCTCTAGGGGAGAGAAACCCCCACTTTCAGCTGGCGGGAAAGAAAATTGAGGTTGTCAATTCATTTTCTTACCTGGGAGTTCTTTTCGATAAGGACCATACATGGTCCAGATTAGTGGCAGTGAGAGCTCAGGGTATGCAAAGGACCCTCAATGCAGTAAAAAGATTTGCTAAAAAGTTGGGAGGGAGCCCTTTGGATATAATAAAAACATTTATTCTGCAAAAACAAAGTCTGCTGCAACATATGGAGCAGGAGTATGGGGGCTGGCAAATGTTGAGCAGCTCCAGCAAGCAGAAGATAGTTTTTTTAAAAATAGGGTGTCTTTACCGCAATCAGCCCCAAATTATATCTTACATCTTGAGTTAGGCCTTCCTTACATTAGTGATTGTATTAGACTAGCACCATTATTGTTGTGGCTCTCGATTTGGAGGAGGACAACGGTGGATTTGACACAAACTATTATTAGGGATTGTTGTAAGTTGGACTACTACAAAAGAATTGGGTGGTTAAACTATGTAGAGGTCCAACTGAACGCCCTAGGGCTGGGAGAACTATTTAAAGACCCTGATTCTTGTAAAAGGATCACAAAGAAAACGTTAACTGAGTTATTTAACCAGAGAGCAAATTTTGAGAGAAGGGGAAAGAAATTACGTTACCATTCCACCATTGTTTACGATTTGGTTCCCCCAAGACCTGGGGAGGGTTTTTATTACCTATCACGTGTACATAATATTCAGCATAGATTTATTTTACTGCGTTTTCGAATGAATATGATCCCGCTACTTTTGGGATACCCGGCTAAGAGATATAAATTGGCAGATTTGTCTTCTTGTCCGTGTAATAATTTTGCTGTACAGTCAGACCATCATATATTACTGTTTTGTAAAAATTATTCCGAAGAAAGGAAAACATTTATAATTCCGATTTTGAGGTATCATAATTTTAAACAGTATCAGGTGGCAATGTATTTTTTAAAGGCTTTATCGAATCCATTTGTATGCTATGCGGTAGCCTCATTTTTATGGGCATGTTATAGAAAAAGGAAACTGGCGGGATAATTTTTTAATAACAATGATTGATTTGATTTTAAGATATTTTACTGGATTTGTAAAGTTTATTTAATGGGGATCTGGATCATGGCAAAACTGTTTAATTCTTTATTAACATTTTATATAGGCTTTATATATATTTGATATGATGTTTTTAATATTGATGCTATGTGCTTTTATGGTCTGTATATAAAGATCGAATAAAGCTATGTGACTATGACTAAGTGTATAGAATTATTATAGGTATTGTGAATATTTAACATTTAATGTCGAGTATAGTTAGTGATATTACATTAATGTTATTGTGAAAAGAAAAATATATATGTTTAATGTTTGGTATTCTTTTCATTTTACAGTGATTACAGTGGGTAAGGTAAATTTAATATGTTTTGTGTACAGCATCTACCTTTATTTAATGGTAACTGTGGTGGGTATAGTAAATTAATTAGGTTTGGGGTCCAGCACCTACCCTGAATTAATGTTAACTGGAGTGGGAAAAGTAAATTAATTAAGTTTAGAGTCCAGCACCTACCCTGATTTAATACTAACTTGAGTGGGAATAGTAAATTAATTTAGTTTAGTGTCCAGCACCTACCTTAGATTAATGTTAAGTGGGAATAGTAAATTAATTAAGTTTAGTGTCCAGCACCTACCCTGGATTAATGCTAATTGGAGTGGGAATAGTAAACTAATTTATTTTAGTGTCCAGCACCTACTCTGAGTTAATGCTAACTGGAGTGGGAATAGTAAATTAATTAAGTTTAGTGTCCAGCACCTACCCTAGTTTAATGTTAACTGGAGTAGGAATAGTAAATTAATTAAGTTTAGTGTCCAGCACCTACCTGGAATTAATGCTAACTGGAGTGGGAATAGTAAATTAATTAAGTTTAGAGTCCAGCACCTACATTGAGTTAATACTAACTGGAGTGGGAATAGTAACTTAATTAAGTTTAGTGTCCAGCAACTACTGTAGATTAATGTTAACTGGAGTGGGAATAGTAAATAAATTAAGTTTAGTGTCCAGCACCTACCCTGGATTAATGCTAACTGGAGTGGGAATAGTAAATTAATTAAGTTTAGTGTCCAGCAACTACCCTGAATTAATAGTAACTGAAGTGGGAATAGTAAATTAATTAATTTAGTGTCCAGCTTTTACCCTGAATTAATGCTAACTGGAGTGGGAGTATTAAATTATTAAGTTTAGAGTAAAACAACTACTTTGACTTAATACTAACTGGATTGGGAATAGTAAATTAATTAAGTTTAGTGTCCAGCACCTACCTGGAATTAATGCTAACTGGAGTGGGAATAGTAAATTAATTAAGTTTAGAGTCCAGCACCTACATTGAGTTAATACTAACTGGAGTGGGAATAGTAACTTAATTAAGTTTAGTGTCCAGCAACTACTGTAGATTAATGTTAACTGGAGTGGGAATAGTAAATAAATTAAGTTTAGTGTCCAGCACCTACCCTGGATTAATGCTAACTGGAGTGGGAATAGTAAATTAATTAAGTTTAGTGTCCAGCAACTACCCTGAATTAATAGTAACTGAAGTGGGAATAGTAAATTAATTAATTTAGTGTCCAGCTTTTACCCTGAATTAATGCTAACTGGAGTGGGAATAGTAAATTAATTACGTTTAGAGTCCAGCACCTATCCTGAATTAATGCTAACTGGAGTGGGAATAATACATTAATTAAGTTTAGAGTCCAGCACCTACCCTGACTTAATACTAACTGGAGTATGAATAGTAAATTAATTTAGTTTAGTGTCTAGCACCTACTGTGGATTAATGTTAAGTGTAGTGGGAATAGTAAATTAATTTAGTTTAGTGTCCAGCACCTACCTTAGATTAATGCTAACTGGAGTGGGAATAATAAATTAATTAAGTTTAGAGTCCAGCACCTACCCTGACTTAATACTAACTGGAGTGGGAATAGTAAATTAATTTAGTTTAGTGTCCAGCACCTACCCTGGATTAATGCTAATTGGAGTGGGAATAGTAAATTAATTTAGTTTAGTGTCCAGCACCTACTCTGAGTTAATGCTAACTGGAGTGGGAATAGAAAATTAATTAAGTTTAGTGTCCAGCACCTACCCTAGATTAATGTTAACTGGAGTGGGAATAGTAAATCAATAAAGTTTAGAGTCCAGCACCTACATTGAGTTAATACTAACTGGAGTGGGAATAGTAACTTAATTAAGTTTATTGTCCAGCAACTACTGTAGATTAATGTTAACTGGAGTGGGAATAGTAAATAAATTAAGTTTAGTGTCCAGCACCTACCCTGGATTAATGCTAACTGGAGTGGGAATAGTAAATTAATTAAGCTTAGTGTCCAGCAACTACCCTGAATAATAGTAACTGAAGTGATAATAGTAAATTAATTAAGTTTAGTGTCCAGCTTTTACCCTGAATTAATGCTAATTGGAGTGGGAGTATTAAATTAGTTAAGTTTAGAGTAAAACAACTACTTTGACTTAATACTAACTGGAGTGGGAATAGTAAATTAATTAAGTTTAGTGTCCAGCACCTACCCTAGATTAATGTTAACTGGAGTAGGAATAGTGAATTAATTAAGTTTAGTGTCCAGCAACTACCTGGAATTAATGCTAACTGGAGTGGGAATAGTAAATTAATTAAGTTAAGTGTCCAGCACCTATCCTGGATTAATGCTAACTGGAGTGGGAATAGTAAATTAATTTAGTTTAGTGTCCAGCACCTACTGTGGATTAATGTTAAGTGGAGTGGGAACAGTAAATTAATTTAGGTTAGTGTCCAGCACCTACCTTAGATTATTGTTGAGTGGGAATAGTAAATTAATTAAGTTTAGTGTCCAGCACCTACCCTGGATTAATGCTAATTGGAGTGGGATTAGTAAATTAATTTAGTTTAGTGTCCAGCACCTACTCTGAGTAAATGCTAACTGGAGTGGGAATAGAAAATTAATTAAGTTTAGTGTCCAGCACCTACCCTAGATTAATGTTAACTGGAGTAGGAATAGTAAATTAATTAAGTTTAGTGTCCAGCACCTACCTGGAATTAATGCTAACTGGAGTGGGAATAGTAAATTAATTAAGTTTAGAGTCCAGCACCTACATTGAGTTAATACTAACTGGAGTGGGAATAGTAACTTAATTAAGTTTATTGTCCAGCAACTACTGTAGATTAATGTTAACTGGAGTCGGAATAGTAAATAAATTAAGTTTAGTGTCCAGCAACTACCCTGAATTATTAGTAACTGAAGTGGGAATAGTAAATTAATTAAGTTTAGTGTCCAGCTTTTACCCTGAATTAATGCTAACTGGAGTGGGAGTATTACATTAATTATGTTTAGAGTAAAACAACTACTTTGACTTAATACTAACTGGAGTGGGAATAGTAAATTAATTAAGTTTAGTGTGTAGCACCTACCCTAGATTAATGTTAACTGGAGTAGGACTAGTAAATTAATTAAGTTTAGTGTCCAGCACCTACCTGGAATTAATGCTAACTGGAGTGGGAATAGTAAATTCATTAAGTTTAGAGTCCAGCACCTACCCTGACTTAACCCGTTGCGTGCGTCTGTCGGCCAACGGCCATCGCGAGCACTACATCTGTAGTGCTGCGAACGTCCGTTGGCCGACGCGGCCCCGCCCACTCCGCTAAACCGCCGCACCGCGGCGGAATTGCCGCCGCGGTTAAGCGGTTAATACTAACTGGAGTGGGAATAGTAAATTAATTAAGTTAAGTGTCCAGCACCTATCCTGGATTAATGCTAACTGGAGTGGGAATAGTAAATTAATTAAGTTTAGAGTCCAGCACCTAACCCGACTTAGGGGCCTATTACGATGGCGGTCGGATGACCGCCGCCTGGCCGGCGGTGGCAACCGCCGGACCGGCGGCGGACATCCGCCCGCGATCGCAAGCCAGAAACCGCCGGTCAGATTAGGATGGCGGCAGTGATCGCGGCGGTGGGAAAATCCGACCGCCGCTTTTCCACCGGTTTCCATCCGCACTCCTGCCTGGCGGACGGAGAAGGACCGGTATAATGGTGGCGGTGCAGAGCAGGCTCTGCCGGCAGGATTATGATGCCGGCGGTAGCCAGCCTTTCCTCAGCGGTCAGACCGCCATGGAAAGGCATGCGGTGATTGTCTTCTGGGGGCCCGTTGCGGGCCCCAATGTTTTGTGGGGGGGGTGCACTGGGGGGGTACCCGTGGTCCCCCCCTACATTTCCCTGTACCGGGTGGCAGGCACTGTGCAGTGCCTGGCACGCAGTGCAGGGAGATGCAGGACATGCTCCTTTTGACATTGCGGCGGTGCTGCGTGCATCAGCAACCACCGCAATGTTAAAGCCCGCGATCCGACCGCAGCGGTCGGATTTCGAGCAAGGAACATCGTAATACGACCGGCGGTTATGTCGCAGGCCTTGCGGGCGGTCTTTTCCCGTTACCATGGCGGTCGGGGAGGTTTTCCGACCGCCATCATAATAGGCCCCTTAGTACTAACTGGAGTGGGAATAGTAAATTAATTTAGTTTAGTGTCCAGCACCTACCCTGACTTAATACTAACTGGAGTGGGAATAGTAAATTAATTAAGTTTAGTGTCCAGCACCTACTGTGGATTAATGTTAACTGGAGTGGGAATAGTAAATTTATTAAGTTTAGTGTCCAGCACCTACTCTGAGTTAATGTTAATTGGAGTGGGAATAGTAAAATAATTAAGTTTAGAGTTCAGCACCTACTTTGAGTTAATACTAACTGGAGTTGGAATAGTAAGTTAATTAAGTTTAGTGTCCAGCACCTACTGTGGATTAATGTTAACTGGAGTGGGAATAGTAAATTAATTACATTTAATGTCCAGCACCTACCCTGAATTAATACTAACTGAAGTGGGAATAGTAAATTAATTAAGTTTATTGTCCAGCTCTTACCCTGAATTAATGCTAACTGAAGTGGGAATAGTAAATTAATTAAGTTTAGAGTAAAACACCTACTTTGACTTAATACTAACTGGAGTGGGAATAGTAAATTAATTAAGTTTAGTGTCCAGCACCTACCCTGGATTAATGTTAAATGGAGTGGGAATAGTAAATTAATTAAGTTTAGTGTCCAACACTTACAATAAATTAATGCTAACTGGAGTGGGAATAGTAATTTAGATATGTGTGTATTAATTTATAATATTTAAAAAATAATATAGGTTAAAGTAGTATAATATTTTAATTAAACAATAATTTTAAATGGAAAAAAAATAACATTGTGTATATAGTTAATTAAAATATATATTTTTAAACAGTATGTTTAATAAAAACATATTATGTAACGTTGAATACAACATTAGTAAAATTATACACAAAAAATTTAACATTTTATTTTTTTATTGATGTTTATTTATTGTATATGATTTTGAAATCAACAAGAAATATTCTTTTATTGAAAATATGTAAGATAAATCAATACATAGAGATAGTAAATCATATTTATTTTACAGACAAAATATTTTGTACATATGTCCATTTTTACATCTAATAATTAAAAAAATAAATTGTTATAACATTGGTACATTGTTTGATACAGTTATGTAAACTTTGTAATATCAGGTAATGTACTATTACATTTTTTTACATACATTTGAGGGGAAAAAAGTTATTAATAACAGTTGTTAATTTCAGTTTAGTATTGTGAACATTTCTTATTTAGTTACATATATTTTTAACATATTAATATAACAATTTTAACAATTTTTAATGTCTTTTTTAAATATAAACTTAGTAACATTTTTAAACAAATAATACATTTTGATTAATAATATTAATATATAAAATATCAATATTATTAATTATAACGGTTTAATTTTTATACATTTTTTTAATAAGAGATTTTTTAAACATTAAATAAAATTATTACACATTTTTTATAAATGTTATATATAATTTGTAAAGATATGGAATTATAATATTAAATATTATGTGCTTAATAATATTTATTATTATAATTTTAAAAGGCAGAAAAAATAAAATATACATTTAAACAAATAAGTTATAATTTTAAGTATTTTAATTTGACATTTCAGTGATTTATGTATAATGTTATAAAAAAAATTTAAACAAATTACATTTATTTTATCTGTTTAAAGTTGCCATATTTGTTTGGGGCTTGTATTTTGTAACCGTTCGAAGTTCTTTTGGGTTATTTGGAAGGGGAGAAGCTTGCGGTCGGGTGCTGCTTCGCGTCTAGGAAGGTAAGATTACTTTTCTTTATTTAAACTAAATTTTTAATTAAATTTGAAGGTAGTTAGGTTGTAGTTAGTGTGTGTAGAGTTAGGTTTTTGGAGTTATGGCTTTTTTATGCGTACGTTAGGTTCTAGCGATTTATACATCGTTATTTTTTGAGGCCTAGTTTAGAAATATTAAAGTATGTTAGAATATGTATCAATATGGTGTGTATAATGTTTGTAATACTGTTATATTGTATATTATGTGTCTATTTGTGTAGGTGGGAATGCTTGTGTGTTTTTTACAGGTTTTGTTCGATAGAAATTGCGGTTACCAGAAGATTGCGCTTTTTTAAATTACGGAAGTGTATATTAGTTTAAGTAACTAATAATTATTTTACACTTCCTTAATTTTTCGGATTTTCATGGAGCGTTTCTTTTTTTAATACACTTTTTCGGGTTTTTTATGTTTTATCGATTGTGGATTTACGGACGGAGGATTACTTTTAGGAACAGTTGCATTTTTACCTTTTTGGGGGGGAAATCATTTGTCAATTTGGATTATGAGTTACCTGGATTGTATTACAAGATGTGGGATTTTCTGTCTACAGCTACGGAAACTGTAAGTTAATTTAAATATTTATTGTGGGATGGAAATGTTAAGAGAGTTAGGGGCTGATTACGATGGTGGGCGGAGGCACATCCGCGGTGCTGGCAGTGGCGGAAAATGTCCTTTTTCCGCACTCCAGCAGCGGTCCTCGCACCCGCCATATTACAATGGGCAAACATAGCCCATTTTCCATCCGCTGCGGAGTTACGTGAACCGCCAGAAATTTCCGCCCGCTACCGCGGGGAGGGAGCCAATAGAGACACACCGCCGTGCGGAATGACGTCCCGTCCACCGTACAAATTACGATGCCTCAAACAGCCTATCACACCGCAGCGGAGAATCCACCCACCCAGAGACGGCGGAAGCACTACAGGGGAGAGCGAAACTCGACTCCCGGTCCCCTCCACGCGGTCGTGACCGCTATGGATCCAGCTCTTCAAGCCTTTCCGCTGCTGTACCTCATTCACCACCAGCAAATTATACACCGTCGCGGACAACGCCGCAGGTACGCAAATACACAACTCTGCATACAACCACAACACACAACTCCTGTGCTGACACACGGTTCCTGTCCACATCAGACACTCTGGTGGGGACAGGAACATTTCCCCCAGTGTACCCACACATGTCCTACCTGTTCGAAACCCACACCTCCGCATCCGGGTCACCCATCAACTGCGAAATCACTGCAATGTCCCGGGAAAGTCACCGCAGCGGTGAAGATGTGGGAAAACCTGCGCACAATGTAGTAGGCAGGGCCGGCGCCAGGCATGGGCAATATGGCCAGATTCACAGGGCTCCACCTTCACCCCTCCCACAGTACGCATCACACACCCATTTGGGCACATGCTGTGTGCCCCTCCTGTGCCCCCCTGCACAATTAATCAGCCAGGTGTAGCCAGACCTCGCACCTCACACATCAAAGGACAAGGGAGATTGACTGGGAAGGTGGGGGTGAAGAGGAACACCCTGCACAGAAGCTCAGGGGCTGGACAACCCTCCTCCTCACACCTACCTCCCACTCATGCGAATCAAACTGAGTATAATTACAAAATGAAGACTCACACTGCATATGAACATCCACTGAACTGTTCACACTGCCTGTCAAGCCACTCAGAAACACCCCACACTGACACCCAGCCACATACTCATAACATAGGTCAGCAGCAATGGAGGACAATAAATGGGCCACCCAAAAGTGAAGTGGACAGTAGTGGAAAACCATGGAGCAAGCCACATAGCATGTGTACATCACATGCAAGAGAAGGAACATATCACACCACCCTTAGGCCATCAAATCAAACATGGGTGGCACAGTGAGTGAAATTAAACCAAAGTGACCTCTGTGCAACAACTCAGGGATATATCAAGGCAAGCCATGCATAGGCACAGGAATGATAGGAAGTGTCTGAAGTCATACAGTGACCAGCCACACATCTGTGTCAACTTACTTGACATGTGCATGCCATCAGCACAACACACATGGCTCATTGTCACACTCCCTGACTGTCAAACACAAGTAGGACCTTCACACATGCCCCTCATCTACCCATCTCACACCTGCAACACTCAACACCTGTGAGAAACACACAGAATGGTGCAAATGATGTCCTGTGAGGTCACTGAGAACTAATCACACACCCTGTGGTGCATCCACAAATATCAGACTCACACTCAGGGATGCCTGAACCAATGCTGACACAAAAACAATAGCCAAACACAAATCTCACAAACAACATCCACAGCAGTCCAACAAGCCCAGACATGTGCAGCCAAACAGTGGAAAGGCAATGTGACCCTAGACAGAACAGGAATACACAACATTGTCACTCTGGACCAATGCACAGACACCATACCCCAACACAAACAAGAATTGCATCATCAAATGCCAATCATGAACACTAACTAGGATCAATGGGACAAATCAGCTAACACACACATACACACCACACCAGACATCAAGTGAACATGGTGTCATAGTGTACCACAAGCATGCACATGCACAATCCTGACAAGTGACAGGTCAAAAACAGGAGGACAAACCACCATTGTGCACTCAAAACAAGCTCATGAACAAGAATCCACATTGCTGCATGTGACAGACACACAAGTAATGCACACTACACATGCAACACACATCTGAATGTATCACAATGCACAAACTACTCACACACAATGTCATGCAAATAGAACATCACACACACATTGCATCTGTCAGTAGAAAGAGCCAACACAGGCCAAACACTGCATACATCTACAACAAAAACACAACAGATGCACATACCAATCCATCACATAGCAAACTCAGCTGGACATCAGGGGGATGCACACCAGGCATGTACAAGGCAACATACACTGACAGCACTGCATGCACAACAAGCAGTGTGTGCACACCAACCAAACCAGTAGCACACATATCTGAGTGCCACACCATGAACTCACACAACACAAATCATCACAGCAGAAACATAACATCACACACAGGAAGGGTAGCAGTACCTCAGCAAACACACATACAGCTTACCCATCACCCACAGATGCACAACTCAGGGAAACCCAGATGCAAACAACATGACTAGAGAACTGTGCTGCTCAAACATATGCACTGCACATGAGCAACCATGACTGCAAAATAGTAGAAGAAAACAACACATAAATAATTGTGAAACTGTCCTGAATGGCACATTGGTCCTGTACACAGATCATCTTCCCACAGTACAGTGTCACACTATGAAGTGGTGGGGAGGCTCACACACTGGCAAGCCATGGGGTGGAAGACATGAGATTGAAGTGGTGTGTACTTCAGTAGTGGACAGGTGAGGAGTGTACAGTACACAAACACATAGAGGAGTTATTCACAATGCGTAGGCATCAGAAGCACATATAGGGGATGGCATGACTCCACATACCACATACCATACTGGAGCCAAAAATGGGTCAAGTGACAGCAATGCATGAGAAAACTCACAAACAATGTCAGTGTGGCTGAGCAGGTCTGCACAGTGAGCACAAACAGTAACAAGACACATGGCTGATCAACAAAACACAATACAGACTTGGCAGTCACAGACTCTGCATACTCACAACAGGCAGCGACAACAAGTAGGTGTCCCCCAGGAGTGCAAGGACACAACAACACACTGCACAGTGCCCAACCTACAACTCCTACATGTGCCCAAAATCTGAAGCACATGGCTGACAATTGAAACAAACAGGCACTCATTACCTGGATCATACATGTGTGCAGTTGGCATTGCAGGGGCACACACACATCAACACTACTGACAATGACAGCCCATTCACACTGTATGACCACTCAAGTTCACATATTCAAATGTGCCCATGTGACTAGGAAGACAGGCCTACACAAGATGACCACACATCAACACTGCTGTTCACACATAAAGAAAGATCACACAGATATGATGGACCCAGGCCAGCCCACAAGTAATCCTGGGGATAGAATTCATCTCTGTTGTGGTATTGCATCATAACATGACATGTGTACAATTTAGCAAACCTGACCATAGAATGATTAGGATAACAGTAGATCATCACAAACAACCATCATTGCACCCTCAAGCCTCAGAGTCAAGAAGAACTAAAGTGCCTGTCACCTCTGGCAAACTCTGAAAAAGTAAAACAAGCAATTGGCAATGTTAAAGTGGCATACAGAGCATGTGTCACATGAAACCATACCCATACATAAAACCTTTTATTTAGCAAGGACATTAACAAAGCAGACAACAGGAGTAACTGTCTTTATTACATAATACACAGATAGGCATCAAAAGTAGAAAACAGCAAGGCCATTGGCCAGTACAAAATCAAAGTATGTACATGTGTGCATGAGAAACTGCACAGGGAATGGGCATCCAAAGTGACAAACAGCAAGGCCATTGGCCAGTCCATAGTTCAAAGTATGTACATGTGTGCATGAGAAACTGCACAGGGAATGGGCATCCAAAGTGACAAACAGCAAGGCCATTGGCCTGTCCATAGTGCAAAGTATGTACATGTGTGCATGAGAAACTGCACAGGGAATGGGCATCCAAAGTGACAAACAGCAAGGCCATTGGCCAGTCCATAGCGCAAAGTATGTACATGTGTGCATGAGAAACTGCACAGGGAATGGGCATCCAAAGTGACAAACAGCAGGGCCATTGGCCAGTCCATAGTGCAAAGTATGTACATGTGTGCATGAGTAACTGCACAGAGAATGGGCATCCAATGCGACAAACAGCAAGGCCATTGGCCAGTCCATAGTGCAAAGTATGCACATGTGTGCATGAGAAACTGAACAGGGAATGGGTAACACCGTACACTGTCATGGGAATCAACACAGCTCCGGGGATACAAATGGGCAGTCCAGGCACCGCTGTGGGAGAGATGGGTTTGGGAGGGGGACTTTACCTCAGACTTGGCTGTCAGTTGAACTGGGAGGTGGCTGGTTGTCGGGGCCAGTTGGAGGACTGGACCTGGGAGAGAGAGGGCCAGCTGAGGTAGAGGCATCAGTGGCTGTGGGAGGCTGAGGGCTGCTTGGACCGGGTGGCATGGTGGCACGGGGAGGCGGAGACATGCTGCCGTGAGACACAGTGTGTGAGGGTGAATGTGGAGGGCTGGGTCTCCACTTCTCGGGGATTCAATAGGCAAGAATTGTCTTGGCAGGAGTGGGGAGTGGGGTGGGCACAACAGCCTCACTCTCCACCAAAGGTGTATCAGGTGCAGGTGCCCCTCCCTGTGGGGATTTGCTGGATCTGGTGGTACGCTTGGGGTGACCTTGCCTTTTCCCCTCCATCCCCTGTTGTCAGGTAAACCCCCCACTTTGCTTTCCTGTCCCAGCTTCACAGGGGTGTGGGTGGGAGTAGACGTTGTGGGTGAATCTGCCTCAGAGAGCTGTTTGTGCTGACTCTTTGCAGGCACCAGCTTCACAGCAGACAGGGCTGTTTGTTTGTCTTTGGTAGCAGGTGTGGAGATGGGAGTGTCCTTGGATGGGGGTGATTTGGATGAAAGTGAGCTTGAGGCCTGCTTCTTGGCCTGATGCCCCTGAGTGTCACATGAAGGGCTTTTGCCTTTGCGCTCCTGTGTGTCTGTTTTTTGTTTTGGGAATGGTGTCTGTGCTCTTGGCCACTTGGAGTGCTGCTGTTGTGTGCTGCGTGTGGAGTACTTGGCGCCTGAGGGCTGTGGTGTGTGGGCACTCTCGTCAGGTGGTGCCACTGGCAGGGTGGTTGCTAAAGGGACTGGAGCTGGACTGGGAGCCTGTGACAGCTGAATGGCTGCCGTCACTGTGGAGGACAAAGACTGGACAGTTCTGTGTAGCCCACCCACGTCAGAATGAATGCCCTCCATGAAGGCAACTGCCTGTGCCAGCTTCTTGTCATGATCCTGGAAGGCATTCAGGAGAGTAGTCTGACCCACACTCAGCTGGCGCAAAAGGTCCACTGCCTCAACACTGAGGGCAGCAGGGGAGACAGGGGCAGGGGCAGCGGTGCCTGGGGGGAAGGACACTCTACCCTTCCTAGGGCTGCGGGCACAGCCAGCACTAGTGGTAGTAGCCGGGAGTGTGGGCACTGGATGATGTGTGGTGGAAGAAGAGGCAGATTTCAAACTCCCTGTGCCCGCCAACATCGAGGAGTCACCACTGGAGTCAGATGATGCTGAGGTTGGTGTTTCCGGGCGTGATTCGTCCAGGGCACTCCTGTCCCCCTCCGAGGCGCTGGTCACATCAGTGTCAGTGAGCTCATGTGTAGCAGTCGTGCCAGAAGCTTCACCACTGGTGTCTGTCCCCTGTCCTTCCGTGCCCTCGGTAGATGCTGCAATAGACAAAGACGTAGGTTCAGTATAGTGCCATACTCACAAACATCATATCCAAGCAAAGCACAAGACTAGAATATGATACCCCCATGTTGCCCACCACCCTGTGCAGTCTGCATGTGCAGCCTTAATGCAAAACTCAGAAGATGCATGGAGACATGCATATTGACATTAATGTCCCATGTGACGTTGACACAGCCAAATAGCTAGCCCGTGCCTCCTTGTAACCTAACATACTGATCTCTGTAAGCATACCTACGTGCCTGTGGGTGAGATAGATATACATCTCAACATGTTGTCTCAGTCACATATGGAGTCACTTAAGGGGAACAACACAGATACTGACTCCAAAATGTCCTTTTACAATGGCCATGAGCTACTGATATCCACCATGTTGTGCTTTGAAGCACAACGACCATTGCACATTGGTGTCAGATGTGTAGTTCTCACAATTTCAAAGTCAGGCACTGCACACATCTACGAAAGCACACTAAGATGATGCACACTGCTGTTCACTGCCCAGTGGTGTCTATGACACCCATAATGCAGCAGATGTCATAAGGCCACATCTCATCTTGCAATGTCAAGGGCCATTGTATTGAACACATGAGAAAGTACATGTAGCGAAAATGCATGACAGCTGCACTCAACACAGAGGCCACTTAGAAGCCATTGCATCACACTAGAAACATCACAGAGCTCCGCACTGGCTCAGGGTTGGGATACATGCAGTCACTCACACCCAAAGTCACCCTTCGCAGAATACTCACCCCCAACTTGCTGCTGATGGGCCCTCAAACGTCCATCCAGCTCTGTCTGTGTCACTGCCAAGATGCGGGCCATTAGTGGTGTCATGCTCCTGCGCGCCAACCTTCCAGTCCGAGGGAGCATCCCCAGCGTCATCTCTGCCACGCTTTTGCTCAGCCGGCAGATGTCATCCCACCTCTTGTGACAGTGTGTGTGCCGTCGGTTGGAGACACCCAGAGCCCGCACCTTGCGTGAAATGGCCCTCCATAAGACCTTACGCTGGCGGACTTTAAGCTGCAGGCATGGGAGACAAGAAGAGGAAGTTTCAGTGACACTGTGTTATGTACCACTGTGTGTCAGTACAGTAGCATGCAAAAACATAGCACACCAATACAGAAATGTTGAGCAGAGGCCATACAGCATAACACGTAGTACATTTGCAACAGATAATCTCATAGAAATGTATGCAGGTATGATGATGGACACAGTACATGGCCATCTCACACACATGCAGAATTCCAGCACAGAATGCAATGTGAAGAAGGCCCTCATCTGTGATGTAGTATGTGGGTGAGCAAGACATACAATACATTGGAAATGATGTGTCGGGGCAGACTCACTGTGTCCAACACTACACACCCCTCAATGTCCTTGGCCTGTGAATGGCTACCTGTGTCATGGAGATCACATTTAGGGACATGATCTTACATTCTCACACTCTTCTCACAAGGTCTGTCTTGTGCAATCCTAAGATAGCTCATTGAGAAATAGGGTGGCAGACAACAAATATGTTTCACTCTGTCCATTTACTGATGGGTCCTTGTCAAATTGGGCAGTATCTGTGCAGGCCAGGGGGACTCACACTGAGGTGAAACGTGGGCCATCCGAACATTCACATGCATGTACAATATGAGAGGGCAAACAGTGCCTTCACATGCGAGTCAGAACACATAATGAAAACAATGGAAGGATGATATCTCCGAAGTACATTAATCTGAGGTGTCATCGGTGAATTTCCACCAAGAGTGTTACACTCACGCATTTCAATCCTGTGCATAATGCATACATATCCATGGGGGCAATATGAAAATTGTACACACATCCTTCAGTACCCTCTGGACGAAACACATTTGTAATGTCACAAATGAGCATGTGAAAACATCATGGACTATGACATCCATTAGCACAGGCAATGTTTGTTCAGACTTCCACTGTCCACTGTCCAAACCAGCAGTGTTACTGTATGGCTGCAAAAACACTGCATGTCCCTCCCATCCTTAAATGCAGCCATGGATCTGTGGAAATAAGGCTACACACCCCATTCACCAGAAGTCAGCATGCTAGGCAGTGTATCAAACAATTACATTACCCAGGCTCAGACCAACGTTTGTATTGTTATTGCTGAAGAAGGGCTGTAGAAATGTCCATGTTGCCATCCTACCCAAATACCCAAGTGCAATATTTACTAGGCCATGTATGGAGCATGGTGTTTCAAAAATGAGGATGCATCCACATTAACTTGCACTCACAGGCACATACTACAGCAGAGCAACATCATGTGAGCACTCTTTGCACTCTCAAACTTTCACTCTGAAACACTTACCAGTACATCAGGAGCACCATATAGCCTCCCTTACTGTGAAAGCACCTCGTCCACCAGGACCTCCAGCTCCTCTGTGGTGAAGGGACAGGAACTGATGTTCTCAGTTCTTGCCATCACTGGGTCCAGGAGACAGGAACAGCAGCAGTTGGGGATGAAGAATGGCAGGCAGCAGTGTCTGGATGCAGTGGAAATGTGTGGCTCTCACACAGACATATATAGCCCCCTGGGGTTGTTCCAGTGGTACTCAGCTGCTGCAATTGGTGTTCCAGGTCAGCTTTTTTCAAATGTAACCTATTACCGGGACCGTGGTAGCGGTGCACGCCTACCGCGAGTTTCAAATCTGTAATTCTCTATCGCGATCACGGTTCCCATTGGCTGAAAGGGCATGGGCATTGGTGGTATCACACCGCGGGGCCCAGGTGGTCGCGACCGCAATCGTGCATGTTTCAATTGTGCCCATTGCCCGGGCCCGCGGTAGCGGAGCACGCCTACCGCGGGTTTCAAAAGTGTATTTCACTACCGCGATCGCGGTTCCCATTGGCTGAAAGGGCATGGGCATTGGCGGTGTCACACCGCGGGGCCCAGGCGGTTGCGACCGCAATCGTGCATCTTTCAATTGTGCCCATTGACCGGGCCCGCGGTAGCGGTAGCGGAGCAGGCCTACCGCGGGTTTCAAAAGTGTATTTCACTACCGCGATCGCGGTTCCCATTGGCTGAAAGAGCATGGGCATTGGCGGTGTCACACCGCGGGGCCCAGGCGGTCGCGACCGCAATCGTGGATCTTTCAATTGTGCCCAATGACCAGGCTCACGGTAGCGGAGCATGCCTAACGCGGGTTTCAAAAGTGTATTTCACTACCGCGATCGCGATCGCGGTTCCCATTGGCTGAAAGGGACCGCGAATTGGCATTTTTAGATTGGTGCCAATGACCGTGATTGCGGTGGTGGTGCACGCTTACAGCACCTATGGACACATCTTGCTGTAGCAATGGCAATGGCCAGTTCTCATCATTGAACAGTAGACACTTACTATGAATCATGCCACCAGATAGTTATATTCAGTGCTAGTGTGACATTTAACTCACTGATGACTACACATGCCATGTCAGTGCACAGGATTACATCCATTGGCATGTACTCCCTCACATGTCACTTATGATGTTGTTGTGCATGTACACAGATCTGTTGTGTGATGGACTCTCAAATATGTAAACATGTCAATGTGTGAGATGGCTAAGCAACCCACAGTAATGATGGACTGACTACATATTGTGCCTATTTCACTGTGTAGATTGCTGAACTCATGTTGATACTTGATCTTCATGCACACACTGTGCTCATTGTGTTGTTAATGTGTGCCCTGTCCGACTCACGCAAGAAGGTGTGGCAGGTACAGCAGCTACGTAGAAGCCAGCAGTGTTGCTGTTTCAGACATGTGCTGTGTCGTCTACTCTCAGGGCTGGTGACACAAGATGTCGGAATGTACCATTTTACATTCACATAGTCTGAATCTGTTTGGGGGGTACTCACTATGTACATACTGAACACATGTACAACTACTTTAGATCAAGGTGTCTCTGCATGTGCCTTGTGCTGTAAGCTGTTGATTCAGGCCAGTCATTGTTGGCGCTGTGTCAGTCAAGACGTAAGATGTTGGACACATCTCATAGGGGAATCGAATTGACATGTGTCCCCTTTTATCTTATGTAAGAGGCGACCAAATGTGCATCGTCCATTCACATTACTGGCGGACATGGAGGATGAGGACATCATACGTAAATTCTGTTTGGATCGACCTACCCTTCAGGAGCTATGTGGTCAGTTGGAGCCCCATCTGAGGCCTCGCAGGACCTATCCAAATGCTTTGACACCAACATGTAAGGTGATGGCGGCCCTGCATTTCTTTGCAACTGGTTCATTCCAGTACACGGTGTCCAGCGCAGGTGGGATGTCTCAACCAATGTTCAGCATGGTGCTACGTGATGTCCTGTCCGCTATGATGACATACAAGGACCGCTACATCCATTTTCCCAGGAGACATGAATTGGCAGCTGTGAAGGGTGATTTTTATGACCTTGCCCACATCCCTAATGTTGTTGGCGCCATTGACTGCACACATGTTGGCCTGGTTCCACCAAAGGCACGTGAGCACATCTACAGGAACAGGAAGCATTTCCATTCCATTAATGTGCAAGTGGTATGGCAGGCGGATATGATAATCTCCCATGTCTGTGCCAGATTTCCAGGATCAGCACATGACTCCTACATACTGCGTAACAGCATCGTACTACAGCTGATGGCAAATCTGCTTCCGGAGCGTGCGTGGATTGTGGGTGAGTACGCAGAGTCAAGCAGTGTGCTGTATGTGTGACATGCTGTCCTCAGCTACAGTTATATTACAAAATTGGTCTGTCTATCTCACACCTAGGTGACTCTGCATATCCCAACCGGCCTTGGTTGCTGAGCCCACTGCGTAATCCCAGGACCTCGGGTGAAGTCTGCTACAATGAGGCCCATGGGAGGACACGTCGTGTGGTGGAGCGTACTTTTGGTCTTCTTAAGTCTAGATTCCGGTGTCTGGACAAGAGCGGAGGTGCACTACTCTACTCTCCCCAAAAGGTGTGTCAGATCGTAGTTACATGCTGCATGTTCCACAACCTGGCCTTGCGCAAGGAGATCCCCCTGCTCCTGGACGATGATGAGCAGAAGATGCCCCCCCCCCTGCAAACCCACACATGTCCAGTGACGAGGAGAGTGGAGAGGAGGAAGGTGTCGACCTGCGTCAACAGCTCATCAACCACTACTTCCCTTGAGTGTGAGTGACATTGTACAACAGTGCCATTGTCTGCTGTCTCTGATGGTAGTGTAAAGGCCAAGAGGAGCTTTTTGACTGCTGCCTGTTGTTGGCTCTGTGCTGATGGCTGATGTTTGTGGCACAGGGTAGTCATGGCCAGCCACATGATGTCTATGTTGATATTGTTTCTCATTGTAATGTGTGCTGGTTTGTGTACCTTGATAACTAGTGTTGTGTACTGGCTGTGATGCCATCACCTGACAAGTAAATGTCGTTCTCTTGTGTCTTTCTAGGTCCCTTCGGCCTCTCAATGCCTCGTCACAATCAGAGCTTCTGGTACATTGGAATCAGAGCCAACATTGTACATACTGTGATAAACATGGAGCTGACACAAAGACATAGGTGTGTAAAGAGTGTTTATTTACAATGAGTGTTTGTGACAGACAAGTGATGTTTTCCAAAACAGGTGCTAAGTGAATTAAGGAGTTGACAGTTGTAGGAGAGTAGGATCTGCTTCACATGGGTACCCCCACTTTTTGCTGATGCTTCACTGTTTTTCGACTTTAGTATGGCTGGGGCCCTGCTAATCAGAACCCCAGCCTAGCTGCTTCCTCTCTAAAATGGTTTCCATGTACCTTAGGTACATCTCTGATTGGAATCTGGAGTGCTCTTATAAGTCCCTAGTATATGGTATACTATGTACCCATGGCATAGGTACCCCAGAGGCCTGCCAGGGGCTGAAGCATGTATTATGCCACCCCTGGAAGGCCAGCCAAAATGACACCACAGGTCTGCTACTGCAGCCTGGGTAAGGTGGTGCATGCACCCCTTACTGTGATATAGGCTACCTATATCACTACAATTGCACACACATATAAACCTATAAGTCACTCCTATGGCAGGCCTTAACAATCCTGAAGGCAGAGTGCTTGGTTTTTATGTGAGAGGGTGCCCCTGCATGAGCAGAGCCCCTCTGCAGCGTTCGAGTCCCTCCTCTGATGCTGTTTGTGGTACAGCTTGACCATATACTCTTAAGTGCATTATATCCTCGCGGTACAATGCTAACTTTGGACTGGCTGCACCAAAACATGTCGTGTTTGGTGTCAAACATCTTGGAATACTACCCCCCTGCCAGTCCTGGCGGCGGGGGTAGCATTCCACCCTTCTAGAGGGAGAGACATGTACACACCGGGCTACCCGGTAACTTCTTTCCAGAGCCCTGGCATCACAAAATGGATGCCGCTGCCACAGACACGGGTCTGGCCTCCTGCTGCTGACTGAAACTCCAGCAGGGGAGGCCTGGACAATAGGTTTCCTGTCGAAGGGAGGTGTAACCACCTCCCCAGACAGGATAGTGTGCATTGGGGCTGGGCGGGAGCACTCTCTGGTGCTTTGAAGTCTTGCACTGGGGGCACATTTGGTGTCCCTATGCATATGCCAGTTCAAACCAGTTGCAGGGGCTACCTGCCCCTGCTCTGGCGTGAAACTGGACAAAGGGAATGGGTGTAACCACCCCTCTTCCCTGACCCTCCCATAGGTGGGTCCCCAGAGTATGTCCAACCCCCTAACTTCGTATAAGTATGGGACCCCAGTCCGTAGGACTTTAGATTACCCTGGATGAAACTCTGATGCCGAATCCTGGACCTTCGACGCTCTACTTCAAGATTAGAGGACTGAAGAATCTCCCTTGGGGTCAAGGAGTGACTCCCCTGCTTGGCAGGCACCTAAGAAGCAATTGTCCGGTCTGCATCGTTGAAGCTCCCGCCGGACGCCGAAGTCTTTGCATCACCAGAGGTGGATTTCCAGACTTCCCCGAGGCTGCCCTGAGTCTCCAGCAAAGCTGAGGCCCGTAGCTGTCGTGGGTAACGTGGGACCGTGACCCCTGGACACTGAGTACTTTTGTAAGTGCATCCTCTTCCTGGTCTCCCACAAAGCTGTGCTTTGGGCTCCAAGTAGCCCCCGCCTCCAGCACCGACTGCATCGAAGATCACTGGCCTCCACTCCACGAGTGTCCTGCAAGCCAGCTCCAAGTGTGTCCACTCGAGGCTCCTTTGCGGTCGCTAGTCCATTGGCTAGTGGGCCCTCCCGAAGGCAACTCTTCTTCTGCTTGGGCTTTCCTGGTTGCTCCAGAGGTGCCCTGACTTACCTTTGCTGGGTGAGTCCCCCAGACCTTGCTGGTCTGCAACATCGTCCTTTCTTTGTTTCTACAAGACTTGCCGTTGCCAAGGCTTGTTGGGTCCAATCCGGTCGCAGACACCGCAGCAATCGACAGACGTTGTGGGACAGCTCGACTCCAGCTCCTGGTTGTCGTCGACGCCTCCTGGACCTCGTGGCTGAAGAGTCAAGACGACCGTCAACCTACCTGAAGCACCCGACATCGGTGGGCATCTGCTCATCGCCTTCCTGGTCACTGGCTAGTGACCCAGACTCTGTCCCCTCTGCTTTCAGGTTCCTCACATCTTCGATCCACCTTTGGATCCACCCGAACACTTTCGACTTGGTCGCCAGCAGCACTTTGTAGCAGATCGCCATTGAAAACGACGACGAAACCCGACCCCGAAAGACACCTATGCACCCGGCTCCCCTGGGTGAGGTAATTCAAGTACTCCGGTGCTCCCGTGGGTATAGACTCTAGAACCACCTAGTTCTAAAGGGGTTTGCTCCAAGTCCTCCTCTAAGTGTCCTTTTTCTTTAAAACTCCAACCGCGACATTCCCCATAGAAGTCAACGGCGGCTCGCGGCTGTGTTCTCACACTGCACGCGTCCCCCGTGGGTCCCCTGTGTCACTACCTTGGGTGGTTCCTTGTGGTCCAAGCATTTCTACAGGCTCTAGGCCTTGTGTCTAGCTCAGTCGTGGTTCTTATACCACTTTATTGGTATATGGTTTGGTACGCCCCTAGGGCTCAAACGTGTATTTGTGCTATTACTGTTGATATTCGACTTGTAACTTATGTACTTCGAACTCTAGCCTCATAAAGAGACTAGAGGGGTGTGTCTAAGACTAAATACATATATTTTAAATATATACCTGGTGTGGTCCTCTTTCATTTGGTCACTCAAGAGATTATAGACTGGTAAAACAAGCTGCTTTACATTCCTTCAAGACTTAGCCTGAAGGCTGCTCTCCATAGCTACCACTAGGATAGCTTTCAATAAAGGTTGTCTTTAACCTATCTCCAATAAGGGGTTGTTTGGACTGGTGCAAGGTGCCCACTATAATTAGTGGACAGCATATACCAGGCCAACTTCTCACAACAGTGATGGTAAATGAGACAATAGAGTAGTCACCACATTGATGTAGTGACCCAGTCCAACAGACACCTGCCATCGACATGGCAGTGTGGGTAAGGATAGTCAACAAAGTCAATGTGAAGGGGAACAGAGGTGCCATCATGGCTGGCTGTGCGTCTGGCATTCGGATTGTGCTTTGCCACATGTTCCTCCCATGGTGTTTCTCGGACAGCCCCTTTTGAGTTTTGCAGGGGGGGCCACTGCTGCGGGCTCAGCGGTGTCTGAAGAGTCATCCTGTTGCAGCTCACCCCTCTCTGTGGCCGAAGCTGAGGTGGTGGGAGTATCATCCTACTGGCCGCTGGAGGGGGGTTGAGCTGTCCTTTGGGCCACATGACTGTCCCTCAGAACACCCATGAGCTGGCCCATGAGGTCCACGATTTGGCACATACTCGTGTCCATGGACCTCACCAGCAGGCGGAGCTCACGCACTTCTTCCACGACCTGGCCCATCTGTCCCTGGCTTTGTTCGTATGCCCCAAGAACTCTGGCGATGTTGGCCAGGGCTTCGGTCCCAGTGTCCTCTCAAATTTGTCCACCAGTTGCCCTCCCACCTGCCCTGCTGTCCCGGACCTGTAGCATTGCCACTCGATGCACCCGCAGACTCGCCCTGCCCTCCTCTGATTGTGTGATGGTGTTGGTAACCACTGAGGCAGGGAGAGTGTTGCAGGCAGCACTGGTGGTGGTGGTGGTGGTTGAGGCCACTCAGGTTGTTGCAGCAGGGGTCAGTGCGGTTGTTGTTGCTGAGGTGGTGGTGGTGGGGACAGTGGGGGCCTGGGACGTGGTGCGCCCTGGCAGTCCGGATGGGCCAGGTTCGTGCTCCTCATCGGAGAAACGTAAAGAGTCTGCATCTGAGAGTCCATGTTCCGGAAAGGGAGACTGGCTCTGCAGGTCAGTGTTGTCTTCTGCAGCAGTCAAATGTTGATCTCCTGTTGAACAGAGGTGAAATGGTCATTGAAGTGCACCCCACAAGCTTGGTGTTAGATGTTTGGATGTTACATGTGATACACCACACAGTTTACATTGATATCACTTTGTATGGCTGCAAGGTACTGCGCATCATGACATGATGTGGAGGTACCCACATTACTTGTCCATGGTGTGACATGTAAATAGATACCATGTTCCACGTACAGATTGTGTGATTACAAGGACATGTCGTCGTCTAACGACTTGCAGCACATCAACTTTATGTGATGCGTCTTTTTGGTTTGCTCTGCATGGAAGACGTTAGATCTGAGCAAGAACTGGCCATTGTAATCTTATGCATGCCCTTGTCATGTCATGTACTTTGCTTTCTTTTACCAACTAACCATGCATGTTTTGTGTTCATATGGGCCTTCATGCTCTGCCACCATGGCACTTACACATAGCATTTAGTGCTGTGCATGATTGTGCCCTGACTTTCTTCAACATGTGACTTGGTGGTTCAAACTTTAATTTCTGTGACAGTTACATACGCTTAGCTGTCTGCACACTGGAAGTGGCTATTGGATCTATGCCAAGTTGGGTGACATGTGAGGGCTGGTGTGGTCATATGGATTCATGCTTTTTGTGAGGAATGGCAGGGTGCATGCACTGTCTACCTACCTGTTCTGTGACACAGTTGAGGGGAATTTCTGCCACATGGTTGTGGGTGTGGGGGGTGTACCATCCTGCAGAGCTGTGGGACAAGGGTGCCTGGTGGGAATTGTAGTGCTGGCTTCCCACCCACACACACCACCTCCCTGTTAAGATGGCTACCTACCTGTGAAGTGGAACAGAGGAAGGGAATAGGCTACACATGGCTCTTGGATGGGGAGTGTTCCATCCTGCTCAGGGGTGGGACAAGAGAGCATAGGATGGCTGCCTACCTGTAAGTTTGAAGAGAGCAATTCAATGGCTGACACATGGTTGTGGGTGTGGGGAGTGTTCCATCCTGCTGAGCTGTGGGACAAGGGTGCCTGGTGGTAGTTATAGTGCTGGCTTCCCACCCATACACACCACCTCCCTGTTAAGATGGCTACCTACCTGTAAGTTTGGGGAGAGCAATGCAATGGCTGACACATGGTTATGGGTGTGGGGAGTGTTCCATCCTGCTGAGCTGTGGGACAAGGGTTCCTGGTGGGAGTTGTAGTGCTGGCTTCCCACCCACAAACACCCCTCCATGTTAAGATGGCTACCTACCTGTAAGTTTGAAGAGAGCAATGCAATGGCTGACACATGGTAGTGGGTGTGGGAGTGTTCCATCCTGCTCAGGGGCGGGACAAGAGAGCATAAGATGGCTACCTACCTGTAAGTTTGAAGAGAGAAATGCAATGGCTGACACATGGTTGTAGGTGTGGGGGGGGAGTGTTCCATCCTGCTGAGCTGTGGGACAAGGGTGCCTGGTGGGAGTTGTAATGCTGGCTTCCCACCCACAAACACCCCTCCCTGTTAAGATGGCTACCTACCTGTTAGGTGAAGGTGAGCAATGCAATGGCTGCCACATGGTTGTGGGTGGGGGGAGTGCTCCATCCTGCTCAGGGGTGGGACTAGGGTGCCTGGTGGGGGTTGTAGTGCTGGCTGCCTATATACATGCCCCCATGGAAATGTTGCTACCTACCTTTGGGGTGAATCAGAGGTAGTAAATGTTAGATCTGTGAGACATGTGTTGGGGAGAGTGTGGCGCACATGAGTGCATTTGGGCCTAGGAGGTGTTCCTTTGTAGTTGTGCAAGACAGTACATAGCAGTGTAATAATAGCCATTTGTTGGTACTTACCAGCCTCCGCTCCCCCGAGTATTCCTGTGAGACTCTCTGGATGCAGTATGGCAAGCACCTTCTCCTCCCATACGGTGAATGTTCATAGTGGTATGGGAGGACCACCGCCAGTCCTCTGAGCCAGCTTCCGGTTCTTGTTGTTACGCTCTTTCACCTTGGTCTGAGGTCATTCTACCTGTTCCTGATCTCCTTCTGGGTGCGCGGGATGGTCCCTACTGCATTGACCTTGTTGACTATCCTTGCCCACATTTGATTTTTGGTGGCTAATGGTGTCTGTTGGACCAGGTTTCCAAACAAATGTGGTTCTACTCTGATTACCTCATCTACAATCACTGACAACTCATTGTCAGTGAATTTGGACATTTTCTTCTGTGACATGGTGTGTGATGTGCAAATGGGTTAAAGGTGCAGGTGTGAAGGTGGTGGTGGTGATGTGTGTGGTTTGTGTGTGGTTGTGATGGTCTAATGTTTGCAGATTTGCCTCTCCTTTGTGCTGTGGGGTTGGGCCCTTCAGTTGTGGAGTATTGCAAAGGATTCTGGTCAGGGAAGGGGCTGGTTTTATACTCAGCTATGTGGGTGGGTCAAAATGGAGTATTCATGTCAGGTGTGTTGTGTGGGTTGACCTGGGATTAGTATTTTTTACTTGCCATGGGAATGTGTCATTGGGGTATGTTAGGTGTTTTTTGAGGCTGAGCCAGATTACTGGCCATACTTGGTGGCCATGTTGTGTGGTTGTTTTCGACCGCCATTACTCTTCCGGAGCGACCGCGGTGGTCGGAATGCAACAGCCCTTCCGCCGGCTCTCCCATTCATCAATGGTTGTGATTGCGGCAGTCGGAAACAACTGATTGTTCCGCTCTCACCGCAATCGTATCCTAATTTCACGTGCGGTCAAACCGCTGGCCGTGCGGCGGTTTTGGGTCCTTCCGCATCAAATCCGACCACCGCGGATGGATTTTCACCCGCTCCGCATGCTCCCGGCAGACTTTAGTGGAATCCGCCCGCTGTGGTCAGATTACTCTGGCCAACGGTTTTCCCGCGGTACATGCGGACGGTTAATTTCCGCTACCACAGCGGTCGGAATGCTTTTCCGCCGCCATCGTAATCAGCCCCTTAGTGTTATTGTTGATTATATTTTCATATATTTAATATGTCTATATATATATTTATTTATTAATAAAAATATATTAGACAAATTAATTAATTTTGTGAAAATATATAATTTCTTTGTATGCATTTTAATAATTTGAACCATAAAGTGTTATACATTTTAAACTGCTTTGAGGATTTAGAGTAGGCTTTTGGCAATTATTGCTAAGTATTCTAGGCCTCTTGTTGTTGGGTATAGTCTGACTTGTTGTTGTAGGTATTCAAACATTTGTTTAGTTTGTTTGGATAGTTTAGGCCTGATTTGTGTTACAGATTGCTCCATTCTTAGCTGTTGGCAGCTCTGTTCTTTTTGGAGGGAGAGTAGGAGTTTGTGTAGAGTAGGTGTACCTCATCCTGTTATTGCTTGGAAGGCATTATGCCAACCTTCAACAGCATTGTTTGTTTTTGCCTCTTAGTTTAGTGTGCTAAGGTAGACATTCCACCAAGGAATTTGGTATTTTGGTTGTCTCCTATGTCCTGATCTATGGAGTCTTCCCACCCAGGTATCTTCAAAATAGTCTAGGAGGGGACTTAATTTTTGTTCGTGTTGCTGGTAGTAAGGACTTTCTATTAAAAGGTTGTAATGTTCGGCCATGTCAGTAACTGGGACGTAGGCCAGTGCAATACGTTTTTTTATTTGGTATGCAAAAGAACTGTTTGTTGCATATTCAACACTAGGGGGCCAATTACGAACGCGGAACGATTGCCAACGCCGGCCCGGTGGTGAGGTCCGCCTGCCCTGCGGACCGCGATTCTCCCACCGCGAGATTACGAAGGCGGTGGGAGCCAGACCGCGACGGAGGCAAAGCCCGTCCGCCACGGAACCGCCACAGGCAATCGCTACGATTGCCCGGTGGAGCGGTCTGCATCCATCAAATGGTGGCGGTGCCTAGCAAGCACCGTCCGCCAAATTAGGATGAGGTCTCCGGCCAGCCTTTCCGCGGCGGTGCAACCGCTGTTGAAAGGCATGCGGAGTTTGGTTTTGGGGGCCTATTGCTGGGCCCCCTTGTGTTGGGGGGAGGTGTGGGTGCACTGGGGGGGTACCCATGGTACCCCCCTACATTTCACAGCACCAAGTGGCAGGCACAGTGTAGTGCCTGCCACGTAGTGCAGTGAAATGCACAACATGCTCTTTTTGACATCGCAGCAGTGCTGCTGTCAGCAGCCACCGCCGCAATGTTAAAGGTGCGGAATCCGACCGCCACGTTGGCAGTCCCATCCTAATCGGGTATGCGGGACCGCCGCATGCATGGCGGACGGTCCCGGTTTACACCACCATGGCGGACGGAGCCCAGTCCGTCCGCCATCGTAATTGGCCCCTTAGTGTTGATTTCTGAAGGTGTCTCCATAGACACTGATTGAAATGATTGTAACAACCCTGAATTGATGTGTGTGGGTAGGATTTTAGAATTGCACTTATCGTTGCCTGCTCAAAATCTATAATTATTTTCTGTGGAAAATAATTATTTGTTTCTTGTTTAATTTTATTTAGTACTTCCATATATGTGGAGTTTTGTTTATTGGGTAGTAAGGCGTAAATAAAGGGGATGTTAGTGTTCTGATATAGGGCATGGACAGTGTATAATTGATAGAATGGTTTGGGACAGATTTTAAATGTCCCGTCCATCATCCATGTTTCTGATTGTTGTAGCTTAATTAAATTGTTTGCAGTTGCAAACATAATTATTCGTTTCTCTTTGCATTTGTTGTCATAAAGAACAAAGGGTTAGTCATTATGAGTTATAGATAGTTCTGGGGGAATTACCACCTCTTCAAATGTTTTTGGATTAGGTGTGGTAGTTGTTGTGGCTTTTTTTGTGCGAGCTATGGTTCTTTTTAATGAAGAAATAGAGGGCATTTGCCCAGTAGCATGTTTGGGTACTCTAGGCAGCATTTCTTTAAGTATTTGAGTGGTAGGCTTTTGTGAGCTAGTGCTAGCTTCATTAATGTTTTCAAGGGCATCCCTAACCTCTATTTCAGTAATGTTTGGAGGGTGGTTATGCTCCCTTGTATACAAAACAGTTGTTTCTCTAGTTGTTGCCCGACCATAACATTTATTTGAATAGTACTTGCTACATTTCCAATTTACTTTTAGTCCACTTTGCTTTTCCTGGGTATACACATACCCCATGTAACATAGCAAAAATTTTCCTTTTTGGGATGTGATAAATTGGGCGCCTTCTATCATTGTGATGTGTAAACTTCTAGAAAAAATTTATATAAAAATTATTAAAACGAATATTGTACATGTTTTTGTATTAATAAATACATATTGCTATTAATATACTTACAATGTTGATTTTCTGTTGATTTTGAATGGAGATGTTCTGTCTTTGTTGGTTGAATTCTGTTAAGTTGCTGATGTTTCTGTTGGAAGAGTAAAACATATTTTTACTTATTTTGTTAAATATGTACATGGGGTGGGGTGGGTGTTTGGGATGGATTTGGGGTTTGGTTTGGTGTTTTGCATGTTTTTAAAATGGGTTTTGCTGAATACTTACTTTATTACTTAGATGATTTTAGAAGCTGATCTGTAATTTTCAGGATGCTTTGAGAATTATCTGTAGAGGAGATATAAATTAAAAAATATATATATATTAATTAATTTAGTTTGATAAATAGTTGTTTTTGAAGATTAGCTTTGCTGTTATTTTATAAATGGTAATTTACTTACTTTTTGAATAATGCAATAGATTTTTCTTTAATGAAGTCCTTGCTTGTGGTAGAAATCCGGCAGAGTTTCACCTTTTTTATTGGTTTTGGTTTAAGGTGTAACATAAGAATCAGTTTGTGTTGTTTAAATAGTGTTTAATTAATTGTTTGGTTAATTTTATTGGTTTATTTTAATATTGTGTGTTTTTGATTGGTTGATATTTATTGTTTTCATTGTTTTGGTAGTTGTTTTCCATATATGGAAAACGCTAATTAAGAGTTAGTTACTTTTTTTTCCCCACAGGTTGAATTATTTAATTGTGTATGATATTATATGTGATGTTAAATAATGAGTGTATAGAATGTAAATATACTATTGAAATGGTTATTAATAGTGTATATATGATTTAATTTTTTTAAATATGTTTTACTATTTTGTAAATTTATGATATTTAATGTATTTTATATGTAGTGTATGGTTATTTATTTAAATATATTTATGGTGTTTAATTTTGTTTGTTTTATCTGTTTTTAAGTTGTCGATATTTGAACCGAAACGGTAATATTGCTGTCTATATTATTGTGATCGATATTTTGGACATGTTGTATATTTTTAAAGGTTGTTCGATATTTTGAATAACGATATTTATGTGTTCGTTAATACTGTAGTCGATAATTAAGTATGACGATATTTTGTGGTCGATAATAGTGTATTTTTTTAATTAAGTATAGGGTATCGATATTAGTGTCGTCGATATTTTTGTGTCGATAAAAATGTGGGTCGATAATGTATCTGTCGATATTATGTCAGTGATTCCACAGATATACACTGTTGATATTAGATGGAAAGGTTTTTCTATTATAATTGGAGCAATAAAACAGAGCTGTGGGGATGTCACTTTGGGAGAAACCAACCACACACTTAAACCACATCATGAAACGGAGTAGAGTTCTACAAGTTGGATCATAAATACAAGATTGCAGTGCGAAAGCTTCAGGAAGGCTGCATGTCTCCTTGAGAATCAGAATATGTTCTACACTCATTTTTCAAAAGCAATCAGTAAACTACATCCAAACTGTAAGCTCCATGTTGCAAGGTGCCCTCAATTTGGGTGGTCACCCCAATTTTTTCATTTGTTATGGGACTCACCTGCTGGTAATTTTGAACTGTAACACTGGCACACGGTTATCTGGTACCCAGTGTATGTGCTTTGACCCTCAAAACAAAGTCAAGATTGCCTTAAAACCCCCATTTGGCAAATGCAGCTTTACTATAATGCCATTGAATTAGGTGATAAAACTACAAATATGGCATGCAAAATTAAATGTCACATGTTGATTGAAACAGTATATTGTGTCATCCTCTTGATGACCCTGAAAACATGACACAGGCTTCCACTGACGCCTTGTCTACTGCAGCCTGCAAGATCTCATGTTTGCAGAAAGACCTATAAAAACGAACTTTTTTACAGGTCTAAAAACTAGCTTCTGAGTGCTGAATAAGTCACCCTTAAAAACACCTTATTGCCCAAAAGGGATGGTGCATAGTACCTTAAAGTGGTACATGTCTAAATTAATTCTAGCATGTACCTAAAGTGAATAAATCAGTAAAAACTACTACCACTGTATTGGGTTTAGCTGTTCCTTTAGGAAATACTGTGTAGGAAGGTAGGATCTGACTGCATGGTTACCCCCACTTTTTTCCTGGTGTTTTGTTGGTTTTTGACTAGTCTGACTGGGATCCTGTTAATCGGGACCCCAGTCTATCTGCCTTCTCCTTTAAATTGCTATGCATGTACTTTGGTACACTCCAGATTGGATACTGGGGAACCCTTATAAGTCCCTAGTATATGGTACATATGTACCCAGGGCATAGGTACCCCAGAGGGCTCCCATGGACTGAAGCATATATTATGCCACCCATGAGAGGCCATGCAAAATGGAACTACAGGTGTGCTACTGCAACCTGTGTAAGCTGGTGCTTGCACCACTTACGAGAGATATAGGTTCACTATATCTATATATATCACTACACTTAAAACGTATAAGTCACCCCTATAGCAGGCCTTACCAATCCTGAAGGCAGGGTGCTGGGTTTTACGTGAGAGGGTGCTCCTGCATGAGCCGGGCCCCTCTGCAGCCTTCGGAGACCATTCTCCCGGGTTGTCTGTGATACAGCCAGACATATAGGTAGAGGTGCAGTAAATGCTATCTCGAAAACGGCTGCAACAAAATATGTTGTGTTTGGTATCAAACAACTTGGAATCATATCTCCACACCAGTAACTGGTGTGGGAGGTATGATTCCTCCCCTCAGAACCAACCTTCTGGGGGTACCTAGTATACCGGTACCAGCTTTCTCGACCTGGACAGCACAAAATGAATGCTGCCAGCCACAGACACGATTCTGCCCTCCTGCTGCTGAACCAAGCTCGAGCAGCGGAAGGTAGCACAATAGGCATCCTCTCATAGGGAGGTGTGACCACCTCCCAGATAGGATTTAGGGGGATATTCACAAGGACTTATCTCCGAGTTATCTCCAGCTTAACGCAACAAAAGTGGAGACAGATTTAACGCCCCATTCACAAGCGGTTGCAAACTGCAGACAATGCAAGTATTCCCGCGATAACTGCCTTAAAATTTACCTCCACGGGTGACACCACCAACTAACCCTAATGAGATGCAGAGTAGGCGTTCCCGTGCAAAAACACACAAAAACACCACTACACCACTTTCACAACGAACAGCCAGATCGGCGATGCGAACCAAAAACAGGCGATAAGCCGCGGTAGTAGCAGGGAATTAACACCTGCCTTTTGAGGGTGTTAAGCAGGACGACTACCTGCTGCATGAAAGGGAGCCCAGCCAAGAGCCACACCTGAAGCCCCACAGATGCCATGGAGACAATGATCATGCAGCTCGGATACCCATGAGGGCCACAAAACCCACCGCCACCCACCCCAGGCCCGCCACCACCCCCAGGACCCGTCCCGCCCCCCCCCCGGAACACCACAGAGGCAGCGTACACAAAGACAGCGGACCCACCTCAAACGCACCTGCCGCCCAGACCCAACGCCAGAGGAGGACATTGCCCACAACAGGCCCAAAAGGACAACCATCCCCCGCATCCTGAACCACATCGCCCACCTGCTGACGGTACCAACACAGCGGACAACCAACATCCCTCCGCAAAGCTGCCAGCTGTGCTGCACATGTTGGCAACTGGTACCATCCAACCAACAACTGCCAGAGTCGGAGGAGTCTCACATCCAGCCCCATCCAAGTTCATCACACCTGTCCTGGATGCCATCATCAGCCCGGTACCCCAGCACCTCCACCTCACCCACACTGCACTGGAGCAGCTGGAGACCAAGCAAGGCCCCTACGCCATAGCTGCATTCCCTCACGTGTCGGGGGTAATCAACTGCATACATGTACCCCTCGTGCCCCCTGCCGACACTGCACACAACTATCTCAACAGAAAGCACACGCATCCCATGAATGTGCAGGCAATAGTGGACCGCCCGGGACTCCTCAACAATGTCGTGGCCAACTCCCCAGGCACAGTGCATGATTCCTACATCTCCCGACAGTCCATCATCAACCAGCGCTCCCAGGATGGCACCTATGGAAATGCAGTGCTCCTTGGAAAGTCCAAAATGAACACACCACACACCTCCAGCCCACAGTCATGCAACTCACGACACTGGCAATGGGCACGCAGCACAACTGCATTCAACATGCCACACAACATGCCAACCGACCAGACACGACAACACAACTCCATTGGGAAGCTGGGCTCGCCATGCCCACAACTCAGCCAGAGCATGGCACCACAGCCACACAATAGCAGGATGTGAGTAGCGGCTTGGAGCAGGCATGTGCGAGAGCGGCAAGTGACCAATGAATGTGAACCTGCCCAATGCCAGGTGTGGCGTGGAGGTGCCGGACAGACTTCAGTGTGCAAACCATGGAAATGGCCATGTTGACATCACCTGCTGGTGCATGGAGTGTAGTGGCCAGTGGACGCTACCATGTCTCCACAGGCTGTGGGGCAGAACGCGGAAATGTCGCATGTTACGTCCCCCCCTGCATGTGCGAGCGGAGTGGGTTGGCCCTGCGTAAGCCAGGCCTGCATAGGGGTGTGAATAAAAAGCCCGTCGCACTGGGCGTGGTTCTCATTCGGAATGGCCAACGCGTCTGCCAGGGCGGCGCCTCTCAGCCCGCCACGAGTCCAGCGTCGAGCGCTGCGGGGCCTGCGTCCCTGTGCGCCTGCTGCACCCCGGGCCGCTGGTGCCCAGACCCGTCATGCCTGCCCCAGCGCACCAAGGAGGCTCCGCTTACCTGCCGACACCGGTGTGTGTCAAAGAGGGCCCACCACGTGCTGGTGCAAGCTCCAAGCCCCAGTCCCGCGACCTCTGCAGCCTCCGCAGACCATCGCTGGCCTCCACGACGCTGGCCCACACTACTCCTTTCTCATTGACATACTCCACCGGCGTCCTCTTCGGCCCAGTTGTGGGCACATGTTGAACTGAGTCGTGAGTACTGAATGGCAGTGGCCAAAGGTCTGTGGCAGCGCCCACATCACTATACTCCCTCCGATCATGAAGCCAGAGTCTGCATCGCAGGCCTGCGACACGTGGTGCCACTAACCCTGTTCAACGCAAGCCGGCGACGCGTGGTGCCACTAACCCTGTTCAACGCAAGCTGGCGACATGTGGATGAGGGCTCAGGCCTACACTGCAGCCCAGTAGCTCCCACATGTGGAACTGTGTCCTGAGTCTTGAATGGCAGTGACCCCAAGTCCGTGGCAGCGGCCACATCACTATAGTCCCTCCGATCAGTGAAGCCAAAGTCTGCCACGCAAGCACACGACACGTGTCTGTGGGCCCGTGCTGACCGCTGCCCCCGGCCTACACTGCGGACCAGTAGGTCCCACTTCCAGCACTTAGTCGTGATTCATGAATGGCAGAGTCCACACCAGTGAACGCACGGAGAGGAGTAAGAGGAAGATGCGGCTCAGTCCGGATGAAAGCTGGATCCTCGTTTACGGAGGTGACCGAACACTAGCAACAACTGACCTGGTGCCACTAACCCTGTTCACCGCAAGTCCGCGTCCCGTGGTGCCACTGATCCTGAACTACGCAGGCCGGTGGGGCCATCCAACCTAAGCCGGCGACACTCAGTGAATGGCCCCTGCTGACCGCTGCCTCAGGCCTTCACTGCGGTCCAGTAGGTCACACATGTGGAACTGTGTCTCGTGTAAGATGTGGAGGAGTCCACACCATTGGACACGCCTCATCGCAGGAGGCATCCCCTAACAGCACTGGTGCCACTTACTCTGTGCGCAATAAGTCATGGGCACTTTCTGGTTGGACTTTGGTGGCGCCTGAGTCTATGGCCTGGGGGTTGTCTGCATCATCATCTGGCTGGACCGGACTTGGTGTCGGACATGTGTCTGTTCCATTCATCTCCACCATAGTGACTGTTTCAGCGTGGTTCTGCCCTCAGCATCATGCCCTGGGGGTACACCTTCCACTGTCCACCGAGACACTCCGCGACAACCCCCTTTGTCATCTACGAAAACCTGCTCTGCTCTCGTGACCCTGCCCCAGTGCACCGCAAGGCAGCGGCCCGTGGCGGTAGGCCCGTGCAGGACGCTATGCATCCGGGGCCACTAACTCTGTGCAGGTCAAGTCATGGGGCCTTTATGGTTGAATGGGTGTGTCCTTAACGATGTACAATGTTGTCGTTTTTTGACTGCATTAGGCACTCCATGACGGCTGGTGTGCACATACCCCACACACATCCAACACAGGTGTCACTCGACATGTGAGCCTGCTAATAAAAGTGGCCGGGCGCACGTGCCCGTAGCCATTCCCACCATCTAAGCAAGTGTGTCCGTGTGGTCATTATGTCAGCATGATGGGCCCGAGCCCTGCAACATCACAGTGTGCTGTCTTCAGCGGACGATACCATGTCACCTCAGCGTTGGCTGAGACCTTGGACATGTAGCTTTGCCCGCCCCCCCCTGCATGCACAAGCGGCGTGTGCTGGTCCGGCATACGTCAGGTCAGCGCAGGGGTGTGCTGATTCGGCAGGGGGATCAGGGCGTGGATCTGGCCTGGCCTTGGACAGGAAGTGCGGTAAGTGTGTCTCTGTGTTGGGGTGTTGTCGTCACCAGGGCCACAGTAGTCGATGTTGCAATGTAGCATGCACCAGGAGGGCGGGCCCGCATGTACGGGGAAATGTAGGAGCGCAAGACCGCTCGCGGTCTTGGCACATGCATGCCAAGTGTTATGTGTATCAGTCCTGCGGCTGCATAAGTCAGTTGCCTAGCCTCAATCGCAGCGCGATCTCAGCCAGCCATGGACTGTACACCTGTGTCCGCCCTGTCCGGACCATTGGCCTACACTCACGTGGCCGCACACCCTCAAATTATTTATTTATTTATTTATTTAATGCATTTTCATATAGCGCGAACTTTACCCGAAGGTGTCAGAGCGGTGTACAATGGAACCAGTTGCGTTACATGAGGAAAATAATACAGATTAAAACGTTACAAAAATAAACAGAAGGTAAGGTAAAACCATAGAAGGCAAAGACACAATATCAAACACAGCAAACTAGGATGAGGAATGTAGAAGAAAATATTACAAATTTACAATGAAGGACGAAGGCCAGCTCCACGGTGTTGTTGGCATGCCGCTGGACATGCGCGGACAGGCATTACAATGGTGTGCCGTAGGAGTGCACGTGATACAACCGCGCAGTGCACACAAGTGTGGGGGCTCGTGGGAGGGAGGAGCAGCTGTGAGGCAACGTAACCCACAGTGAGGCCGCTCATGTGCCACGTGCTGGGCATATCATCCATGAATCCCAGGGTCGCAGACATCCCACCACACCCACGACAGGCCTCTGTACATCTCCTGTATGCATGCAGATGGTGAAGTTACTGTAGGGATGAAAGGTCCTTTGTCTGAACTATCAGGCGGTAGCACATCTGCAGCTCCGAGCTGGGACTTGCATTTGGCCAGCACCCCTGACAAATACGATAGCATTTGCTTGCGACTCCCACACTACGCACTGCCCGACGTGAGACCAACCTGTACACATCCCACACGCAGAAGTCCTTGGTCGTAGTTAGCGTGCGTGAAATGGGCTTCACACGTACTCCCACCCCACCCCAGGCCTGCACCCGTTGCACACAGGCACTGCTCATTTCTCCGAGCTGTGCCATTTCATCCACAGGACTGGCGCAGGGCAAGCCAGTGCCGCTTCAAGCAGAGCCACTGACGCAATGGCAGACCATCCCGGACACATGCTCAACTCCAGTCACGTGGACCTGTACCGTGCACGTCTGCTGCATGTACTGGGGCACTGCCGTTGGCAGTGCTGCGGATCAGTTACCGGCTGAGCTTCCGCCTTGCGAACGTCACCTGCGTTCAGCCTGTGTTGCATTGTCGCTCGTGCATATTCGAGTGGACCATGGATGTCTGCCTCTCCAACGTAACGGTAGCTGACCTGGATTTCAACGTGTGTGTGCGCCCCCAGTTGGCCCACAACCAGGGGTGTCACCGTGATGCCCGTTTATGGCATGCCTGGATGTTTGGCATGCATGCTGGCAACTGGACCTGGGAGATTGCACGAGTCGTAGTGTGCAGTGACCACATTGAGCCGCTCCCCGATTGAGCTTTGGTGCAAATTGGGACCAGGGGTTGGAGTCAGCACATCTGTCCGGGACAGCTGTGGATTACGTCGCCGACATGTCAGATGTGGTGGACGACGATCTCTCATTGGAAATGTTGGCCTACGCTGCTGCACTCGCGTTCATGGACGAGTGACAAGGTACCTGCAGCCACTACTGGATGTGACCCATTGCACGTGTCCCGACGCCTGGTTGCATGTTGGGGAACTGGTCACATGTCCCAAGACGACAGTGGACATGGCTGCATTGGCCTGGACTCCTGATCCATGCGCGGACAACCAACGCGGGTTGGCACTAACTTGTGTTGGTGATGGACTCCCCCGGGGTGGACATGGGCGCTTTCAAATGTTCCTCATTCAGACATGCTGCTGCATTGGTCTGCATGTTGTGGCACTTCTCTTGGCCGTACTGACACGCACTTGTTGATAAAGTTTCCGCAGTTTCACTTTTCTCCAACTGTGTTGAGTCTTGATTTGTATGCCAATGTGTGTGTCACGGCCTATCTGGGTCCCTGCCATACGTGCATTGCTACCCCATCAGGGCTGTGGGTTTGTACTTGTGCATTATCATGTCCCTGTTTCGTGCTTTGCCAGATGCGTATGGCCATTTACCGCCACAAGCGGGTGCACTTGTGTCCTGTGTTCGGTTGTGCAAATGTTGCTGTTTGTACCACATTGTGTTGGATGTTGGGGTGCTCTGCTTCCTATGTGTGTGTACTGCATTGTGTGTGAGATGTCCCTTCAGCTCTGATTTGGCTCACCCTTCTCCCTCTCAGGCAGTGTGGTTTTCACTTCTGTGCTTGTTCAGTGGTGTGATATTGCCGAGTTGTGTGACTTGTGCTCTTGGTTGGTGTTGTTCCTCTTGGGCATCAATCAATCAATCAATCATGTCACTTATAAAGCGCACTACATACCCGCGAGGGTCTCAAGGCGCTGGGGGAAGAGGGGGGTGGTGCTGCTACTGATCGAAGAGCCAGGTCTTGAGGAGTCTTCTGAAGGCCAGTAGGTCTTGGGTCTGTCGGAGGTTGGTGGGGAGGGTGTTCCAGGTCTTGGCGGCGAGGTGGGAGAAGGATCTGCCACCGGCTGTCGTTTTCCGGATGCGGGGGACTGTGGCGAGGGCGAGGCTGGTCGAGCGGAGCTGGCGGGTGGGGGTGTAGAAGCTGAGTCGTCTGTTGAGGTAGGCTGGTCCGGAGTTGTGGAGTGCTTTGTGTGCGTGGGTGAGGAGCTTGAAGGTTATCCTCTTGTTGACAGGGAGCCAGTGGTATGTCTGCAGTTGTGCTGTGCTTAATTGTGCATGTGTGCCATTGTGCCCATCTCCCCCCGTCCCCCCAGTCCCTGGTCGTTCCTCTCCCTGTTGCTGTTGTGTCTGTTGATTTTGAGCAGTTTCCGGTCCCCGACTCCTGCCACCATCTCCAGACTGATGTGGTGGACACCATTTCCTCCATGTCATCCAGCTCCTGGTGTGGCGCTGGACTCCCACCTCCGGTGTGCATTGCTGCCTTGTGGTTGTTGGCGTGTTTCTGCTTGTTTGTGCGTTTTGCATCATTCCGGCCGTTCTGGTTTTCTTCCAATATTCCCCTCCGCTCTCTGGCTGCATTCACCTTGTCCACGGTGGCCTGCCATGTACAATGTTTTGTTGCCAATGGGGCTTGTGGGGTTGTGTACTGGCGCCCGTTGCCTCCATTGTGCTTCGCTGTTGTTTTCTGTTTGGTTTGTCTTTCTTTTTCAGGCTTTTGTTGTGCTTATTCCCGCCTGCCGTGTGTGTGTAGCAGGCCAGGCGCTGCTTATCGCTGCTTTCCTCATCGCGAATGGGCTCATCGCGCGTTTTTTGGTGTTGTGGTTTGTGTTTTTATCTCGGTCGAGGTGGTTGTATCGCGGACATTGGCCGCGTTTTCGGCAGACTATCGCATGGTACCGCCGTGTTGTGAATTCCACGTTAACACGGGGTTATTTTCCCAGGACAGGCTGCGATGTGTATAGTTGCGTTAACATTTTCTGGAGATGTTTAGCGCACGTTCTTGTGAATATCCCCCTTAGTGTATTGGGGCTGTGTGGGTTCACTGTCTCAGTGCCAGAAAGTTTGCATGAGGGGCACATTTGGTGTCCCTGTGCATAGTCCAGCTCTAACCAGTTCTGGGAGCCATTTGCTCCTGCTCTGGCACGAAACTGGACAAAGGACATGGGAGTAGCCTCCCCCCTGTCCTGACCCTCCCCTAGGAGGGTCCTCTGAATCTGTCCAACCCTCTCCCGTGGGTATAAAATGGGTTACCTGGCTACAGGACATTAGATTTTACGTGGACAAGATTCTACAAGAAGAAACCACTAAGCTTCGACCGTCTGGACACGCTGGACTTCGCTGGACCTCCATTGGGCTCAACTTCGTCTCCCCTTCCGTCCAAAGCCTTGTCTGTGTCCGTGCTCCCTACAAGTTCTGTGCAGGACCCTGTGGACCTCCCAGACATCAGAAGAATCTTCCTTGGGGTGAAGGAGTCACTCCCCTGCATTCGCAGGCACCGTAACACATCTGACCGGTCTTCTGATCCTGAGCTCCTGTGGACTCTGAAGGATCCAGCAACACAGGAGGTGGGTTCCAAAGGTCTCCGAGGTGGAGCTGTCCTCTCACTGAGTTTGAGGCCAGTATCCCTTGTGGGGACTGCATAACTCATACCTCTGTGCACTGTGTTCATTTGCAGCAGCACATGCTTGTTGTTGTGCAACAATTCCGTGCATTGGGCTAATTGTAGCCCTGACCCCAGCGCACCTTTTCCACAAAGAACTCTGGCCTCTTCACACTCTGTGCCCTCCTAGCTGTTGTTCTGTGAACTTGCCTGAGGTCCCCTTGCGACTCCTGTGCCTCCGGCCTGTGGGTCCACTTGAGGGTCAACACTGCTTTAATTGGGCTCTTCTGGTTGCTCCAGGCCTGCCCTGACTTCCCTTGCTGTGGTGAGTCTCCTGGTCCTTGCTGGGCCAGATCGACACCGAACTTGACCATCTTCATGGATTGCTGCTGCCAAGGCTTGTTGGTGCTCCAGCCGGACACCGACCCCTCAGCTCTCGACATCCTTTGTGGGACAGCTCGCCTCCGGTTCCTGGTCATCGTAGACATCTCCTGGTCCTCGCAGCTGAAGAGTCAAGATCCCCATCAACGCACCTGAGGCACCCGACATCGGTGGGCATTCGTCTACCGAGCCCCTAGTCACTCCAAAGTGACCCAGACTCTGTCCCCTCTGCTTTCAGGCTCTCCTCCTCTAGAATCCACATTTGGATTCCACCGGACATTCTTCTTACTTCCAGCAGTGGCATTTCTTTGAGGTCTTCATAGAAAAATACGAGGGTTTCCGATGCCACTTCGTACCTATGCACCCGGCTCCTCTGGGATAGGTAACTCTGATACAAAGGTATCCATGGGTGGGGTGGCTCTCCAACCTCTTAAGTTCCGTGTGAATTCCTCAACATCCACTGTGAAGGGTCCTTAATCTTTAATTTTCCAACCGCGACTTCCCCATAGAATTGTACGGAGCACGCGGTCGTGTTCTCACTCTGCACCCGTCCTCCGTGGGGTCCCTATTTACTCACCTTGGGTGGTTTCTTGGGGTCCCAGCAATTCTACACCTTCTAGACTAGGTCTAGTCCCGAGTCGTGGTTCTTATACCACTATTTTAGTGTATGGTTTGGTCTCCCCCTGGAGCCCACTGTGTATTGTGGAATTTACGATTGTCTCTTTGCAACTGTATTACTTGATTGTGGAGGATACTAGAGAGTGTTATATATATTAAATACATATTTTTATAACTACAGTGTGGTTTCCCTTTCATTTAACCAATACAATAAGGTTGCATACTGGTAAAACAAGCTGCTTAACATTCCTTCAAGACTTAGCCTGAAGGCTGCTCTCCATAGCTACCACTAGGATAGCTTTCTATAAAGGTTATCTTTAACCTAATCACCATAAGGGTTGTTTGGACTGGTGCAAGGTGCCCACTTTAATTAGTGGACAGCATATACCAGGCCAACTTCTCACATACTGGTAAAGCAGATTCATTTGTAAAATCATATTTTCCTTACCAGCTTAAGAAATAAAACTTTAAAAAGTTGTATTTACTTACCTGAGCCAATATTGGCTAATTAGTCTCAGGGCCTGATTCAGATCTTGGTGGAACAGGTCCCGCTGTCGCTTTTACAATGGTCTTCCCACCCGCTGACTTGGCAGTCCGTCTGCTGTATTTAAATGTTGACTGGGCCTTATACGAAAGACCGCCAGAGTCCTGCCGACTTCACCAGGAATACGTAACTGTGTCAATGGTGGTATAGGCAGAAGCGGCTGTCAGCGGGACTCCAGCCCAGATTCCTTCCATCCTGATTACAATGTTCCTTTCTGCCGTGGCAACAGTGGTGGCAATCCCTCCTACATTGAGTTGGCGTAATCGAAGGAAATTAGGTAAAACTTAAGTTTTTGCTGCCTCCTTCCCCGTTTCCATCTTGTACTCAATCATCCAGGTCCCTCCTTTGCTGGACCGACTCCACCATGACGCTGAGCGACTCCGTTTCCACCAAGATCTACGGTAAGCTACTTGTACAATTGTCCTATGTATCATGTATTGAAAATTGCTGTAGCTTGTGTACTTCTGCATTGCTCTTACATGCTTAGGTGCAATGCAGTACTGTTCATTCTCCTACTCATCAAGGTAAAATGAAGACACCTATGTTGGCACTTAAAAACAAATTTAGCTGTCGTGCTTGCGGGTGTTGTGCTTGTGGTGTCTGTGGGTGTGCATTCAATAGAGTTTGTATGTTGTTTGCGTGGCATGCAACATGTATCAAAAAGGGGCATAACACATTACCTACACATACATTATGACCAGGGCCTCTGGAATTATGCGGCAGGAGCGGGCCAAATTGTGCAGCAGGGCTGAGTAAATTATGCGGCAAGAAAAAGCAAATTGTGTGGCATAACGCACCACATTTTCTAATAGTATTACTTCATTATTTCATCATTTTTAAACTTGGCAACACTGTATGGGCATTGGTTGCACTTCATTCGTACCATTTTAACACCCCAATATAGCAATAAGCAACAAAAAGGTGACATGTCCAGCTTGGCAAACAGCCTTCCACTGCGTGGAAACATGTGTCACTGCCTTTTTAGTAACTTTTTAACCGTTTCACCTAGAAACAAATGTATTTTTTGTTAAAATCTTCCAATTCTGCAGCAGGTGATGTAATGTGTGACAAGTGTGGCAAATCGTATAATTCCAGTGGCCCTGATTATGAAACATTCACCACATATATGTGTAGTAAGATATTGATGAGTAGCACTTACCTGTCTCCACACCACCATGGCCTCACTCCTTCGACACCGCCGGCAGGACACTGCCAGCACAATGGGAACATCTAAATCTGCTCAGAGCAAACCAGCCGGCATGACAAAGTACTGTTAGCCGGCAGAGAAGACTGCTGCTGCCACGGTCTCCTGTCTATTGCTGAAACATCTAAATATAGCAGGTGGACCGCAGTCAGCTTGCCAGAGTACTTGGGACAGCCACCAAGGCGGAATGGTGGTAGTCCTGATAAGATCTAAATCAGGCCCTTAATCTGAAGCTGCTGGTCAGTTCCGGCCTGCCTATAATGAGATGCGAAATGTCTTCCAGGAGTTGCACAATAAATCCCTTTGATCGGCATGTCAACCTGAATGGGCAACTGAGCTCAGCAAAATATTCACAGTGGGGGCTCATGCCCCTTTTGTTCACACAACAGTGTTAATTCTTGCATGACAGGCCTGTCTGAGGTACACGTAAAATGTCTGCACATTTGAAATGAATGCTTTATACCAGGCAGACTGAATTAGCTACACTTGGAATCTCTGACCTAAAAGAATACCCTGAGGAGATTGGACCCACCTTACACTTAAAATCCAATGACAGAAGGAGCACAAAGAATCACAAGGTTGTTCCACTGGGTGGCTCTAGGGACATAAAATAGCTGAGGAGGATATTGTTCTGAAGAATCCCAGTGGCAACTAGACTGTGGCTGGACTTTGCTGTTAGCCTCTGCCTCACACCCTGACAGTCTCTAAGTGCCTTCACCTGAGGTCCCGGGGGTCTTAGAAGAGTATTCCTTGTTTGTTTGGGCACCGGAAGAAAGTTTGCAAACTTTTGAAAACTTTTCTTCCAGAGTTCCAGAGGGTCAGCAGGACCTGTTAGAAAAATTATCGGACCGGTAGTCCCAGAACAACAGATTGGATTTCAGCTTCATTCAGCATGTAGATCTCCGTAGCTCAGAGAAAATAAGCTGGGGCCTGGAAATCTTTCAGCAAGAAATCTAAAAAAGTCCAGAGTGCCAGTGGGTCCAACCTGCTTCAGGTGTCCAGCTTTTGGTTCCACAGCGGGGGTTACATTCTTTTTCTGAAGTGTGACTTAAAAACTTTTTCAAACATTTTTGACTTTCAGACTTTCACATGGACCAATGCACTTTCAGCCTAATTTATCGCAGTTTGGCATAGTGCAGTACAGCAAGGCACCTTGCTGTACTGCCCTATGCCAAAGTGAAAGGGCAGGAACGCACCGTATTTAAGCAATACGGTGCATTCCTGTCCTTTCTGCATGCACTGGCGCCGTTTTGGCAGCCTAGTGCCAATGTAGGCCCCCTTTTACCATGGTGCAAGGGTGCCTCAGTTGTAGGCAGGATTGTTTTTGTGCAGGAAGGGGCACCTTCCTGCACAAAAACAATCCTACGAGGAGTTTTTCTCTTTCTATGTGTGCTGCAGAATGCAGCACACATGAATAGAGGAAAACACGAGGAGAAATAAACATGTTTCTCCTTGTTATGCCTCACCTGTGGAGGCATATGGGTTTGACGCTTACCCAGGTTTACATAACTTTCTAAATCTGGGCAAAGTCAAATTCCATGGGTATTGCATGGGAAAATCCACCGCAATGCCCATGGAATGCCTCCTGGGCGCAGAGTAAGGCAACGCAGTGAATTGTGCAGCGTCGCCATCCTAATGATTTATGAGGCCACTCAAAGCCACGCAAGGTGGCTTTGCGTCTCTTCATAAATCTTTATGAGAGCCCTGGGTTACACATGTACCACTTTACATGCTGCAAAAGTGACGCAGGGTTCTCATAAATAAGCTCCTTGGTGTATCCGGACCGGGCTCCTTCACAGCCAGGTTAAAATTTCACCTTGGTCCTAAAATACGGCGGCTATTGACTTATATTGGGCACCTTATTTTTCCAATGGCATTTTCACTTTAATTTGTTAAAAATCATATCTCCAATTCCCCTCATTGGAATTTTATTGTTTTGGTCTTATTTTACTCATATCATTTTTCTCGTAGTTTTAAAATTGGTTGCAAAATTATTTGTATTTTAGGTGACTTTCTACTATTTATGCACTGCTTAAATACTTTCTGCATTGCCTTTGATGTTAGCCTGAGTGTCACATTGCCAGGGGTTCAGTATAGGTTAATCGTTCAATTTGTGTGACATCTAGCGGGTGGTAGCCTTATCCTTTGAGGTGGGCACTTGTCCACCTGACATAATACATTTTCCTATAGTGGACAACAAACACAAATTCCCATAAAACAAAGATTTGGGGTCACATATATTTCAACTTGCAAGTTGCTAATAGCGAATTTTTGCAATTCGCTGTTAGGAAATCGCAAACACTTATGTACAAATGTGACCTTGACACATTCAGCGATTCCTAATGGGGTCGCAATTGACCTACCTCATTAATATTCATGAGGTAGGTCGCAATTGCTACCCACTAGAAATCCCTAAGAACACATGGATGATGGCCTGCTGTGGACAGCAGACCACCATGTCTGTGTTTGCTTTTAAATAAAGCAAAAAAAATTTTTAAATGCAGTCCGTTTTCCTTAAAGGAAAACGGGATGAGTTTCAATAACAAAAATAAAACATTTCAGCTTCATTTTTTAAGAGCAGGCAGTGGTCCCTGGGACCAGTGCCTGCTGTTGAAAACGTTTTTGCATGCATTCACAAAGGGGAAGGAGTACCTCGGAGACCCCTTCCTGTTTGCGACTGGGTTACCACCTACTTGAAGTAGGCGGTAAAATGTAAATGGTTTGCGACCGTATTTTGGTTGCAAAACATGCCTGCATAGCACTGCGAGTCGCTATTAGGAAGGGAAGCCCTTAACAAGCCCCTTCCTAATACTGAGTCGCTAACTCATTTTGCGATTCAGTAACAAGTTCACAAAATAGGGTTCTGTACTTGCACAAAGGCTTTTTTGCAGTTGCAAACGCCCAATTCTGCGGATTGGGCCATTTGTGACAACAAAAAAGCTACGTACATTTGGCCCTTGTTCCTCAAATTCCATCTCGGATGGGTGGAACAGTTACAACTCAATTGGTAACATAAGAGAGAGAAAGAGAGATGGGACAGAAGGCCATACTTACCATTCTTCCAACAAATGCCTCCCCAAAGTTACTACTGTCCTAATCCATGTGGCCCAACCCCTCCACCTAGCCCAAGTTAACAAGGCAACTGTCATTTTTTAGGAACAGGTGGGTCGAGAGGAAAGAAACATAATGAGAAGTCCATTGGGAGCAGAATTGTATGATGGCCACCAGGAGCAAAACAAAAGAGAGCCAGCCAGGAACAAGCAGCATATCAACCTAGTTGTCAAGCTGACTCCGCTTGATCTTACATCTGACCTAAATAATATTCTAAACAAAGGCATAGGATATGTACCAATGAAAGGGACTCATAAATGTAAATTTAAATAGATATAGATATAAGATATAGCAATATGAACTGGCCAAATTCTTTAGAACAATTCGAGTAAAAGCATTTTTTAGGAATTCCCCTCTAATGATTCCAGATCCTAATAATACAGGTCTAAGAAAGAAATCCTTCTGCAACCCTTCCGCCATTTCCATACCTCCTAAAATAATTTGTTTCAAGCAAGCAATGGTGAAGGAAATTCAGAGCATGGATACTGGGACATGGAATTAAAGTAGCTTGTGGGAAGAAGAATAGGGAGCTTTAATTTCACTAAGAACCAGCAAAGAGTTGGTCATAAAATTAGCAGTCAAGAGAAGAGCAAATGTTTTACAAATGCACAATATTGATTTCATGAGTACTAAGTGCACAACCCACAAAGCAAATACTCATAAAAATATGTCACTTCATTGAGGAAGCATAAAGTCACAATTAGACTACCAAAAGGGAGGCAGAATTCCTGGTAGGAGAGAATCCAAAAGTGCAATACTTATATGCTTCATCAAAAATAAACAAGCAACAAGCCCCCCCTCCAGTCGAAACCCCCCCATCAAGAATAGGATCCGTGTTAGAACCTCTGTCATTTAGTTTCTATGTGCTTTATTAACATGTATTACCTCAAATATAAAATAAGGTATCTTATGCTGAACACACTTAAGGATATTCCTGTTAAACCTGAGTTGGAAATAATGACATTGATGTCAAGGCTCTTCACACAAGGATACCACAGGAGGAAAATCTCAGGGTAATTGAGGGTGTTAGACCTGTCAGCCTTAGTGTGGTCTTCCTTCAAACTTTTTACCTGCTTGCCTCCAATTTTGCTGATTTCATATTCGCTCACCTTAGGACTCTGTGCACTTTACCACTTCTAACCAATGCTAAAGTGCTTGTGCTCACAACCCTAAACATGGTTTGCTTGATATATACCCAATTTGCATATGTAATTTATCTATAAATTCCTAGTGAAGTGCACTATATGTGCTCTGGGCCTGAAAATCAAATGCTACTTGTGGGCCTGCAGCACTGATTGTGACTCCCACTGAAGCAGCCCTTTAAAACCTGTCTCAGGCCTGCAACTGCAGAGCCTGTATGTGCGGTTTACACTGCCATGTTGTTTTGGCATTTAAAGCCTCTTGCCAAACCTTAAAATCCACGTTTATTACATATGTCACCCCTAAGGTAGGCCTTAGGTGGCCCATAAGGCAGTGTGCTGTGTAATTTAAAGGTAGAACAAACTCCCAAATTCGTTTTTAACTACTGTGAGGACTACCTCTCCCAGAGGTTAACATGGGGGGGGGGGAGGGGGTTCCTCATTACACCGAATAACCTGTAATTCACTATTGGAAGGAGGTGGATGTGTCATGTTTAGTACCTTTGGAATTGTAATGATGAATCCTCGTTAATGGCAAAGTCAAATTTATCATTACAATTTAAAAATGCCACTTTTAGAAAGATGGCATTTTCCTGCTCTTACCCCTTTGTGCCTGTAGCCTGTCTCTGATACACATCTGGGAGGGTGACAGTTGGCCTTTGTGTATTTCCTTTAGAATGCCACACAGAAAGGGAGCTTGGTCGTGACTTAATGGGTCATCCTGGGAAGATGGGTGGGAAGGGCTGGGTCCTGTCTCATACTTACACCTGAATAGGCTGTGTACTGTCCCAACACAAAAGACTGCCAGGGTAGGAAGGGAGGATCTCTACGTACCTCCAAGCCCTTCTTTGAAATCTCCCCCACTTCAAAGGCACCACTGGGTATAAGAACTGGACTTCGTATCCTACCACTTCAGTATACTTCTGGACCTGTGAAAACTCTTCCAGGAAGAAGGACTGCTGTGCTGCTGAAGGACTGCTATGCTGCTGGACTGCTGCTCAGGAAGAACTGTTTTCTTGCTGTACTGACCTGCTGCCTGCTGCCCTTCTGGTCTGAATGAGAAGGACTGGACCTGCATCACTTGAACCCAGAGTGACTCCAAAAGCTTGCTGATTTGCCTCCTGATTTGAAGTCTCATGGATATAAAAGACTTACAACTATCCTGCTTCTGAACCTGGACTCTGCCATCTGTGAGTCTGCTCTACTAAGTGGTGCCACCCCAGTCCTGGATGTTTGGAAGTGAGCCTAAGGTGCTTGTTCAACCCATCACTGCTGCTGAGATGGAACCGGCACATCGACGTTGAAGCCGAAACTCCGCATCGAGCCGATGCATCATCATTGTTGCGCCACCAGTACCAGCACATCGCCACCATATGCATTGGTCAACATCAGCGCATCACCCCCTCAGCGCTCCATAGCCTCTCCATCAACACAATCTTCAACGTCGACACAGTCCGGACTAAGGTACTTTTGCTCAACGGGCCCAAACTGTACCCTGTAGACTGCCCACGCTCCATCGCGTTCGGCCTGAACTCTTGACTTTGTCCCCATCCAGTGAGACCTGATGTCCCTTGTTGGCGCTTACTGTTTTTTGGCGCTATTTAAAATCAATATGTCAGATTCTACTTAATGGATTTTTGTGGTTTTGGTCTTGTTTTATTTATTAAATTAGGAACAATTTAACTAACTTGCTGTGGAATCTTTGTGTGTGGTGTTTTCACTGTTTTACTGTTTGAAGTGTTGAGCAAATACTTTACACATTGCCTCTTAAGTTAAGCATGACTGCTCTGTGCCATGCTACCAAGGGGTGAGCACAGGTTAATTTGGGGTGTGTTTGTGACTTACCCTGACTAGGATTGTGGTCCCTGTTTGGACAGGGTGCATATCTCTGCCAGCCAGAGACCCCCTTTCTAACAGAGGGGCTACAGCACAATTATGATTGGACATTCAGAACACCTACAAACTTCATAATGACCCTAGCTGAACTGGCATTAGCCAAACATTATTTTGAATTTGAGGAGAGACTCTATTTACAACACAGAAGTTATTTGGTCATTACTTTTGCACAAAGCTCACCTAGCTGTTTTTGCATCAATTTAAATTGGATACAATTTGGGTAAGAAAACGTATCATAAACACATATGACTCTGGCTTTGGTACATTGACAATGTTTTGCCATCTAGAGGGGCGAAAAAGATTTAGCAATGGACTTTGTTAACCGGTTGATCTCACAGAACCAGTACCAGCAATGTACCTACATCCTGAACAATTAATATTTTTGATCTAATAATACAGGCACAGGAAGGTACATAGCTTCATATATTTTTTTTGTTATTTTTTTTATATTCAATACTTTATTCGCCCATAGGCCATCAAAGTAGCATAAAACAATTTAAAGAAAATGTACAATACATTCTTTTTGGGCAATACAGTGAGCATACATTGATTTGCAGAAGTACAAAGTTAGCACGAATACACTACCAGAGACAAAAACCTGGGATGGCCCAGTCTGCCATGTCTGAGGATGAAATTCATACATAACAATTGGCTAAAATTTGAATTAGATAATATCACATGTCATATAGTAATCGAACAAGACTACATAGATTACAACAGTTAAACTCGGCACCTACACCATAAATACTTATGCATCAGTTATCTGGTTATAACTGTGTCTTGAATTGTATATAATATATTCGATAAAACAGCAAGAATAAATAGTTAAAAAACATTAAAACAAGTGGGCACCCAATTGACAGCTTTGCAAATGAGAGACACACCACTTGAAAGGTATTAGAGAGAAATCTTATATACAGTACACAATTCATTTTGCTCCATTAGCCAGCATTTCACGATCGCAAAATTTGGTTCTAGTAGTAACAGCCGACACAACCGGGGGTAAGAACTTCTGTCAAGTAATCCAAAAGGAGAATAGAAAGCGACTAACTGCAAAAACTATTGGCCCGGAGGTGTCTGTTTTTAGAATCCTATAGGCAACCTGATGTTGCCTGACTCCAATGGTTCGACAGATCGGTCATATCCACGTCCTGCGGATCAGTTGGTATTTAATGCAGAAAAAGAGTATGTGTTCTTCTGTCTCTTGAGCTCTAGCACAGGCAGGGCATGGTTCTAGTAATAGCCCAGCAGCTTGGTTGCTAGGGAACCTTAGTAAGAGGTTGCTATATCTGAATGTAACATATAGGCTTTTGGCAACCGGGGGTGTGATTTGACCCAGGAAAGGTTCGAAACTGGGGCATGGCTTGGCACTTAAAAATTGTGTTGTTAGTTGGCCATTTGCTAATCTGGTGACATAGCGCTCTCTCACAACCATCCAATACCTAGTCTTAACCCTCATTAGGTCTCCTCTGGTAGCCCTCTCTGGATATTCCCATAGTTCCGTCATACCAAGTGTTTTATACCAACTTGCAATATGTTTAAACAAGGGTAAACTTTTAGTACCACTGAGCGTCAAAACCTCCCTCAGGGAATTGCAATAGTCAGAGAGCTGTGGTGTTGTCCATATGCATAGCCAGTGCATTAGGGGTTTCAATGAGGCCATATCACCTATTCTTTTGATCCCTAGGTCAAAAAACAATGGGATCAGGGGGGTAGTGATAGGTACAGAGATGAGAGATCTAACAAAGGTGTTTCCAGATGTTGTCAGCTTGTTTGTATTAGTATACCCCCATATCTCTGCTCCATATAACGCTCCACTCTGGGCTTTTGCTCAATACACTTCTAGCGCTGGAGTCAGCGCTCAGCTATAAGACTGCCTGTGACAAAGGATAAGGTAACTCTTATCTAATTGTTGTTCCCAGCCAAGTGTGTCGCTTAGTCTTATCCCAAGGTAGTCAAACTTTTTCACCTTCTCCAGTGGTTCGCATGCAATCCTAACCTCACGTGATTTCCCCTTTGCTTTCCCAAACACCATAAATTTGGTTTTGGCAATGTTGAGCTCCAAGCTCCTGTCTTTGCAGAAATCTAAAAACGTATCCAGTAGCGTATGTAGGCCCATTGGAGTTGTGGAAAAAAGTAAAGAATTATCTGCAAAGAGCAGGATTGGGACTTTCGTGCCATTCAGAACCGGAGAGTCGTTCCTGCAATCCAATAATCGGTTAGCCACATTGTTGATGAACAGGGAAAATAGCGTGGGAGCTAGAAAGTACCCCTGGCGTACCCCACGCTGGATTGGTATCCTATTGGTTAGTTCACCATTTTTCCCCCACCTAACCTGGGCATAGTTGTCCTCGTGGAGTCTAGCTATCAGGATCACCAGATCAATCGGGGTCCCTAGGTTTATAATAAGCCTACCATCAGGAATAATCTACTACACTTTGAAAATGTACATCCTCAATCATTCAGATAGAATGTACCATTTGGCCAGTTTTTGTAGATCAGGCACAATTGCACAAACCTACAAGGTTATGAGACTGAGGCTAGCACCCTATGAGTGAGATTGGCTACTAGGCACTGTCCACAGAAAATATTTGAAAAAATTGAGAAGATGGCACTGAACAATCGCAGAGAAACACTGCTGGAGGGTATAGGGAGGGGAGAGCCCAATCAGCTAATTTGTAACAAAACATACAGTAACACATCCAATGACATTTTAAAATATTTAACAACCATTGGTGAATGCTCAGTTCAGACAAACATTCCTTCAAAAAACAATGTTTTCCTTCAAATGGAACACAAGTCAAAAAGGCATACTAATACACATGAGCCCCTAGAATAAACCCTCCAGTGAAGAGAGAACTTTTTTGGTAGTCCCCCTCCCCCAATGCAGGGACATTTTCCATGTGGGCAATGCTCTATCTTTAGATTCATCATAACAAGTAAAACACTGGACCCTGGTTCATAGTCCATGGAAATTGATAAATCACATGAATCATGATTTTACAAATATGGTTTATTTGATCACATGTCCATGCGGCTTAAGGCATGTTGGTATGAGTTCAAGGAAAGCATGGGTTTGCATTCGTGAATACTGTATCAACATCAGATGTCATCTAAACATGACCAAATGACAACTTACTTTTTCTAGAAGGGCGATTCTCAAGATGACCATACGAAGATCATCATTGTGAATGTCGATCCTCATACTAATCAAATTAAAGTGTTGCTCAAGAAGGAACAGAGATGGATATATCGACTAAATGTAAAAATCACAGGTTTAAATGGCAAAATTCCCTGGAATCAGTTCAATTCATCAAGTGAATCCTAACCAACAAGCAACATGTACATATGTTTACATGTGTAACTGAAAAACCCCATCATGACTGTGTCACTAGGAACACATCTGTGAATAAAAAACAGTGAGACCCACAGAGCTGCAAATATAAAGTGATTAAAAACTGTGATAATTTCAATGTCAAAGATGCATCACACCCCATTCTCATATCATCATACTTATCAGGAACAAGATTGACATCTCCCAGTAGTCACACACAATAGGATGAGAGACTAAAGAAAATAACAGATGTTGTGATGTCACCTAGGTTAAAAAAATAAAATAAGTAAAAACATTGATTTTTGTATAATTCAAGAAAGAAATGTGATTTTAAATTGCGTTTTATGTTTAATTGGCACATGCTCTGGAAAATATAAATATTCAGATATGTTCATGTCCAAATCAGAGTTCCCAGTGGAGTCCCTCCGTGTAATGTAGTAAAAGGGGTTGCATGTAGCGTGCTGTGCTGTGTATTCTGAGTCAATTATGATTATGGTGTTGCACACCTCTGCTGACATAGCATTTCAGAAAGAGGAATCAATCAGTTGAATGTGCATATATTTTTTGTCATTTCAGACACTAGTAGATGCTGTGATTCCTCAGGTCTAAGTAAGCCTGCATGTGCTTTATCTGCATTCCCATTAAATATAAACAGACTAGCAAAGAATGGACTGTACTTACACAACACTAAGGGCCTGATTCCGATCTCGCTAGGAAAGCCCTCCGTACAACTCGGATCCGGAAGGCTTTCCGAGCGAAACGTGCTCCGGGAGTCCGAACGAGCGAGTATGATGCAGCCGTATGCTTACGGACTCGGTTCGCTCGGACTCCCATTGAACTGTATGGGAGCCGTGTATAGACGCATACACAGGCTCCCATAGGAAAAAGGGGTGGGTGAAGAAAAGCGTACACCCCGTGGCGGGCACCCCAAGGTGCCCGCCACACTGTGCATGCCTGGATCGGGGGGACTCATGGGCACACCCCGTGACAGATTCGGAGGGCCCCGGGTGAAGGGGGCCTGCTACGGCCCCCCGAAGTACGATTCCGACAGCCGTTTCGTCTCGCTGAGACCGAGGCAAAGCGGCTGTCCGAATCATGCATCGTACTCGCTCAGTCGGAATTCGGCTCCATAGCGCGGCACGATTCGGCTACGAACGAGTCGTACGGACAGGTTTGGGTCCCAGAAATGATTCGGTCGGCACGTTCACGATCTTCGCATCGTTCTTGGTCGTTCGGACCTGTGTACGATTCGGTCATAAACAAGGGCTACGAATCGGATCCGGGAATGCCAAATCCAATTCGGAGGCCTTCCGAATGACATTGGAATTGGGCCCTAAGGGTTACCTTTGGCCTGACGAAAGCCAAGGACCTTTAGAGGCCAAGAGTAGGACTGAAACATTTTGACAAATAATGAAATGCACGAATAGTAGTATCTAAAAGCAACCAGAACGCATCTTTTAATTTTATATGGGGCACCCAACATGAAGGGAAACTGGGATCGTCCTTCAGTATTTTTTTATTTAGATCATACCCCAAGAAGAAACATAAAAAATGCTCCCTCCACCAAAGTTGAACCCAGCCTACTTGTTAGAGACAAGGATGAGACCCGATGATGAAGCATGCTGCTAATAGACAGAGGGGTATATTTACGAGGATGTGACGCAGCGCAGCAAGTCACCTTGCTGCACTCCATCACAAGGAAAGGGCAGGAATGTGCTGAATTTACTGGATGGCGGTTCATTCCTGACCTTTCCCATGCGCAGGCGCACAATAGGCTGCCTAGCGCCAACGCAGGCACCCTTGCACCATAGTGCAAGGATGCCTGCATTGTATGCAGGATTGTTTTTGGTGCAGGAAGGGAGGCATATTTCTCTTTCTATGTGTGCTTTAGAATGCAGCACACATAGAAAGAGGAAGAAACAATGAGCATTAGAGATATTTCTCCTCGTTACTCCTTCCCTGGGAAGGCATAATTTTTTGGCACATTCCCAGGTTTACCAGTTCTGGTAAATCTGGGAATGTGTCAAAAACCATGGGAGTTGTGTGGCAACACCTATGCATTGCCAAAGGAATGCCTTCCCAGGGCAGAAATATGCAAAGCAGTGATTTGGGCTGATTGCGTTACTCGAGATTTATGAAGCCACTCTGGGCCACGCAAAGTGCCTGTGCGTGGCTTCATAAATCTTGCTTAAGGTTTGCATCACACATGTACCACGATGCGTGGTGCAAACGTGACCCTAACCTCCTCGGAAATATACCCCTGAGTGAGGATCTTTGAAAAACAAAAAAGAATTTACATGTGGGTTCCGTCTTTGTATTTTGTAGTTTTTTCTGTGTTCCAGAATAAATTTGTGAACTGTATGTATTACTGGGTGACCCATTGGACTATACAACCTGTTTAGATCATAACTGTTCTTTGTCCTCCCCTCTCTTTTTGGTATTAACATACAAGCTTCAATCAAAATAGGTTATCTGAAACAGTAATTTATTACTGGTGGGATCAGGGGATGATAATAATAATACAGACTAAAGCAAGAACCCTCACTAACCCATAAATGAAATAATCACATGACTACTCTTCAAGTTTGTGACAACAATGCAGAGCAATTTTATTTTACATATAATTTCATTATATACAGAATATTTTTAATTATATATATATTTATTTTGAGCCAGGGTGCCATGAGATGCCAAGAGTAATACTAGGGGCGTCGTTTTGGACATGCATCATTTGTGAGGATTGCCTATCTATTTTTAATACTTATATCTTGAAACAAAAAGAGATCAACTGTTCTTATTTTATCATATCTCATAAATATTTTAACATGTTGAAGAAGCATATATTTTGTGACTTATACCGTCCATCTCTCAAGCCTATTATTGACAAGGAAGCCTGCATGCTGGGCACAAATTAAGATTTGCCGTCCCGTGATATATCAATTGAACATCATCTAATTTATTAATGTTTGGTACCCTAATTAATGATACTGAAGAACACCTGCATCATAGTTTACACTGACATGTTAGGATAGGCATATCTACGTCTCTTATTCTAAAGATGGAGTGGGTTATCAGCAATGTTGAGATGTGCAGCTATCAAGGAGGTTGAATTTATTATTCACCTAGTTCGGGGATCAGACTTAAGGTATGACATTTATTATGATTGAGTCATTGTGATTCATCTTTCATACTTACAAGCAAAGGATGTTTTTTTTCTGCAGCCAGATATATTTCTAGATCTTAGAGCTTTCTTAAGAGTTGAGATTCAAAAATAAGCTCTGGTTTGGTCCCCACAGGCACCTTTGGCAAGGATATGAACATCAATGCCTTTGCATGCCTCCAGCCATGATCAGTTTTATAGAGACAATTCTAGCAAAATTATCATGTATATGTAAAGAATAGCACCTTATGTTTGGATTGTTCACCAACTGTGATAGATCTTGTTTTTCCCTAATGGTCATATGGACTGACTAGATAACTAGATATTTATTTTTATTTGGGGGTTGGTGTGAATACGCTCATTAGGCCATGCACTTGAGTATAAAATAAAATCATTTCTCTTCCCTGGTAGGTGCATTTCCTTCATGTTTTCCATCTGTATCTTGTATACTGATTTTCTGCTTTTGGTATGAAGATTTTGGCACTCATGGCTTTGGGTGATGTACTCTGGCTTATAGGACCAATAGCATTCCATTGTAGTAGGCTAATAGATCTTGCACTGGCATTTTACAAGGGATATAATGTAATCTTGCTTAAAATAGGAGCGGTGTGGGTAGGGTTTTGCACATATTTGAGTTATGGACATCAATTATTGCATAATATTGTTGCTGTTGTCCAAAGTTTGCCATATCTATAATGTTAGTTTGAAGAAAAAAATATATATATAAATATATATATTCACTGAAAAAACAAAAAGGTTACAGAGACGTTATAGTTTGGAAATGGAATTAAAAAAACCTTAGAAATTAATTGAAAAAACCATAGTTACAGGGACGTTATAGTTAAGCTCAGGTTTCACTCATACAAAACCAGTGAAATTCAGCAGTTAAACTTAGCTGAGCTAACTATAACTCGCGCCCCGCGCAATGCACTTCTTATGGCCTCACATATTAAACCACTCATGACATGGTCAAGTGACATCACTGGTGACATCACTGATGACATCGCAAATGACATCACTGATGACATCATCTGGTGCCTGTGAGTGTTTGTAAAAACTTTATGAGTGTTAAATATATATACCAAGGCGTATTAGTGAATCAGTGGGTGTATGAGTGCCAATACGGATGATTCAGTGGGTGCGTGACAGACTGTATAAGTGAGTGTTTAGGTGTCTCAGTGGGTAATGAGACAGAATATTGATGCAAAAAAATAGAACTATATCAGTTTCAAGTTAGAAATATCGTGGAATGGAAATATTGAGTGCAAGAATATTGTTGTCAAGAATATCGATTTGAAGGTAAGTAATATCAATTTTCAAAATATAGAAGTCATTAATATTGTTTGCAAAAATATAGTTGTTTAAAATATCGATTTTTTAATTAGTGTTATATATTTTAGTATATATCTTAAATGTATGTGATGTAATTGTTTTGTATAAGTATTGTTTATGTTTTTTAATATATGTGATACATTTCTAGTAGTTTTTAAGTTTAATTAAATTAAATTTTGCATCTTTTAGTTCCGTAGTGGGTTGTGGGTTTATAGGGGAATAGGGTGGGAAGTGATTTAATTATAATAAATTAATGATTATTTATTATTTAATTATATTTATTTAATTGATATTTAATAGTGTTAAATATACTTTACATTTTTTTAGGGAAATTTTGTGTGTGGGTTGTGGGGTTTATAGGGGTAAAAGGTGGTAAGTAATTTATTTATAATAAATGAATAATTCGTTGTTAATTAATATTCATTAATTAATTGATAATTCATTCTGTAACTTCTTTAGGTGCAGGTTGTGGGTTTTATAGGGGTGAAGGGTGGGAAGTATTTTTTTTAATTGTTAATTAATCTTAATTAATGAATTGATAATTCATCATGGTAATTGTGTGTTTTTTTTAGGTGCAGGTAATGGGGTTAATAGGGGTAAAAGGTGGGATTAATTTATTTTTATTTAATTAATAATTAGATGTTAATTAGTATAAATTAATTAATTTATAATTCATTATATTAATTGTGTAATTGTTTTTTTAGGTGCAGGTTGTGGGGTTAATAGGGGTAAAGGGTGGGAAGTAATTTAATTAAAATAAACTAATGATTATTTTATTTAATTATATGTATTTGATTGATATTTAATAGTGTTAAATATGCTTTTAATTTTTGGGGGTAAATTTTATGAGTGGGTTGTGGGGTTTATAGGGGTAAAAGGTGGGAAGTAATTTATCTTTAAGTAATTAATAATTAGCTGTTAATTAATATGAATTAATTAATTGATAATTAATTATGGTAATTATGTAATATTTTTAGGTGCGGATTGTGGGGTTAATAGGGGTAAAGGGTGGAAGTAATTTATTTTTAATGTATTAATTAGTTTATTAATATTCATTAATTAATTGATAATTCATTATGGTTATTGTGTAATTCTTTTTTTTTAGGTGAGGGTTGTGGGGCTAATAGGGGTAATGGGTGGAAGTAATTTAATTAATTAATAATTAGTTGGTAATCAATATTAATTAAATGATAATTAATGATATTAATTGTTTAATGACATTGTTTTGGGTGCAGGTGTTGGGTTTATAGGGTTAAAGGGTGAGGAGTAAATTAATTTTACTTAATTTATAATTAGTGATTAAATGCTATTAGTCATTTAATTGAAAATTAATTTTAATTGTGTAATTAAAGTTTTTAAAGTTCAAATTTAGGTGCGGTTTGTGGGATTATAAATTATTTTAATGATTTATAATTTGTTTTTTAATTAATAATATTTGTTTAATTGATAATCAACTATGTTAATTGTTTAAATAAATGTATTTTTTTACATTTAAGATGTGGGCTGTGGGTTTTGTAGGGGTATGGGGTGGGAAGTAAATCAATTTTAAGCAATTATTTTTTTTAAATTAATAATAATTATATAATAATTATTCATTCAATTCAATAATTAATTGTGTTGTGTGTTTTTGAGGTTATATTGTGGGAAGTGCATTAATTATAGTTATTTAATCATGAATATTTAATTAATGAAATTTAATTTGTTGATGAATATTTATATTAATTGTGTAAATATTTTTTTAGGTCCAGGTTGTGAGTTTTGTGGTGTTATCAATCAATCAATCAATCAATCAGGGGTTTGTTAAGCACGACTACTCACCCGTAAGGGTGGGAAGTAACTAAACTAAACTATGTAATAATTAATGTTTTTGTTAATAAATAATTTCTAACTAAAAATATTTATTTGTGTGAAAATCATTTTTGTATTTTATTTATAATAATATTTGTAGGTATTTGTGATATGTATTTAACATTATAATATGTTTTTATTTTTTTAAATGTTTAATATTAAATATATATATATTTTTTAACATATTTTCTTTTATTTTACCCTCTGCAATCCAGCGCTTTCCCTACTGTTGCACTGACTGGAGTGGGAATAGTAAATTTTACCCCTCCGCAATCCAACACTTTCCCTTCAATTACACTAAATGGAGTGGGAATAGTAAATTTTACCCCTCCGCTATCCAGCGCCCTCCCTACTGTTGCACTGACTGGAGTGGGAATAGTAAATTTTACCCCTCCGCAATCCAACACTTTCCCTACAATTGCACTGAATGGATTGGGAATTGCTTTTTTTGTTAATTATAAATTTTATTGTTGTGTTAGGTGTGGTGGGAATAGTAAACTGAAGGTAGAATTTTGTAATGTTATATTTTATGTAATTTTATATTTATTGTAGTTAAAAAATTAAATCTTATTTTTGTGTGGTGTAAAATATTTTGTTACTGTTGTGTTGTGTTAGGTGGGAGTAATTATTTTTATATTTATTTAGTAGATAAATGTTTTCTTTTTAATGTGGTGGGAAATGTATATGTATTTTAATTTGTAATAGTTTATTTTATGTTGTAATTTACATAATTATGTATTTGATTTATTATAATAATAATATTATAATTTGCAATATTTTTTGTTTGTAATTTATTTTTAATTAAGGGCCTCATTATGATGTCAGGCAGAAACTTTCCGACCGACACCGTCTCGGAATCTGGACCGAATGACTCACGCTCGGCGCTTCCTCCCGACCAATTCCGATGCGACCGAATACTGTTCGGTCGGAGTCCCATTGTGTCCTATGGGAGCTTGTGTTCCGCCCGACAACACAGGCTCCTATGTTGAAATGGGGTGTGTGTATAAAACCCTGCACCCTGTTGCGGGCACCCCATGGTGCCTGCCACAAAGTACAGGGTTTTACAGGGGGGTCCCTTAAGTACCCCCTCGGCCCACAACCGGAGGCCTCAGGATGAAGGGGGCCCTGCTAGGAGCCCCCAAAATCACCTTCCGACAGCCTTTCCCTGTCGGACAGGCCGACTCGGAAAGGCTGTTAAAAATTGGCATCTTAATAGGTCGGTCGGAAATGCTGTCCACGGGTGTGTACGATGAGGTTCCGACATGAATTCTCCAAGAGCCAATCTGAACCAATTCGGAATGACTGCGCGGTTTTCAATCAGACCACGAACATTGTAATGGGTTAGGAAGTTTGTAAACCGACCGAGCCGGTCGGAAGGGTTCCAACACAGTTGAGGAAATTCTAACTGTCGGGAGGATGCTTTCCGCCCGACATCGTAATGAGGCCCTAGATAGTAAAATATGTGTTGTTCAATTTTTATTTTAAATTAAATTGATTCCCTTTTTAATATTTTTAAAAGGAAGTTTATTTGTTGTATTTGTTAAAATATACATTGATTTTTTTATAAATTAAAGTTACTATTTAATTTATGTTTATTTTAATATTTTAAATTATATATATTTTAAAATCGATATTTAATGCAACTATATTATTGTAAGCGATATTTTTTTCGATATTTTTGTACTTACCTTTTTAAGTATAGGGAGTCGATATCTTTTAGTTCTACATTTTTACCTAGATATATTTTACATCTATATTTTTGTGGTTGATATTCTGTCGGTGAACCGTCTCAGTGAATGCATGGTAGAGTGGCTGATTGTGTGAATGTCTGTATCAATCTGTCAGTTGGTGTCTAAGTGGTTGTATGGGTGTGTTAGTGGGTACGTGAGTGGCTGTATTGGTGAGTGATTGGTTGCCTGAGTACCTGTATGGTTGTCTGAGTGAGCCCACTTTACTCCTGAGGGACCTTGGGGACCAAGAAGCCCTCCTGATACCTCCTGTAAGTCCTACACAGGAGGATTCCTGAGAGCTGTTTGGAGGCCCAGCCCCCTTTCTCCACCACTCTGCAAACATGATTACTAGTTAAAAAAAACATAGAAATTCATTGGAAAAAAAAAAAAAGGTTACAGGGGCGTTATAGTTAGGAATTAGCTTTTAAAAAAACCTTAGAAATTCACAAAAAAAACGAAAGGTTACAGGGACGTTGTAGTTAACAAATGGAATTAAAAAAACCTTAGAAATTCACTGAAAACACCAAAGGTTACAGGGACGGTATAGTTAGGGTGAGATTTTATTCATACAAAACCAGTAAAATTCGGCAGTTATAGTTAACGGAGCTAACTATAACTCACGCCCCGCAATGCACTGCTTATGACCTCACATATTACATCACTCATGACATGGTCAGTGACATCACTGATGACACCACTGATAACATCTCAAATTATATTACTGATGACACTATCCAGTGAGTGTAAGTATTTTGTAAGAGTTTACTATTGTTAAACATATATACTCAGGTACTGCAAAACTTAAAGTAGTATACTAGGTGTACTAATGATGAGTGATACTACTTTTAATATACATTATGTGAGTGGTAAGCATGGGTGGTGAACTCCGCTCCGTTCGCGGAGTTTGCAGAGTTTTCTTCACTTCGGGCTCCGCGTAGCTCACGGAGTGCAGAAAACTCAGTTCCGCGTAGTGCAGCAGAGTATTTTGCCCGCTCATGCTCGATTCCTGCTGGCTTGCCACCTCTTGGGCACCCTGGGACACAGATGGAGGCAGCCCTGGGTGTGGTGGTTCCCAGGGCCATCTTTGGCTTCAGGAGGGGGGCCACACGGCCCCCCTCCATTGCAGGACTGAGCACCCGGGAGGTGGTGGTCCCTGGTGCTGCAGGGGGCCGCATGAGCCCCCCTGCATTCATACAACATTTGACCTGGGGCGAAAGCGGTCCCCAGGGCATGGGGGGTCGACCAGGGCTACCCTCGCATAAATGATTAAAAATGCCACAGGGAGGGTGCGGTCCACAGGGCTTTAGAGATCCTAGGAGGGGGGCACCATGCTCCACCCTCCTACATATTTTGGACATGGCCCCGGGACCTGGCCAACCCGGGGGCCAATTAGAAATAAAGTGCGCTTCATCTTTTAAAAACATTTCGGCGGGATTCGCAGATCAAGTGCGACTGCTGCCAAAAATGTAAAATAAAAAATGTAAAATAAAAACTAAAGCCGAAGTGGGCAAATTTTGCACAATAGCCATAATACCAACATTGTAATTGTAGTTTCCACAATTATCCATTGGTATATTTTTAAAAAACTAAAGAGAGGATGGACAGCGTTTCCAAATCATGATCTAAAATCAATTAGACTCTACCGGTGAGACTGCCTCACATGTATCAAGTATTACTGATGAAGAAAAACAGAAAAAGACAGAATGAGAAGAGTTAATATACATTGCTCTAATGAGGCACAAATTCATTTTTTTTTAAAGTATATATATCCTCGTCATTATAAAGTCCATTTGGTGACTTTGCAATAGAGATTTAAAATATATTTTGTCTCCAGCTGCCTCAGTGCTTTCACTCAATCTTCCCCTTGTTTATTACAAAGCACTGCATCTATATCACATCACAATTGTGGAATTCTGCACAATGCCTTGCTACTGGATATGTCTGATCAACATTGGTGATTGCTCGTGATATGTTGCAATATTCTTTATGGACCTGCAACTCAGTGCTGCCTAAGTAGCGCAGATTGCAGCTGCATGTCAATAAATACACTGCAACCTCAGTCTTGCAGTTAAGGGGCCAGTGATTTGGTGGGGTTTACATGAAAGAGTGTTAGGTATTCTGAGCTGTTTATCCCTATTGCACATGCTCTACATTTTGTACGTTTATAAAATCCTTTCCTAGGACTGCAACAGCTTTTGGATTTGATTATTTCAGGGCTATTCCTCACCAGGGCGTCCCGTACTGAGCAAGCCCTGCGATATATGATCAGGGAACTTCTAGGCACTTTTGACCCTATGACAGGATCAGACCAAATAATGTGCCAATTTTTGCGAATCAGTGATCTTAATACCTTATCCTGATTACTACAAGGAGTCAGCAATCTGAGATCTTGCGTACTCTCATGGCAAGATTTTTTTTGTCCCTTTCGTTCTTGTTCACCACCTCTTGTGTTTGCTTTAGTAATTCCATGTTGTACCCTCTATAATTGAATCTCTCAACCATATCCCTCTGACATGCCATGGTGTCTGTGTCAGCTCTACAATTACGCTTAGCTCAAAGCATTTCACCTTACGGTATGCTTGCTTTTAAGTGCTGAGGGTGGAATCTTGAAGCATGCAATATTGTTTTGCCTGTGGTCCATTTTCTGTACAATTTGGTCTCTATTTTATTATTTCTGATAAATACTTCAAAATCTAGAAACTTCACTCTCGACTCACTGATATAACTGGTGAAATGAAGGTTTAAATTGTTAACATTGATTTTATCAACAAATTTCATAGCACTCTCAACTGAACCTTTCCACCCCACAATAAGATCATCAATGAATCATGACCAAATGATCACATGTTCTTCCCATGCTACTTTGTGGTCCTTGCGCAGCACCTGTTCCTGTGTAAACATGCATAGTTGGGTGCAAAAAAGTGCCCATCACCATGCCATGTAATTGATAGAACAATTGATGATCAAACAAAAACTAGTTGTTTTCAAGCCACCATTGTATCATTGTTATTAACGTCTGACTATGCCTGTCCAGTTTCAATGGATGACCTTTCAAAAAGTGGTCCACCACCCTTAACCCATCTTAGTGGCAGATACTTGTATAGAATGTTGTTACATCAAGCAATATTAGTAGGTATTCATCGTCCCATGGGATGTCATAAATCACCTTCAAGAAATCGCCAGTATCTTATATGCAAGATTGTAAGTTCTGGACGTAATCATGTAAAAAATAATCAATACATTTTGACAAATTTTCAAACAAGCTACCCACTGCAGATATTATTGGCCTTCCTGGAGGCAGAATAGAATTAATAAATAATTGGTGTTTTAGGATGGTCATTCCGTAGGAACATGTACTCATCCTGACTTAAACCATTATTTCTCCACTCTATTGGATCAGACTTGAACTGTGCCTTCACCTGGATCATATCATTACGGTTACACTTTGCGTAACATTCAACATTATTGAGCTGATTTAATATCTTTTTTATATAAATCAACAGGCCAAAGAACAATGTTTCCCCCTTTGTTTGTATTTTTGATGACTACATCATCTTGCACTTGTAGTTTGTTAATTAGGGTTCGATATCTCCTCTGATGTCTATTCTGAGAGGGATCTCTGTTATTCACAGCCTTGTATAGGTTCTTTACTCCATCATTTAATAACTCATTAAAAATATCCACAGATTTGTGTGGAGTTACAGGTAGAATAGTGGAAGCAGGTCTGAACGGTGATTCAGCTTCTCCCCAAACTTCCAACTGATGCATATCAATTATGGCTTGTTCAGACATTGGCTCTATATATCCTAAGCACTCATTTTCAAGCCTCAAGTCAGAAACTTTCAAACGTGAATGTTCTTGATTACTTTTCAATAATGACTTTGTTTGTTTCCTGCTCTTTGATGCATGGAATTTCATAAACTTTAGTTTGCAAATAAACTTGAAAATGTCAATCCTGGTTTGACTGTAGTTAAATGAACTCTCAGGACAAAACGACAAGCCCAAGGATAGGATTTGCTTATCCGCTTCACTTAACATGATCTGAACAAATTAATTATGGATTGTGTATTAGCTTTATAGCTTACTTCCTCTTCCATGAAATTTTGGGGTTGGATTTTGGTGTCATAACGGCAACATTGTTTCAGCCTCTTACTTTTGTGCTTTTGTGCCATGGATCTCGAGGTCTTAGGGTTTGACATCTGTCCAACCTTAAAAAATCCAACTCCTCAATGATAGAAGCATTTACACTTGCACAACTGATGCTCCTTTGCCTTTGGTGCTTTTATCTGTGTTGGTATCAAAATCGGAGCTTAATTCCATTTCTTTGTCTGCTGGTTTTAGCTCCTGCAAAGATCTATTGCCCTCTATCAACGTCTGATGCTTAATTGTGTAGAAACGTTGAGCAAACGTAAAATTGTGACCCTAATCATATTCTTGCTGGTCTCTCAAGAGTTTTTGAATTTTCCAAGCCTTAATGATTTTCTCATATTTTTTCAAACACATATCAGTGTTTTCTCTATACTGCTTGATGAGTTCCTGCTGTAGATCCTTGTCAAGCTCATTACTGAGTGCATCAATCTGTTGTAGTTTAATTCTGGCAATGTCCACATACTTAACTAGAATGCATATTAATCTATCAGATGCTTCAAGGTTACTCTCCGCCAATTATCTTAGCATTTCAGGATTAGGGTTCTCGAACCTGGATGCGATTAATATCCTAAGCCTCCTTGGGATGCATCTCACTTCTAGATACTTCTGCAGGAATTTATGCTCCCACCATTTTGTTTCCTCATTCCATCTTAGCTTTTCTAGAAATTTCAGCTTACTTCTGATATCATGTCCATTGGGGTTACTTGAGTCCCAGCCCCATCTCACCAGGTAAAGATTCATCATTGAACATATTTTCCGCCACCTCTTCTCTTTCTCGCAACATGTCAGCAAACATGGCAAAATTGAATACAGTCCTGGCTATTTCGACTACAAATCTCAAGCTACGCCAGTTTAGAACAAATTTCCCTACTCCCATGTAATAATCTCACCTGAATAGAACTCAGATGAACCACGTTAGTCCGTCCGACTCTTTGCAGCATCCTCACTCCTGCTCAGGGATATTTCTGCTACATGGGGGACTCGCAGCTGCTTCCTTCACTGTATCATCTTTGGTTCACCGCATGAAACAGCAAGCCGTGTTGCTGGACGCCACTTGCCCACTTGGAGGAGGTCGGTAAAATGAACATAGTAACTCTGTAAATATAAAAAAGAACCATCAATCCTCAGCTTGCTCTACCTCCCACAAGATTGTCACAGGTTTGTTTTATTGTAATTGCCAAAAGTACGCTGTAACACCTTTCGTCCGCCACTCCCGGCCTTGATCCCACAAAAGTGCACCACCATCTTGTTGTTTTTATATTCATAGCGTCATCAAGGAAACTGATAAAATGCTGACAATTATCATATTTTAGTGGCAATTCGATAATTTGTTTCTCATCGAGTAATACAGTTAATTATTTACTCACATTAAACATTCTTATGATATTAGCGAATCTCAAACATTAAATAGTTCAAAATACATCATCTTCATTATGTTATATTATATATTTTATTTTTCCACTGAAACAAAGATTAAAGGGTCGCTATAGATAGGTGAAAAAGCCAGTTAAAAAATCCAGTTTAAAACTAAAGAAAAAACACTGAAATTCACCAGTTATAATTATATCATGTAACTATAGCTCATGCAGTAAAGTAACTTTACCTCATGCCCCTGTCATGTACAGTTTTGTCATCAATTTAGACATTTCAGATGGTGCACTGATGTTATCAGTGATATATATTTAAACTGACATTGTCACCTAACTATAACATCCCTTTAATCTTTATTTTTTTCAGTAAATTTCAAAGTTTTTTTTTTAATAAACGTAGATTTTCTACTCGAGTAGCAGCTTTCTCAATGTGAATGGTTGTGACCTGCCGCAACCGCCCTCATTGAGAAATCTCGCCGGGAGGCGTTCTAGCATCCAAAAGTCATACTAGGGGACACAAATTCTCGCTCTTGCTCGCCAACTTAGCATTAGCGAGCCACGCGTGAGAAAAAACTCCACCACATGGTGGTTAACGGAGTTTTGCCAGAACTCCGCATTCGAAGCAGAATGGGGAGTAGGAAAAACTCTGCTAAATCCACCAGCCTAGCAGAATTATTTGCCCACCCCTAGCTTTGAGCCGTGTACATTGTGTTTGAGGAGGGTCCCAATTCGATGGGCCACCAGGTGGTGTCCCACTGGATTTTCTGCTTTTGGTATGAAGATTTTGGCACTCATGGCATTGGGTGATGTACTCTGGCTTATAGCACCAATAGCATTCCATTGTAGTAGTCTAAGAGATCTTGCACTGGGATTTTACATGGGATATAAGGTAACCTTGCTTAAAATAGGAGCGGTGTGGGTAGGGTTTTGCACATATTTGAGTTATGGACATCAATTATTGCATAATATTGTTGCTGTTATCCAAAGTTTGCCAGATCTATAATGTTAGTTTGAAAAAAATATATATATATATATATATATATTCACTGAAAAAACCATAGGTTTCAGGGACGTTATAGTTAGAAATTAGCATTTAAAAAACCTTAGAAATTCACTGAAAAAACCACAGGTTTCAGGGACGTTATAGTTAGTTGGACATTTCACTCGTACAAAACCAGAGAAATTCCCCCGTTATAGTTAGTTCAGCTAAATATAACTCGCGCCCCCGCAATGCACTGCTGATGACGTCACATACTACATCATTCATGACATGGTCAGTGACATCACTGATGACATCTCAAATGACATCACTGATGACATCTCAAATGACATCACTGATGACATCACTGATGACATCATCCAGTGACTGTGTGTTTCTGTAAAGTTTAAATATGTTTTATATATATGCCAAGGTGTATTGAAGAATGAGTGGGTGTATAAGTGTCTGGATGGATGATTTAGTAGGTGCGTGACTGACTGTATAAGTGAGTGATTAAATGTGTCTTACTGAATGCATGGGTTGGCGAGTAGCTACATGAGTGTCTATATCGGTTATTGATTGGTTGCTTGAGAATTTGTATGGGAGACTGAGTGTGTGTGTGGGTGGGTGGGAGGTGTGTGACTCTGTGAATAGATGTGTGAGTGGTTGATTCACTGGGTGTATGGGTTCAAGAGTGCATGTGGAAACAGCTGTATGGGTGGGTGAGTGTGTGTATGGGTGTGTTGGTGAGTGAATGGATGTCTCAGTGGTACATGTCCAAGTAACTACATAGGGAAAAGGCAGTGTATGTGAGAGTTGGAGTATAAATGACTATACGTGAGAGTCAGTGATTGTGAGAGTGGCTGTATGGATGAGTGTGTACTTGTATCAGTGATTATATCAGAGAGTAAGTATGCGTTACTATCTGTATAGGTGAGTAAATGGGAGTGTGATTGATTATTTGCATGACTGACTAGGTGTGTGAGTAACTCCATGGCTGAGTGGCGGTGTGTGAGTGTCTGTATAGGTGTATGAGTGCATATGATAGTGTTGTATTGATGAGTGACTGCATGTATGAGTGACTGTATGAGTGAATGAGTGGACGTGTGTGTAGACCTAGGAATCAGTGAGTGGGTATGAAGTAACTGGTATTGGTGTGTCGATGGTTTCGAAAATGGTAGTCTGTATTTTACAGTGGGAGTATCAAAGGTTATATTAGAGTGTGAGGAGGTGAATCAGATTTTCACGTGGATGATGTCATCAGTGATGTCATCAGTGATGTCTAATTATAACGTCCCTGAAACCTATGGTTTTTTCAGTGAATTTCAAAGGTTTTTTAATTGCTAATTTCGAACTATGCCTACAAAGGTAGGACATGTGAAGAAAGAGGAAGAAAAGCGACAAAGAAGCAAGACAAATGCAGAAAGAGGCAACAGAAGTCCAGAAAGACGAAGAACAGTGCAAGAAGAAGCAAGAGATGTGCAGAAAGAACCAACAGAGGAGCAGAAAGTCCTCCTGTGCCCCCATCTTTTTGCTGACGGGTACTGGTGGTAACTGACTCTGACTAACCAGCCCTAGAGCCAGTGCTATGCTAAAAGACACTTAGAATACAGTGAAAACACCTACATACACTAGGGAACACTATGCGATGGGGTACCCCTGTGATTAGCATGACCTCCTCTGTATTTGCCATGAGTTAGTGCCTGGGTCATTGGATGAGTACATGGGTACTGACTGGATGATTAGAGTACTGCAAAGAGAGTGGATGGTGAATTTATAAATGCTTGTGTTTTGGCAGAGTGATTGGATAAGGACATGGAACTGGTTGGGTGATTGGAGGAGTGCATGGGTAGTGACAAAGAGATGGCTGGGCTGCATCAGTAGTGCTCAGGGGATTGTAGCAGTGCATGTGTTAGTGCCTGCGTCTTTGCATAAGTACATGGGTAGTGACTGGATGATTAGAGTACTGCAAGGAGAGTGCATGGTGAATCTATAAGTGCTTGGGTTTTGGCGGAGTGATTGGATAAGTACATGGTGCTGGCTGGGTGATTGGAGGAGTGCATGGGTAGTGACAAAGAGATGGCTGGGCTGCATCAGTAGTGCTCAGGGGATTGTAGCAGTGCATGTGTTAGTGCCCGGGTCATTGCATGAGTACATGGGTAGTGACTGGATGATTAGAGTACTGCAAGCAGAGTGCATGGTGAATTTATAAGTGCTTGTGTTTTGGCGGAGTGATTGGATAAGTACATGGTGCTCGCTGGGTGATTGGAAGAGTGCATGGGTAGTGACAGGGCGATGGATGGACTGCATCAGTAGTGCTCAGGGTATTGTAGCAGTGCATGAGTTAGTGCATGGGTCATTGCATGAGTGCATGGGTACTGATTGGATGATTAGAGTAATGCAAGGAGAGTGCATGGTGAATTTATAACTGCTTGGGTTTTGGCGGAGTGATTGGATAAGTACATGGTGCTCGCTGGGTGATAGGAGGAGTGCATGGGTAGTGACAGGGCGATGGCTGGACTGCATCAGTAGTGCTCAGAGTATTGTAGCAGTGCATGAGTTAGTGCATGGGTCATTGCATGAGTGCATGGGTACTAACTGGATGATTAGAATACTGCAAGGAGAGTGCATGGTGATTTTATAAGTGCTTGGGTTTTGGCGCCACAGAGCTGCGTTGCAGAGAGGTGGTCCGAGACCACGCCCCTTTTTACACCTCTCTGCAACGCAACTCTGTTGCACTTACTGAAGGTACCTGGTGGGCTAGTTGGACCCCAGGGACCCTCAGGATTCAAGGGGACTTAATCCCCCAATGTAAAACACGCCACAGGGCGTGTTTGCACACATGTCACCTCAGGCCCCGCCCCCTCCCTTCACCACTGTGCAAACGCGCCCCGTGGCGCGTTTTAAGTTGGGGAATTAAGTCCCCTTGAATCCTGAGGGTCCCTGGGGTCCAACTAGCCCACCAGGTACCGCCAGTAAGTGCCACAGAGCTGCGGTGCAGAGAGGTGTAAAAAGGGGCGTGGCCTGGACCACCTCTCTGCAACGCAGCCCTGTGGTGCTTACTGGAGGTACCTGGTGGGCTAGTTGGCCCCCAGGGACCCCCAGTATTGAAGGGGAATTAATTCCCCAATTTAAAACGCGCCACAGAGTGTTGCTGGGAGGGGGCGGGCGGGGCCTCTGGCACGATCGCACTCTTTTTTTTTTTTTTTTTTTTTTAGAAGGTGGGCTGTGTGGCCCCCCTTCTTTTCCCTTTTTTTGGGCCCTGGGGACCACATCCCCCAGGGCCTGACCCCTTTTTAAAAAAAAAAAAAATGTGAACGGGAAGGGGGCCGCCTCCCGTGGCCAATTCCGGCCGCGGGGACCCCATCCCCCGGGGCATGGCCACATATTTTTATCTTTTTGAAGGAGGTGGGCTGCATGACCCCCCTCCTGAGGCTGAGGCCTCTATTGGCCCCGGAGACCCCATACCCCGGGGCCGGCCTTTTTTTAAATTTTATTTTTTGGGGAGGGGGGCCGGGTGGCACCCCTCCCGGGCCACTTCTAGCCTTGGGGACCCCATCCCCCGGGGCAGGCCCTATCCGTTGGGGACCGTGGGGGGAGCCCCAATGCCCCCACGGTCCCACCGGCTCCCTGCCTCCTGCGGGAGCCGGCATTGCTTTTCCACATGGGGAGCTGCTGACATGCAGCTCCCCGTGTGGAAAAGCAATCTGCTTTGCTTCATTGAAGCGAGAGCAGGTTTCCCTGCTCTCGCTTCAATGAAGCAGCAGTTTGCAATGACAGGGCGGGAGCCGCGAGGCTACTGCCCTGTCATTGCAAACAGCAGTGTCCAGGGGGTGGGCACCCCAGGATACTGCAGGAGCCGGTCCTGGGGGTGGCAGTCCCCAGGGCCATCACGGGCTCCAGGAGGGGGGGCCGTGCGGGCCCCCTCCCTTCAGTTTGAAAGCCCCGGGGAGGTGGTGGTCCCCGGGGCTCGGGGGTCCATAACGGACCCCCAAATTTACATAGTTAGTGCCCCGGGGAGGTGGCGGTCCCCGGGGCATGTGGGGGGGCTAGAGCCCCCCACACAGGCTCATTTTTTTTTTTTTTTTTAAAGCCCCGGGGGGTGGCGGTCCCCGGGGCTGCGGGGGGGCCATGTGCCCCCGCAAATATTCAAGAAAAGCCCCAGGGGTGGCGGTCCCCGGGGCTTTTGGGAGCCTTGGAGGCCCCCCACACATTATAAAAAACAAGCCCCGGGGGTGGCGGTCCCCGGGGCTGCGGGGGGCCCGTGTGCCCCCGCAAATATTTAAGGAAAGCCCCGGGGGTGGCGGTCCCCGGGGCTGCGGGGGCCCCCCTGGGCCCCCGCAATTACAATGTTGCATGCCCCCGGGACTTGGCCCACCCAAGGGCTAAATATTAACGAAGCGCGGGAGCCCCCGCTTTGTTTTTTTTATTTTCACAGCAGGATCCGCGGATCCTCCACGGATTTTGCCGTTTTTAAAAAAAAAATGCTTTTTTTGGCCCTGGGGGTCCTTGTGGGACCCCCTGAGCAGGCCTAGGGGGTCAGGGTGTTTCTACCCTGCCCCCTTTCCTTGTTTTTCGCGTTTGTTTTTCTGTTTTCTTGTGACTCGGTTCTACCGAGTCACAAGATGGCTGCCAACACTTCCTGGTTTGGAGTGTTGACAGCCAATTAGAATAAAGCTCGTGGTCGGGAGGGTCCGCGGATCCTCCGTGCCTCTATATATCGAAACTTTTATTTTTGATTTTCTCAACAACTACTGAACGGATTTACACCATTTAAAAAAAGGGCGCTTTCTGAACCAAGCACTACCTTTTTGCCAAATTTGGTGTAATTCCGTTCAGCAGTTCGAGCTGTAGCCGTGTCTAAAGTTTCCTATGGGAAATTCATTTTTCGCCCTCTTTTTTTTTAATTTCTCAGGAACTACTGAACGGATTAACACCATTTAACAAAAAGAGTTCTTTCTGAAACAAGGGCTACCTTTTTGCCAAATTTGGTGTAATTCCGTTCAGCAGTTCAGGCTGTAGCCGTGTCTAAAGTTTCCTATGGAAAATAACATGGAGAAAACACGTTTTGGGACCCCCCTTTTTTCTCGGCCCCCGCTTGGCGAATCACCCCGAAACTTTCAGGATAGGAGCTGACCGGAGCGACCCACGAGTTTGAAATTTTCGTGAAGATTCGTCAACCGGCGCCAAAGTTATTGGGAAAAGAAAAACGCTTTTTGAATAGAAACAAGGTCCTAACTATAACTACCTACTGGCGACCGCCAGTAGGTAATATAAATATATATATTCACTGAAAAAACAAAAAGGTTACAAAGACGTTATAGTTTGGAAATGGAATTAAAAAAACCTTAGAAATTAATTGAAAGAACCATAGTTACAGGGACGTTATAGTTAAGCTCAGGTTTCACTCATGCAAATCCAGTGAAATTCAGCAGTTAAACTTAGCTGAGCTAACTATAACTCGCGCCCTGCGCAATGCACTTCTTATGGCCTCACATATTAAACCACTCATGACATGGTCAAGTGACATCACTGGTGACATCACTGATGACATCGCAAATTACATCACTGATGACATCATCTGGTGCCTTTGAGTGTTTGTAAAAAGTTTATGAGTGTTAAATATATATACCAAGGCGTATTAGTGAATCAGTGGGTGTATGAGTGCCAATATGGATGATTCAGTGGGTGCGTGACTGACTGTATAAGTGAGTGATTAGGTGTCTCAGTGGGTAATGAGACAGAATATTGATGCAAAAAAATAGAACTATATCAGTATCAAGTTAGAAATATCGTGGAATGGAAATATCGAGTGCAAGAATATTGTTGTCAAGAATATCGATTTGAAGGTAAGTAATATCAATTTTCAAAATAAAGAAGTCATTAATATTGTTTGCAAAAATATAGTTGTTTAAAATATTGATTTTTTAATTAGTGTTATATATTTTAGTATATATTTTAAATGTATGTGATGTAATTGTTTTGTATAAGTATTGTTTGTTTTTTAATATATGTGATACGTTTCTAGTAGTTTTTAAGTTTAATTAAATTAAATTTTGCATCTTTTAGTTCCGTAGTGGGTTGTGGGTTTATAGGGGAATAGGGTGGGAAGTAATTTAATTATAATAAATTAATGATTATTTATTATTGAATTATATTTATTTAATTGATATTTAATAGTGTTAAATATACTTTACATTTTTTTAGGGAAATGTTATGTGTGGGTTGTGGGGTTTATAGGGGTAAAAGGTGGTAAGTAATTTATTTATAATAAATGAATAATTAGTTGTTAATTAATATTCATTAATTAATTGATAATTAATTCTGTAATTTCTTTAGGTGCAAGTTGTGGGTTTTATAGGGGTGAAGGGTGGGAATTATTTTTTTTAAATTAATTAATTGTTAATTAATCTTAATTAATGAATTGATAATTCATCATGGTAATTGTGTAGTTTTTTTAGGTGCAGGTTATGGGGTGAATAGGGGTAAAAGGTGGGATTAATTTATTTTTATTTAATTAATAATTAGATGTTAATTAGTATAAATTAATTAATTTATAATTCATTATATTAATTCTGTAATTGTTTTTTTAGGTGCAGGTTGTGGGGTTAATAGGGGTAAAGGGTGGGAAGTAATTTAATTAAAATAAACTAATGATTATTTTTATTTAATTATATTTATTTGGGGCACACGGAGGCAAGATGGCGTTCGACTAACATCTCTGCTGTGAGGCTCCGCTGAGCTTCCCCTGTTCTCGGATGTTTGCTTTAAATAAGCCTTTTTGAAAAGGGGCACACGGAGGCAAGATGGCGTTCGACTAACATCTCTGCTGTGAGGCTCCGCTGAGCTTCCCCTGTTCTCGGATGTTTGCTTTAAATAAGCCTTTTTGAAAACTGATCTGGAAATTCCATGAATTGTTAATTAGATTGTAACCCTACGGAATGCTGCAGAAACTCCTTTCTCCGTGGATTTCAAGCTGCTTTTATGCGCTCGCAAAGACCCGAGCCCTCACCTCACCCCTGCCTCGAGGACGTCAATCCGACTCGGGCTTCCCGGATTCATTCTGGCCTGCGCAAGTTTCCATCAGAGCGGCAGAACCGGCGGAATCGACAGGAACGCGGGAGTGCTAGGAGCTTCAGTGCACTCACCGCCAAAAGCAAAACTCAGCAGGTTTCCTACGGCCAGTGGCAATCCAGATGCTTTCCGAAGAACGGTATTATTGCAGTGTTACTTTGTATCACCAGCGACGCCAAACCAGCAAGAATGACAGGCAATGGGGCGAGAGCTGTCAAAGCGAAAAATGCAGCCGCGAATGTATCCCTTGCGCTTGCTCCCCCACAGACTGGGATAACCCTTACTACTACCCGGCAGAAAAGACTGGACACTTTGGGCAAAAAAAGCGCTGTGGGGGGAGAGAAAGGGGAGAGAGGCGAGAGCTTCGATAAGATCACTGGGGATAATAAAAAGAACCCTGAAAAGTTATTCAAAGAAGGCAATACTTCTCAGCCTCTAATCACTGCTAGTTTTGGTGCCGCAAAAGGGGGTGAAAGTGCTCATATCTTACCGCCCGAGAACTCGAATGCTCCTGCCAAGCCGGAGGGGCAGGTAGAGGAAGAGCAGACTGCCCTGGGGCCACCACTGGCCCAGTCTGAATTACGGCCATCAGACACCCCCGCTTCCTCTGGGGATCAAGTCGAAAGCAATATATCTTTGGTCCAGGCGATGGTGGGTGAGTTTGCCAACACAGCCAGTCCCAGAGTTCTTATTGATAATTCAAATGCCTGCATTAACATTACTACTGGAGCTACTGCGGATTCTTCATTGTTGCATATGGCTAGTCACCTACTAAGAACACCTGATAACCTAGAAAAATGTTATTCTCTAACTGAGGAGTCAGAACTATCTGACATTAGCATCTCGCTATCCAGTGGGGAGGAAGGCAATAAGTGGTATAGTAGCTCCAACACGGACCCCCAGAGAACTAAGTCTGGCTTAAAAAAACTACAAAAAAAGAAAAAGGAGGGCCGCCTAAAAAAGAATGTTGAGGAAAGTATCAAACACTTGAAGTGGGACTATAAGGATACACCGCTTACGATTTGCTCTGACTCCCTTGTCGCCTCGGGCGGAAATCAAACAGTTATTGGCAGTAATAAAACGATCGACCTCAATGATTCTATAAGTGATCCAGCTCTGGCGGTCATCTTACAGTCTATCAAGAGCTTTCAGGATGAAGTTAAAGTGGATAGTCGTAGGTCACGCTTGGCCGCCAAGAAGCTACAAGGGGCAGTCAGGAAAGTTGGTAAAACCTGTGCCGAAATAGTAGATCGCATGGCTTCAGTAGAAGTAAGGACGGAGCAATTAGAAAAGGAGGTTGTCACTCTCAAAACACAGCACGACGAGCATGAGGGAATCGTTAAAGATCTTATGTGGAAGATGGAGGAGCAGGAAAATCGCCAGAGGCGCAACAACCTCCGCTTTCTCGGGATTCCGGAAGGTGTTGAAAAAGATGATCCCAGAGGCTTTATGATTTCATTGCTCAAAGGGGCTTTCCCAGAACTTCATTCCTGGGATAAAGAGATACAGCGGGCTCATAGATTCCCTCTGTCTTCCGCCAAACGAACCTCGACTACTCAACAATATCCTCGTGCCATGCTGTTATTTTTTGGCAATTTTTTATTGCGTCAAACCCTCTACGACTTGGCCAGACCCACAAATCGGCGATCTTTTGATGGTATAACATTCTTTACTAGACCGGATTTTGCTCACGCCACGGTTGAACGCCGATGGAGACTCCGGCAGCTCTTTGATCCGTTTCAGAAACTGGGCGCTGTGGTATATCTTCAGAATCCGGCCAGACTAAAAATAGTGTATAAAGGATTCTCTCGCAGCTTTGTTTATGAGGTGCAGGCTAAAAAGTACTTAGAGGAAATCTCGGGACATAAGTAGGGGGTCTAATACTGTAATATTGTTTCGTATAATGTATAGATAGTCCTATTCACCCCCATCTAAGGCGCCCCGGTGGCTATTTCCTTAAGGATAACTGAATTAATGGAGCTAATACCCTAGAGTTTCTTTTTGCTGTTTTTTTTTTGTTTAGCGCTTTTTGCATTCCATGTTTTTTTCTCTTTAAAATCTTTTAGAAAGTGATACTATAGGGGGGGGAGTCTCAGCAGGCTCGCGGGGTTCTGTTTGTCGGATGTCAAACCCCTGGCTACGCCAGGTTACCTCCAAAGTTGGTGGTGGGTGGAGGGGTGGGCGAGGGGTGGGTGCATGGTGGGTCAGACAGGATGTCTAAAAACATTATGATTGATGTCATTTGGATAAGCTGGCATGATGGTAATATCAGGATACGGAGTTACAAATGGTTCTTTCAAAATCGCGCGCATATAGATTATACTCAAAGGATAATTAGATGGGAGTGCTAAGGGTCTTATCCATGAACATCTGCGGTCTTAACGACATTAAAAAAAGGCAACTAGTTACCGTTGGTTTACAGGCACAGGGCACTAATATTATATGCTTACAAGAAACTCACATTGAGGGTTCCCAAACACATTTATTAAAAACACTGGGATACAGGTTGATTTGTGCCACGACGCAGGGTGCGGGGGGTTGCTATTTTGGCCAAAGGCGGCGATCTTGTTTTTACTCATTCTAAAGTGGACAAATTTGGGCGTTGGGCCATCACAGAATGTCAATATGGGAATGGGCAAACAATAACACTCTGCGGGACTATGGTAGTAATTGCGATGATCCACTCGTCATTGAAGAGATCTCTGCGGAACTCACGCATTGGCCATTACCTCTAATGATATGCGGGGATTTCAATATTAATCTTCCCATTGATTGGTCTATGGAAGACGGGTGGCAATATGTTGGCCGTAAACCTAAGGTATTTAAGGCTCTGAAGCATATGTGTCGTATGCCCGGGCTGGTGGATGGTTGGCAGACTTTGAAGCCTAATGATCTTGGGTATACCTTTTTTTCCTACCCACATCTTACTCAAGCAAGAATAGATTATATATTTTTGGCCAATTCACTCAAATCCAATTCCCAAATGGAAAAGCTACCACGGGCCCTGTCGGACCATAATCCCTTAATTTGCACCCTAGAAACAGGAGGAGAAAAAACAACACCTAAGTCCTGGACCTTTGAGAAAGCCCTGCTTCTAGATGACGAATATTGTGCTCATATGAGGCAGTGGATCCCAAACTTCTTATTAGACAATCTTGGAAGTACTTCTATTGAAGTTGTGTGGGATGCGCTCAAAGCAGGGATCCATGGGGAAACACTGCAATATTCGCTACATGCCAATAAACTAGCCAGGGAATTCATGAAGGCACTTTATGAAACCTTAAGGCAAGCAGAAGAAGAATTAATAAAGGTAACAATAGGGAACCCCGGCACAGAAGCAGTAACAAACGCGCAAAGTCAGGTGGCAATTGCTAAAGCTGCAATCACGAATATCTTTACCGATACAGCTGTTAAAAAGGCGCTATCAGAAAAAGAGATGATTTATGAGATGAACGAACAAATAGGGCATCAGCTTGCCGTTCGCACAAGGCAGCAGTCGTCATTAAATCTGATTTGTGAGATTTCTGATCCGGTGGTAGGCCAACTTACTGACCCTGAACATATAAGAGATGCCTTCTGGCGGTTCTATCAGGAACTATACACGGAGGGGGTGGGGGGGATTCAGAGAAAACCATAAGCTACTTAGATAAGGTAAACTATGATAATTTTGATGAGGTTGATCAGGCCATCCTTGAAGAGATTCCCAATCCAGAAGAAATTTTAACTATAATTAAAAGTCTGCCAAAAGGGAAGGCAACTGGATTGGACTGTATTCCCTCGGAATTTTACATTACGTTCCTTGATCAAATTAAAAGCATTCTAAGTGACTTTATCATTCATATTTTTAAAGGTGACCAAACCCCTATCTCTTGGTCTAGAGCCAAGATAGTCATCTTTCCCAAAAAAAACAAATCTCCTGCACTATTAGGTTCTTACCAACCTATCACTTTAATTAATGTAGACTCAAAGGTTTACTCGAAAGTTCTAGCTAATAGAATTGCTCCTATTGTTCACAAAGTTGTCGCTAAATGCCAACACGGCTTTGTCCCAGGGAGATCCACAATTAACCACATCCAGCGTGTGCTCACGTTATTTGACAGTATGGAGCTGGCAGGAGACCCTATGGCATTGGTGCTTCTCGATGCCGAGAAGGCCTTTGATAGGGTCTCCTGGCAATTTCTGTGGGCCTCGATGTCCAGGGTTGGAGTACCGGAGGGGTACATTCAAGCGGTCCAAAAATTATATGTTAACCCTAGGGCTGTAGTGATGGTGAATGGCAGCCTAACCAAGGAGTTAATAATATCTCGGGGAACGCGGCAGGGTTGCCCCTGCTCACCTTTGCTTTTTGCAATATATATTGATCCTTTTATCCGTAACTTAGACTGTAACCATGAAATTAAACCTATCTGGTCACAGGAGTTTTTTACCAAATCCCTGGCATATGCGGATGACATTGCCATTTTAACCGCGGATCCCAACACAGCTATGAGAGAAATTGAAAAAGAAGCTAATCACTTTGGATTTGTATCCGGATATGCACTGAATCGTGGGAAAACCCAGCTAGTACTGAATAAAAACTGCAAGATGGATGATCCCCGGGTTACAGGCAGCGCTATCTACCTAGGAGTTTGTATATCATCTCAATTAGACGATGTGGTTGATCTAAATCTCAAACCCATGATGGCTTTAATACAGAAAGATTTACGTCGATTAGATAATTTACATCTTTCCATCATTGGCAGAATTAATGTGGTGAAAATGGTGTTTTTTCCCAAACTCCTGTATTTATTTAGAGCAATCTGCCTCGAATTTTCAACTTATTGGCTTAAATCAATTGATCGTGTATTTTCTAGTTTTATCTGGGCTTATGCCCAACCCCGGCGGGCCTATAAACTCCTTACCCTCCCCAAGGATCGTGGGGGGTTAGCGCTCCCCAACCTAAAAGCATACTACTGGGCCTCTGTGCTATTATACAGTAGAGAATTATTATGGAACCTTGGGGAGGTGGCGGTCACTGGTAACAATACACCATCTACTTTTCAACTACTTCTTGGAAATAAGAGTAAAGGATACTTGTGGCGACACCTGCATGATAGTTATCATAAAAAAGTCAAATTTAAAACGCTTTATAGTGGGTTCAAGGTATGGAAAGCTGTAAGGCGATTACTAGGAATTGGGCGAATCTCGTTCTACACCCCTTTGAGGGATAATCCTAGCCTTCCCGAAATTTTTAGCGATGGATATATACAGAAATGGAACCAAGCCGGAATTGTCCAAGTGGGTTGTCTCCTTGCTCCTTCCGGCATTCAATCTTTTGAGGCACTTAAAAAGGATTTTCATCTGGACTGGAGAGATTTCTTTAAGTACCTCCAAGTTAGAGATTTTTTGTCACGGAAAGTGGGGGGAAGGGTTTCCCTTGGTAAAATTGCTTTAGTTGAAAAATTAAATGGCAATAAAGCCAGCACCATTGGGGAAATATACTCCCTTATCAATGAACGGTTTCCAGATGATCTGGAAAAAACCTCACAGAAATGGCAGGAAAAAGTTGGCCTATCCATCGATGAATTCAACTATGCGTATTTACTGTCACGAACAATTCTTATGTCTACTAAACTCCAAGCTCAGTTCTTTAAAACTTGCTTTTTCTTATACTATACGCCAGACAAAATTGCCAAGTGGGGGAGTGGCAAGGGGACATGTTGCCCTAGATGTAAGCTATATGAAGCTGACAGTGTACACATTTTCTCTACTTGTATTGGTCTAACATCATTGAAGCATGAGATAGTGAAATTTCTGACTGCCGTACTTCAAAGTGATATTGTACTGTCTAGTGATGTAATATTATTAGGGGCAACGGACCCTTGTCATGCAAGACCAGGCCATGAACTAGTCTTTATTGCAATGGCAGTTTTAAGATTGTGTATTGCTTCAGCTTGGCTGGATCCTATCGCTCCGTCTTTTCAACAGTGGCTAGCTAGGATGTTAGCAATTTCCAATATGGAGGTGGCCATCTATAAACGGAAGGGTAGGCAACTGCGTAAAAGAGGGATGAAGATCTGGACTCCTTTATTAGAACGGTGTCAAGCTCAAGGCCGTGTGTAATTGTTTGTAAAGATTTATTTGCATCAGGTCTGTGCATTCTTTTTTTTTTTTTTTTTTTACCAATATAACTGAACGTATCATCGAATCTACGGCCTTTTGAAAGATATAATGCAAGTGTGTAATGTATTAAATGTTATACCTGTCTGACCAGGGAGGGTGGGGGGTGGGAGTTGGGGGGAAAAACTGTGTTGGCTAAAAACCTAATAAAGATATTTAAAAAAAAAAATAATCATAATTATATTTATTTGATTGATATTTAATAGTGTTAAATGTGCTTTTAATTTTTGGGGTAAATTTTATGAGTGGGTTGTGGGGTTTATAGGGGTAAAAGGTGGGAAGTAATTTATCTTTAAGTAATTAATTAGTTAATTAATAATTAATTAATTGATAATTAATTATGGTAATTATGTAAATATTTTTAGGTGCGGATTGTGGGGTTAATAGGGGTAAAGGGTGGGAAGTAATTTATTTTTACTGTATTAATTAGTTAATTAATATTCATAAATTAATTGATAATTCCTTATGGTTATTGTGTAATTCTTTTTTTTAGGTGAGGGTTGTGGGGCTAATAGGGGTAACGGGTGGGAAGTAATTAAATTAATTAATAATTAGTTGGTAATCAATATTAATTAATTAAATGATAATTAATGATGTTAATTGTTTAATGACATTGTTTTGGGTGCAGGTTTTGAGTTTATAGGGCTAAAGGGTGAGGAGTAAATTAATTTTACTTAATTTATAATTAGTGATTAAATGCTATTAGTCATTTAATTGAAAATTAATTTTAACTGTGCAATTAAAGTTTTTAAAGTTCAAATTTAGGTGCGGATTGTGGGGATTATAAATAATTTTAATGAATTATAATTTGGTTTTTAATTAATAATATTTGTTTAATTGATAATCAATTATGTTAATTGCTTAAATAAATTTATTTTTTTACATTTAAGATGTGGGCTGTGGGTTTTGTAGGGGTATGGGGTGGGAAGTAAATCAATTTTAAGCAATAATTTAATAATTAATTGTGTTGTGTGTTTTTGAGGTTATATTGTGGGAAGTGCATTAATTATAGTTATTTAATCATGAATATTTAATTAATTAAATTTAATTTGTTGATGAATATTTATATTAATTGTGTAAATATTTTTTTAGGTCCAGGTTCTGAGTTTTGTGGTGTTATCAATCAATCAATCAGGGGTTTGTTAAGCGCGACTACTCACCCGTAAGGGTGGGAAGTAACTAAACTAAACTATGTAATAATTGATGTTTTTGTTAATAAATAATTTCTAAATAAAAATATTTATTTGTGTGAAAATCATTTTTGTATTTTTATTTTGTTTATTTTTTTTATCCTCATTCGCCACCAACCTCACTTCACATTGCACTCAAGATGTCAGTACCCATACTCAGCAAGCTGAGAAAAGTAGGCAAATGGATGTGGAGACCTCGTAGAAGACCCGCCTACAGGTATCATGACTTGCTTGGGTGCTAATGATGACCAGATGAGATAACTCTTCCGCAAAGCTCCAAGAGCTAGGTGACAATCGTCGTGATACTTCCAGGGGGAAACTGAGAGTAGCCGACTTTGCCTGAAGAGTGTCAGGCAGCATAATGATAGGACTCAGAGAAAAAAAAAAAAAAAATCAGATAGCTCTGAGCCCAGTCTGAGTTGGAGCAAGTCCCAAAATGCTGTCTTCTTCCTGCTGCAAGATTTGACTAGATCCAACTTAGAGACCGCCAACACTGAAGCCAGCCAGTCGGAGAAGGAAGGGGGAGTGGGCTCTGTCCATCTTTTGCAAATTTGTCTCCTGGCTAGCAGGATCGCATAGAAAAGCAATGATCTGGATGGACCCGTAACTTTGTGTATAAAACCAAAAATAATCAAAGGTAAGTCAATGTGGATTGGACAGCCCAAAGTGCTTGCCAAGAAGTTGCCAACGCTATCCCAAAAGGTGGTCAAGACGGGACATTCTTTAAACATGTGAATGTCTGAAGCTAAAGCCAGACCACATTTCTTGCAGCAAACTGGTGGACCTTTGATGATTTTAGAGAGCTTTTGGGGGGAAAAATAAGCTTTGTGAATGGTGAACAGGTGGTTCCTTTTCAGCCATGCTGGTTTGACTACCTCATAAAGGATCTTGCAGGAATTCTGCCATAGATCGTCACAATCTTGTGCAGGTAAGGAACCCCCCCATAGTTTCTCGGCCAGTTTAAATTAGCCGTCCACAGATTCAATTATGGCTTGATACCTAAAAGAAACCTCCTTCCTCCCGGGTGGCTTAGCCACAAGCTGATGTTCTAAAAAACTGCCAATCCCTATTGGGTTCTTATGATTTAATTGTGATTGGACCCAACTCTTTAACTGGAGATATTTAAACCTTGAAAGGCCTGCTCCGACTTTATCTTTAAGTTGTTCCCAGGAAACAAGAATGCCGTCAGAGACCAGATCCCCCCAGACCATCAGCCCAGCTTCTCTTAAAGGTACTGCCAGCCTGTCCCTCAGGCACTCCGGGGCACCAGGAGTATCCCAGAGGGGAGCCTGGCTTGAAAAATAACTGAGCGCAGCCGTACCCCTAAGTTTAACCCAGGTTTTGGCAAACCCCTGGAGAACCTTCAACTTAACCTTTTTAAAAAACTTAGGGTCTTCAAATTTGAACAAAAATCCTTCCTCAGATAAGTTGGCTCCCCTGAGCATGGCGAGAAACATCCCCCCCGCTCCAGTACTGACCGGCATTTTTAAGAGCATACGCGAGTGTGTGAGTTGAAAGGCCCAAGCATAAAACTGGAGATCCGGGAGAGCATGGCCTCCTTTCTCTCTCCTCCGCCTCAGCTTTTTCCATGCTATTCTTGTTGATTTATATGCCCAGACAAAGGAATTAATATCCCGCTGTAGCTTGTCTATAGCAGATTTTTCGAAGTGGAGGGGAATGCAATTAAATAGGAAGGTGACCTTAGGGAGTATCGACATCTTGACGAGATTGACCCTCCCGAGAATGGATAAAGGAAGTTGAGCCCAGGATTTCATCAGCCTCTGGCACTCCCTAGCCACCATAGTTAGATTTATCTCAGCAATCATTGTAATGTCTTGCACAATGTTGATCCCCAAATATCTCATTTTAGAGCTGATCTGGTGCTGATGCTGGGTCCTCCCAGGGTTCCAGACCATGATTTCTGTCTTTGCGGCATTGATCTCATAGCCTGAGACAAGACCAAAATCTTGTGCCAGGCTGATCACGGCTGGAAATGCTGTTTGCAGGTTGGCCAAAAAGACTAAAATACCATCAGCATACAGAGCGACCTTCCTCTCCCACTCCCCGTACTTAAAAGACTGAATGTTGGGATCATCCCTGAGCCGTTGAGCAAATGGCTCGATGTATAAGTCAAAGAGGAGAGGGGAGAGTGGGCAGCCCTGCCTGGTCCCCCTCGAGATCTTAAAAGAGTCAGTGGTGTCACCATTAATTAAAAGTCTGGCTGTTGGTTCCTGGTATATCAGCTGGACTATTCAACAAAACTTTTTCCCTAAATTGAATTTTCCCAAGACTTCCGACAGGTAGGTCCAATTCACCCTGTCGAACGCCTTAGTGGCGTCTAAGGTCATGGCCGCTAATGGAAGTGAATATGTAGAGGCCAGATCGATCGCCCCTATCAAGTCATAAGTGAGATCTGATAGCTGGCGTCCCTTGACAAAACCCTTCTGATCCAGGTGGAGATGGGCCTATATGAACCACAACTTGATGGATTTTTTCCAGGTTTCAGGATCAAAATAATTGTGGCGTCATTCCATGAGGCTGGGAGCTTTAAGCCTTCCTGTAATATCTGATTAAAGAGCTTTGTAAAGGTGGGGACAATCCTATCACTCATTAATTTATAAAGCTCGGCTGGGAGCCCATCGGGTCCCGCGGCTTTTCCGTTCTTGCAGAGTGATATGGCTTCCCTAACCTCATCTTGGGTGAATTCCCGATCTAAATGTTCCTGCTGTTCGTGCTTCAGGGAGGGAAGAGAGATGCTATCCATCTAGCTCTTAACATTCAAATTATCCACCAGTTTATCCTCTCGATTAATGTCTTGGAAGAAGGTCTGGAATGCATCACGAATTTCCTCATCCGAAGAGAGAGTAACATCCCCACTAATAATTTCTTGGATCTGGTTTCTTACCCGGTCTGATTTCGTGTTCCACGCGAGAAGCTTTCCTGCCCCTTCTCCATACTCGAAATGGGCAATTTTACTTGCCTCCCATCTTCGACTGAGCCTAATATGCAAGATATTCTCCAACTGACCCTTCAGTTTGTTAAAATTGGTCTGACGTTCTTGCTGGATTTCGGGAGGAGCCTGGCAATTTAGATCGGCCTCCGCTGCCTTCAGCTTAGCTTCAATTACTGAGATCTCCTCTTTATATTTTTTATTTCTATAGCTCTACCTGCTTGTGATTTGACCCCGCAGGAAAGCCTTTAGGGAATCCCATACAACTGGTATTGAGGCCGAATCTAAATTCACATTCAGAAAACATTCAGTTTCCTGGGATAAAAAGGAGATCTCCTCTTCCTCCAAAAGTAAGGCTCGGTCAAAGGACCATGACCTGGTGAGACTAGGTAGTGGACACTCTAAGTCCAGCAAGATACCAGAATGGTCTGAAAGGTGAGATGCCAAATAATTTTTTTTTTAACTCTGCCTCTTAAAGATTGACTTATCAACACATAATCTATTCTAGATTTGTGCCGATACTTATGGTTCCTATACGAGACTCCCAGCTGCTGGCCTGATCTTTCCCTCCAAATGTCAGAGAGGGTGAATTGCTTCATTGCCCCAATAACAAATCCATAGATTTAGAAGGGATCACGGCTCTATTATTTGGTGACTTATCTAGTAAGGGATTCAAAACAATGTTAAAATCACCTGCTAGGACTACTGGTTCAGGAAAATTCAGCAAATGAGAAAAGATGGTCTTAAGAAAAGAGGGATCGTCTTGGTTGGGTCCATAATAGCCAACCAAGGTAAACTGGATCCCCAAAATAACAGCTTTCACGATGACCCATCTGCCACATGGGTCAACTAGCTGTAGTAGGATACGTGCCCTAGCTGATTTTTTAAATAAAATTAGAACCCCTCTAATATTTGCTGACTGGCTAGTGCTAACATAAGAACCAACCCAACTTTTATTCTTAAGAAGACTGACTATCTCTTCTTTAAGCAGATGTGTTTCCTGGAGAACAATGACCTGCACGGGGGAATCCCCAAGATATTGCATAATCTTGTCTCTTCTCTGTATTACGCGCAGGCCATTGACATTCCAGGACAAAATCTGTATAGAGCTCATGGCGGGTCGAAACGACGGCCTGCCACCGAGAGAGGAGATTGAAATAACCAGCACCAGCACCCGATCCAACGGAATTCCATAGTTGTTGCTCTTAAAAATGAGATTGATGCGATTGATAAAAGGTGAATGAGGAAATTTTTTATTTTTTTATCCCACTGCTCCCAACCCCAAACCCTGTGCCCCCCCCAACCCTGGAGAAACCTTACCCCAATTATCTGGACAGATGTAGTCCAGAGATTGCATCCCAGAGCAACCCGCCCCACCCACCTTCAAAATGTAAAAAAGTATGAAAAAAAAAAAAGAAGAAACCCTTCCAACCCTAAAAAAACGATTAAAGGCCCTTAAGGAAGATAGGGGGGAAAAAAAGCGTGCCCTTTTTCTTATGTGTAAAGCTTTTTTAATTTTAGTTTTTTTCCTTTTACCCCGTTTTATTTTATTTTTTTTAGTTTAGATTTCCTACCCTTAATCAAAATTCTAGTGTCCTTCATTCATTAGTGTGTACAATTTTATTTATTTTATTTTCACTTCCTACTTTCCTTACACTAATTATCCAACCTCCCGCCACCCACTACGTGTAGTTTACCTATAGCTCGGACTCCATAATCATAATCTGATTATCAATTATGGTGCTGATGGGGGGAGGGGGTGGGAAGTGAAACGAGAAAAGAGACAGACCGCTGGTAAGAATGGATACAATAGCGAGACCCGGGCCGAGTTAACTTCTTAAGGGGCCCCCTTGCTAATTAAGTCGAGCAGTTCATCCGCCTCCTGAACTGATCTTAAGTTATGCATTTTGTTGTTATGCATAACTTTCAGGAAGGCGGGGAACTTTAGCTGGGCTACCGCACCGTGCTTTTTAAAATCTTCCAACTTCCTTCCCAGCTCCCACTGCCTATCCAGTGTAAGTCTGGAGAGGTCAGAACGGATCTCAAAAGAAAACTCCTTAGCCTTCAATGATTTTACTTTCAATGCTAAATTGAGGATCCTCTCTTTTAAGGCAAAGGTAAGAAAGTTGATTAGTATCTTCCTGGGCTTAGATCTGTTGGGATTTCTACGAAAGGGATCCCTGTGCACCCTCTGTATATCATGACTCAGTGATTCTTCTGAGTCCTCAAGCTGTAGGGAGGTTTTAAGTAAAGATACAATATAGGATCTATGATCTGATCCTTCACTCCCTTCCGGGACATTCAAAAGGTGCAAGTTGTTTCTGCGAGCATTGTTTTCCAAGATTTCCATTCTATTGCGGAGATCTGCCCCTTCTTTCCTTAGCAATAAAATGTCCGACTTCGCCGTTCCAAGATCATCTTTCAGTTCCCCAATGTTGTTTTCCAAGGTCGCGGTCCTGGAGTTCAGTAGATCCACCTTCTTCTCCAAAGATTCACAAAAACTTCTGATCTCTCCCTGATTAACTGCAGAAACCGCGAAACCCTTCTTTATATCTTCAGACAGTGTGACAAAGAGAGCTTCCAAAGCTGAAGATGAAGTTCCGGCCACCACTGGTACCTTCAGAGGATCGCTATTGGAGGCTACTGGCTGCAGCTGGGACGGAGTTTGGGATTGATCCAGAGAGCCAGCAGTAGAGCCAGTTGCGGCCACGACGGGGTCTGAAATTGTATTGGAATTACCCTGCTGACCCTGCTGAGAGAACTGGTTTATAGCAGACTCCATGATTTTATCGGGTTCTGCAGCCTGTAATCGTACGGGAGTTATTGAGGTAGTTAGAGTAACTGGACTTTTCCTTAAGGTTTCGCCCTGTGTAATAATATCCAGGACCTCTGGCTGGACCCTGAAGTATGAGCGCAATGATGGGGTAACCCTAACTATGGTGTTAACGGGGTTGCTCTTTGACCTCCTAGGTTTAATAGATCTGCCCTTAACTTGATATGTCTGAAAGGCAGAACTACTGGTTAAAACAGGAACAAAAGGAGCAAAAGAAATATCCGGCAACTCCGGAGTGGCTTTATCGGCGTTTTGCTTATGATCAGTTTCAGAGCCCTTGTTAGAACTATTTTTTAATGATGACTTAACAAGCCCCAAACCGACCCCTGCGCCCTTTCTGTGCCTCTTGGAGCCCCCTTAGAGGCGATGGCAGGTTGCGACTCTCTCAGAAGAGGGGTGGAATCCTCCTGAGGGGCTTGATTCCCAGGGACTGAAGCCTCCTGAAGCTGCTGTAATGTCCGGCTTACAGAACCCCTTTTCGCAAACCCTGTACCTGACTCCAACGCTGGGGCAAAAACCTACGGAGTCTTGCCGAGACCCTCCTCCTGGCTTTTCTGATCGTCCTTCCGATCACCCTTCCGGAAAAAAACGCTGATGCTGTCTCTGCCGCTGCTCACCCGCAGGTGTCCACGGGCAGCCGCTCTGCAGCCCCTGCGGAGCTCCAGGACAGCCGCAGACCAGCGAGACAAAACGGAGAGGCGTCCACCTGCCTCGCTGTAACACATCCCCGGCTGAATGTCAACAGCGGTACTGATTTCAAGATCCGCAGTGGCTACACGAAGAATTCACGGAGAATTCAGAGAAGATCAGCCCAGGAGAACGGTAAGGCATAGGTCCGAAATATTTTTAGGGGGTTAAAATGAGACCAACGGCGGGAGCGGGAGCTCCGGGAGCAAGCGGCTGCTAGCGTGCAGACGCCATGTTTCCTGCAGACGCCATGTTTCCAAAATAATTTTTGTATTTTATTTATAATAATATTTGTAGGTATTTGTGATATGTATTTAACATTATAATATGTTTTTATTTTTTAAAATGTTTAATATTAAATATATATATTTTTTTTAACATATTTTCTTTTATTTTACCCCTCTGCAATCCAGCGCTTTCCCTACTGTTGCACTGACTGGAGTGGGAATAGTAAATTTTACCCCTCCGCAATCCAACACTTTCCCTTCAATTACACTAAGTGGAGTGGGAATAGTAAATTTTACCCCTCTGCTATCCAGCGCCCTCCCTACTGTTGCACTGACTGGAGTGGGAATAGTAAATGTTACCCCTCTGTAATCCAACACTTTCCCTACAATTGCACTGAATGGATTGGGAATTGCTTTTTTTGTTAATTATACATTTTATTGTTGTGTTAGGTGTGGTGGTGTAGTCTAGCTCCTATTTCCCAAATAGGCTCTGCGCATTGGAATAATATATCCTATAGGTTTGACATAGGACTAAGGTCGGTATGTCCCTATCGAGTATATTAAACTTAATTACTTGTGCCAGCTAGCTCAGAGGCCACTAGAAACTCCTTGACAACAAGAAGGGAGTAGTTTCTGGCAGCCGCAAAACATGACCAATATGTTTCCCTTTTAGAATCAGAACGTGTCCCAGAGTCGTGGAAACACTAGATAACTATTTCACTCAGCTCAGTCGTGCATGCTTAGTTTTCCTCAGAGTTACACAGAAATAATAGACGAGTGTTTTCAATAAAAGATTTATTGAACAGTCTTGTTTCTGTTGTAAGTATAATGTGCTGTTACGATCACAAGACAGTATGCGAGATAAATAATGTACAGGGTGAGCAGTAGAAATAAATAATACTGCGATAGCATTATCTTATAGTACAAATGCTGTTACATAAATAACACAGACTAAAAATGCGAGTACTCATACGATGCGGTGCTAAGCTAGTTCTACCCCAATGTACCTAACCTAACCTAGGTGTAGGACAAGGTATGAAGTAGGTGAAGTATTCCTTACTATGGTATACTAAGAGTATGTTTAATCTAGTATGCCTAGTATGCCAAGAGTCCCTCTAGGTTCTTATCAGCTCCATACCTGAAGAATGAGAGAGGTTGGAATCTCTTTGCCAGACTCGGACTCCAACACCCCGCAAGGGAAGTCAGATCACTGGAAGCTGGAAGCTGGGCTCTCTGCGTGCAGGGAATGGCAGCGTCTTCTCAGTGCGTCAGGCCGGGATACGGGCTCCTCTGAAGTTGAGGTCTCCTCTAGTTTACAAGGGCTAGGGAACATATATTTATACCTGAGAGTACCTTAGGAATGTTAGCATTGACGTGAGTTGGGTAGCGAAAGACGTCATGGATGAACCCCTAAGGAATAATGGTTCATGCATAATATATGAGGCCTTGAAGAAATCAATAGTCCTGGGCTAGGGAAACTCCCGCAGCCTAAGGGTCTGTTCTTCATGAACTTGTTGTGACGTTAGGGTGGACGGATGTCAGAGACCATGCCTGTAATTGGAGTGCATGGTTTAATGCCTAAATAAGGCCTGGGATTCTATGCCTACATAAGGGCAGGGCGAATTGTGCCTATATAAGGACATGATATTTGGAAAGCCTGTTATGGACACCCTAAGGAGAATACAACACCCACTCCTCTTTCGTCTATACGATAATACATAAATGCTAAACATTTAAAATGCTAAACATAAAAATGGAGTACCGCATATTTCTAAAATATTTCATAAAACCATTTAAAAAAGGCATTTAAAAAAACATATCAGAATGCAAAAAGGTACTGTACATTCGAAGCATTGCTTATCATTTCAGGCATAAAATTCTAAAATAAATGCAATTGGAATGAAGTAAGCAGTAATATTTACATGTGACAAAAAATGATCGATAAGTTGTTCATAAATCAAAGTCATTTCATGTCATGAAAATCAAATGAAATGTTTTTAGACACATAAGATGACTAAATGTCTTTAGAAGGACCGCCAAGTCTGTACTATAAGGCTAGTTCTACTTTAAGCAGATTGAAGTACCATTTTCGTTCGAAAAAATGGGAAAAAGTTCAATTTTGGTAGAGTTCCAAGTTTTTGAAAAATGAAGGCCAAATTGTTGCTGTATTTCTGGAACACTGTATGCTGAATCAGAGTCAGTTTACGGGTATGGTGTAAACATTAGATCATCTATTTCTATAGACAAAACATCATCCACTGTAGTTGGTGTGAGTTGGAACACCTCGTGAAGCAGGTCAATTGCACAGAGATGGGAAGCATCGCTTCCAGCATAAGTTGCCTCAGCAATGTTCGCGTCCGTTGTTACCTGTGTGCCTGTAGATCTTTCTCGTACCTCAGCAGCAGCCGGAAGCGTCTGTGAGATCTCAATGAATGCTGTCATCAGGATAGGAAGCCGCTGGGGACAACACATAGCATGGGCCGTTATCTGGTCCAGCAGAGTATCGACGTCCGTTGGCGCATCCGATGGAAATGTTAGACAGGTATCCAACACGCATTCTACACCGCATAGCAGGCATCGTAGAACAGGTAAGATGCAATCTTGCCAGATTGGTCTGAATGACAGGAACCATGTGCTATTAAGGTCCCGTAGACGATTTATGCCCAAAAGCTGTACTATTTGCTCACGGCACTTTCGTTCAAGGAGAGCTTTCTCCATGTCGCTCGGAGTGATGTCGGCGAATTGGCTGGCCATAGCGCAATAGCAGGAAGAGAAATAGAATTCCGGCAACAAGTGCTAGAATTAATAGTATGCCACCAAACACCGAATGTGCAAAATTCGGGATGATTCCGAGTATTGCCTGGAACGGTGCTAACAGACCGGAGCAGATGCTCTTAAATACATGTACAATTCCTGTTGTATCAGACATGTTGAAAATTCGTCCTATCATTTCCACGAAATGTATAGAGCAGTTTGTACGTATTAAAGTCTGTATCTCAGCCGAAGTCCTTGCAATTTGCAGATCATAGGTTTCTTTGGCCGAGGTCAAAGGCACTGTTTGTTGTAAAAGCATGGCTTTCATTCTGCTTAAAGTATCAAATCTTATAAAAGAGACGTTCAGCGAAGGCCATAGAGGCGACTCCCTGACTGTGTCTATTGGGGGAAACAATACTTGCATACAGCAAGTGACCCTGGAGTTGACCGTTACTAGATAGGGGATGCCTGGCAGCATGCCACAGCAACTCTGATCATTCAACATGAGGTAACTCCCATTAGAAAGTTGTCCGAACGTTGGATTAATCACAGCAGCTGGTGTACCCTGCTGATGGCAAGACAAATTTGCCACAGAACCATTACATGCCCCGTGCAAGGAAATGTCCTGACATACAAATGAACCGCTTAGTGCACGTTTACAGTTTTTACCGCTCAAAAACACTTCACGATCCCCACTCCAACATCTATATGTATACGGTAAAGCCCAAGATGTCTTAATGTATTCTTTACCCAACCTTTCATATTTGCCTGCTTACATTTGTCTGAGGCAATACTGAAACTGAAAAGTAGTCACAGGTAGTGTAATTTTGCCATGAATAAGCCATTCTGTAGCTGGTTTTTCTGCCACTGTGAATGGTAACTTTTCCAGTTTTTCAATGCTCAGCACTGTATACTTTGCCCCTCTTTGTGCCATTTCTATCTGTTTATCAGTTAGATTGTATTCTGAAAACAGAGCCGTTGTGTTGATGAAACGCCAAGGCACATAGCCCGCTCGCAATGATTGCAGCGTCCAGCTTAATAACATAATAGAACGTAATTGAGATTGGCCTTGTTGTAACTTCGCCAAATCTTGTTCTAGTATGTCGATTTCAGAGGATACAATGCCGTCCAGTGAATAAATTCTGGAGGACAAAGTTGTTAACCCATTGTCGACCACAGAGAGTGATTTCTCTAAATTAATACGATCAAGTTCACGTATTCGTTCTGCGGCCTCTATCTGTGACACCTTCCATGCTTCATTGTATGCAGCATAGATGCCGGCATATATGAAACGTTTTGACGCGGTTTTCTTGGTCCAAGCAAGAAATCCCTAAGATCTGCGTCTTTTGCAAGTAAGGATAAGTGTTGTTTCACATCCTGTAGTGTAGATGTATGCAGCCAATCGAGGCATAATTTTCCTACACTGTATGTTGTTACTACCCCCGGATGTTGTCTTTGGACGTATCTTGGGTCCGGCCTATGAATAGTAAAGCCCTGAGTTTTATTCAGGAATCTTTCCTGACAGTTATTCGTGTCTGTGGGCCAGATCAACCATTTTTTCCAATCAGGATTAGATCTGTTGAGTTGGTACAGAAGGCGTGTTCATCTCTTTGATCTTGGCTAATCCAAGACAAGATGTTTGTTGGATAGTTTCATTCAAAAACATTATTTGTTCAGGGATTATGCAGGCTCTAAATAAAGCTTCTATCCCCTGTACTTGCCATTCTTTAGTACCCCACAACGTTTTTGTGTCTATTTTGTCTTTCCAAAAGTCGAAACCCTGTCTAGACAGTTGGGCATTAAATATTGCAGAATAAATCTGTTTTGTATTTGTTAACATAATTTTCAGTCCTGTCTTGTTTTCATTTTTATAGTAAAACATTTCTGGATCAGATGTATTGTAACCTGAAAAGTATGGAAATTTACTGGCAAATGTTTTTGAACTACCTTTAGGTGGTGTAGGACAATGTTCCCATTGGTTAAACATAAACACATTTCTTGGATATGCAGTTTTATGCAAATAATGATGACCATAGTGATTATAACAATATAGTTGTTCATAGTCTGATGAACCCTCTAAATATTCATTTTTAGAAAATGCAGCAGATTTTTCTAGGTCAAACATAATGTCAGTCACAGTCTCAAAGTCCCAATCATCAGAATAGGTACTGGACGTGATTAGATCACTTAATGAAATTTTAAACAAATGTGGAATGTTCAATTCTTCCGTTGGACCGAATATATCAAAATCTGTTTTGTCCCACACTATACCATTGTGTATAGGAACAGCTGTGATGTTCACTGATGACAAGTCTCTTGCTTCACAATGGGAAGATTTATGAGGTTTCAAAAGTTCGTTTACGTCTTTTCCTTCAGTGTTCACATGGACGTATCTGCCACTTATAAGCACGCTTACTGTTGTTACCAAAGCTAGCCAGAGCAGGAAAACAAAAAGTCCAGATGTAATCCAGAGTTCAATCCATGGAGAAACCAAATAAGTCTTTTTCAGAAAGTGAAGAAAGTCTTGTATTTGCTGCTTGAATTTCAATGACACTGGCGTCGTTTCAGGTTCACTTGGATCTTCTGAGAACGTATCAAAGTTAATGAAATAGCCAGAAGCAGTTCTGTCAATTGTTTGAATTAAATCAGGATTTGTAGAAATCACTGGAACCAGTTCATCACTTGTTACGTTGGTGTAGACAGGTGTATTTGGACGAACTGTTACTTGTTCTTCAAGAGGGATGAGTTCCATAGCGTTGTTGCATAGTCCTTCATTTGTTTCAGCTGAATTCTCGATTGTTCTCAGTCTTTCAGTATGAACCTCTTGGATAGTAGCGAGAGGAGTGCGTTTGCTACTAGGTCGGAGTCCACGAGGCCTACTATTTAGTATTGGCCACATACTGTGGTTTGATCAGGTCGATGGACACAAATCTTTTCTCCTTTCTTCCAGCAAGGGGCGGCAGTAGTACTGTTCTTGTTCCTTGAACTGCTAGGACAGGTACTGGTTGTCTGTAAGAAGGTCCAAATTCCTTCTTGTCCGCAATTTTTTCTCTGACTAGATCCCCAACTTTTGGAATCCAGACAGGCCTTGCTGGGACAGCCGGTTGATCCCCAGTGGTGGTTGACTGTAGGAATACGTTGCTTTGTTTCGTTCTTAATTTGTTTAAGTCCTGTAAAACAGCCAAACGATCTTTGATATCAAAGGGTTTATTTTCCACCACTGTGCCTATGTTTTCTAAGTCTGGCACCCACATTCTTGTCCCAAATAGGACCTCATATGGAGTGACCCCCCCTAGAGAACTTCTTGGCAGGTTATTAAGTGCACGTTGAACTCCACTAAGGTGTTTGACCCACCCGTCACCCGAACCTAATACTCTAGCTGTTATAGACTGCTTTATGTCCCGGTTTTTCCTTTCCACAACCGAATTTCCCTCAGGATGGAATGGAGAGGAGTACCGCAATGCAACGCCCAGACTGGCCATGGCCTCTTTGTAAGCCCGAGAGCTAAACGCAGGACCCTGGTCAGAATGTAGCGTGCCTATTGCGTATATGCCGATAAAGACTCGCAAATCTTTTATAACAGTTCGAGCGTCAGCTGAGCGCTGAGGCCATAACCATAGGAATCTAGAGCATGAATCCACTGCAACCATGATATATTTATAGTTACCGTCCTTTGCAAGGGACCGCAGTGGTCCAGTGTAAACACAAGCTAATGGTTTGTCTGAAATTAACAGGGGTGTCTGCGCAGGACGTTTCACTGTTGAGACTTTCATCTGTTGGCAAGTATCGCATTCTAAAACATAGTTTTTAGTTTGTTTCCGAATGCCAGGCCACCAATACTCTTTGCTTGAAGTAAAGATACTGTTGTTAGAGATCACCTGCATGTGGCAGAAGCTATCCCTTCAAATGTGCTGCTAAGATTAAGTCCTAATCTACGTTCCTTGTTTGGTATTACCCTATCCCCCACTCCAGGGATTCGAGCAAAAGGAACGTTGTTCGCATCAATTACATAAGAGTACTTGAGTGGAAACTTTTTGGTAACGCTGCACTGCTGCCTTTGCTTGATGCATTGACAGCCAACATTATCTCACCGTCTATTTTTGTTTTGGAACGAGTGATCGCAGCTACGGAAGCCGTTTGTACAGCCCCCTTTGCGGCTTCATCAGCCAATGAATTCCCTGCAACGTGAACGCCATCACGTTGATGACTCAGTGTGTGTATCACGTGAGCCTTTGGTAGTTCGTTTTTCAACTGAACTACTTGTTCCCAAAGCATTTTGTGCTTTATTGTGCCACCTTTCGCATATTTGAAACCATTTTCAAGCCAGTTTTGTATATATTCATTATACGACTGAACACAGTAAAGGAATCGCACACTATTAGTGTGGGGAATTCTCGATCTGTACTTTCAAGTGCCAGTTTGAATGCTTGTAGTTCAGCTCGCTGAGCTGTACAATCTCCTAGAGACTGCGTTTTTGTGACCATAGGTCTGAAGATGCCATTTCGCATGCGACCTTTAACGATTGCACACGCTGCACTGTAAGCTTGCTTACCCCCTATTGCGGGTTGTGCGGATCCGTCAGTGTAAATTATAAATTCGTACTGATCGAGAGGCAGAATTTCAGTAGGCAGGGGACATTCATGTTCATACTGCAGGAAGGCTTGTGTTTTTAAATCTGGATCAAAAACATATTCAACATCTGTTGCAGCAAGAGAATTAATCCATTGTATCCATCTTGGATGGAATGCTTTAGTATTTGGAATGCTTGCTTTTGTAACCGCTTCTAAAGCAGGTACTGGGGTTACGACAATGATGCGTTTCCCTTGGGCTAAGGCTCTTTCTTTTGCTACAGCGGTTTGAACTGCTGTTAGAATTTTTTCAGTTGAACTGAAGCGCATTTTTGCTTGTGTGTACAAGTGTGATTTATACGCTATTGGTATTTTCTCACCCTCATTGAAAGTTAAGTAGGTGAATCCGCATTGACCCGAAATTATTCGGATCACCAAATTACGTTCACTTACGCGTGTTTGTAAGTGATTTGTTGCTAACATGTTAGCCTGGAGTGAACGCAAAATTTCTGTGTGTTCTTGTGTCCAGTTTCTGATTGAAAAATCAGGTTTGATTAATGCATAGAGAGGTTTAACCCTTTCTGCATAATTTAGAATGTATGTTCTTCCAAAATTTAGGAAACCCAGGATGGATTGTAAGTTTTTTTAGCGTTTTTGGAGGTTGGAGCAGCGCACACTTTTCTAAAAAGTTAGCTGCCAAGCTCTTGCCTTCACTTGAAAGCTCATATCCTAAAAATAGGTCATTGAGATGGGCAATTCTGGACTTTTTAAAGTTGAATTTGTAACCCTCAGAGGCGAATCCCAGTATAATGGTGCTCACCCTGTTCAAGTGTTTTTCCAGGTCATCGTCTGTCAGATAAATGTCATCGACATAGGACAATGCCTCATTGTCATAAATTTGTAGTAACTCCATTACCCTCGTTGAGAATAAGCCGGGGCTATTCTTGAACCCTTGTGGGAGTCGACAAAAGTGACGCTGGGTCCCCATTATGGAGAATGCTGTTAAGTACCTGCTCTCAGGTGCTATGTTTTGACAAAAGAAACCATTTGAGATATCTAATGTGGTTTTATATTTTTTACGCACAATGTTATTCATTAATGCTGTGCTGTGTGCATTTTGCACTGCAAATGTTTTAGAACAAGTGTTTAGATGTCTGTAATCCAAAACTAGACGATATGTTTTGTCTGGTTTGGAGACAGGAAACAAAGCATTGTTCATTGAGGAGGTGCATGTTTCAATCACCCCTTGGTATTCAAGTTGATCTAAGATCTCCCTGACCTGTTTTTTAGCTTCTTGCTTTATAGGATACTGCCGTTGTGCAGTTGGTTCATGTTTCAGATGTATTTTATGGTGAGGTGAATCCTCATCCCATCCTACATGATTTTTATATAATGCTGGGGCCTGGGCCTGGGCCACTGCCCATTTCCTGGCATATGTATATTTTAGATGAATTGGAATATGGTTGGAGAAGGCAGGCATAATAATGTCCTCGCCATGTGGGCACTCCCTGACAAATTGTGGTGGCCAGTCTTTTTCTGCTAGAAGTATGTCATAGCCCTTTGATAGTTTTTCCCAAAAGATTGCTTTTACCTGTCTAGGTTTGTCTCCCTCCATCCGGAGTGTTATTTCAAATAACCTTTGTGGAGTACTAACCCTGGTGTCTACAGTTTCTACTATAATGTACTCATTCAAGTCCACTATCTCCAGAAGTTCCTTCACGTTCTGGCGAACTATTGTGACTTCTGCTGCACTGTCCAGCATGGTCTGAGCCCATTCTCCGTTCTTGAGTTGTGATCTCAGTATTCTCGGCATGTCTGATCTTCAGACCTGCTACCTTCTTTTTGGAGAATTGAGGTTTAGCCTTAGTTTTTGGAGCGTGTTTGTCGTCTTTCGATGTCACGCGTTCTTCTCTGTGTTCTGTCCGTCCTCTTCTTTCCGAAGTCTGTGGTGAGAACTGAAAGGGACGAGAGGAACGTGTATCAGTATCATGATACCTATCGGGTTTTCTCAAATTATCCCTATTCCTGAGGTTATACCTCCTTTCAGAGGGCTCCTTTTGAGGAGACCTACCTCGGGATTGAGAACATTTCTCGTTTGATTTTTGTTTAGTAGACTCCCACTTCTTTTTAGAAGATGTAGGAGTTTGTTTTATTGAGTCCTTCTCAGGACTTTCAGATAGTTTTGGTTTCAGTGGTCTTCCACCCAAACTATCTCTGCCTAATTCTGCATAAGATTGTTCTATAATTCTGGGTAGCTCAGTTTGATGTTCTGTAACATCGAATTCCCTCAATTTTTGGCGGATCGCAACTGCTGCTGCCTCCCCTTTAATATTAGATAATATTATTGTTGAGACCTGGTCGAAATTTTTCAGTAATTTCATACCTAAATTTAGAGCAGGCTCTGCCCCATATTTATTTTGAATTTGTTTTAGGACATCAGGTATTACCGCAATTGACGGAATACCATGTGTTTTAGTATAGATGGCAGCAAAGACTGAGCCCCAAGTGGTGCAGTCTTCCAGTTGTGGTGTGATCCCCATCGGTAAACTGATTGTTAGGATTCTGTGCTTCTCATGCGGGCTAGTATTTGGAAATACTGCTTCGATTTGAGTAATTTTTTGAGCTATCCAAAACGGAATTTGCTCACATTTGTGGGCATTTTACCCATGACTGAATTGAGAGTCTGTGGCGTAATTTTTAGTGTATTCCCCTGTTGGGGAGTTGGATTTGGATATGTCAATGGTGGTCGGACTGTAAAAGTCCCCATGACATATTGGACTAATTGTCTGTAAATTTTTATTAACTCTTTTATTTGAGTATGTAATTCCTCATCTGTCATTATATCTAGTTCAGGATGAGGTGTGTAGCCGGCTAAAATCGGCCATGTTGCTCCTGGTCTACCTAGTGGACCGAGCCTTGTAATGTTTTTGTGATGTTTTAGGGCGCCTTTAAACCAGAGCTGATGCTCTTGGTATGTTAATGGAATTTCAATATCCTCGAAAGGAATGTATTCCTCTGGTAGATCATCTTCTTTGTAGAAGTGAAATGTTTGTGATGTTGGATTGCATTCCGGAAGTAGTACCCATGAATAGAATACCTCTGTCTGAAATGATTCATGTGCCTCTATCACGAAAACTGCTCTACCTCCTCTTGGCGATAGGCCATGTTTTATAAGTTTTAGAGTTATGGCTCTTCTTAAGTTTTGAGGGATGTTTATAACACCCTCCTCGGTTTCATTTAAACCCGTAAGGTTAAAAAGTGCTGCTTGGGCTTGATCAGCCGCAGCTCCACCGTTTCTGGTGTCATTGTCACCGTCAGGCATTTTTGTTGTTTGAAAAAATGTAGAAACAAGTTTCAAGGGAACAAAGATAAGGTGCACAATATTGTGGAACACTGTATCCTTCAACGTTGAGTAAACCAAACAGCTAATATATAGGGTGCTTCCCTATGTAGCCTTGGTGGATACCTAACCCTGCCCACTCCAGACGTCTTTTGGAGTATATGGGTAGGGGTCTCTGAGAGAAAATAGCACGGCTGAGTTACTCAGTATCTAACGTTGAATTACTGCCTAACCAAACCGTTGGGCGCCATGTAGTGTAGCTCCTATTTCCCTAATAGGCTCTGCGCATTGGAATAATATATCCTATAGGTTTGACATAGGACTAAGGTCGGTATGTCCCTATCGAGTATATTAAACTTAATTACTTGTGCCAGCTAGCTCAGAGGCCACTAGAAACTCCTTGACAACAAGAAGGGAGTAGTTTCTGGCAGCCGCAAAACATGACCAATATGTTTCCCTTTAGAATCAGAACGTGTCCCAGGGTCGTGGAAACACTAGATAACTATTTCACTCAGCTCAGTCGTGCATGCTTAGTTTTCCTCAGAGTTACACAGATATAATAGACGAGTGTTTTCAATAAAAGATTTATTGAACAGTCTTGTTTCTGTTGTAAGTATAATGTGCTGTTATGATCACAAGACAGTATGCGAGATAAATAATGTACAGGGTGAGCAGTAGAAATAAATAATACTGCGATAGCATTATCTTATAGTACAAATGCTGTTACATAAATAACACAGACTAAAAATGCGAGTACTCATACGATGCGGTGCTAAGCTAGTTCTACCCCAATGTACCTAACCTAACCTAGGTGTAGGACAAGGTATGAAGTAGGTGAAGTATTCCTTACTATGGTATACTAAGAGTATGTTTAATCTAGTATGCCTAGTATGCCAAGAGTCCCTCTAGGTTCTTATCAGCTCCATACCTGAAGAATGAGAGAGGTTGGAATCTCTTTGCCAGACTCGGACTCCAACACCCCGCAAGGGAAGTCAGATCACTGGAAGCTGGGCTCTCTGCGTGCAGGGAATGGCAGCGTCTTCTCAGTGCGTCAGGCCGGGATACGGGCTCCTCTGAAGTTGAGGTCTCCTCTAGTTTACAAGGGCTAGGGAAGGTATATTTATACCTGAGAGTATCTTAGGAATGTTAGCATTGACGTGAGTTGGGTAGCAAAAGACGTCATGGATGAACCCCTAAGGAATAATGGTTCATGCATAATATATGAGGCCTTGAAGAAATCAAAAGTCCTGGGCTAGGGAAACTCCCGCAGCCTAAGGGTCTGTTCTTCATGAACTCGTTGTGACGTTAGGGTGGACGGATGTCAGAGACCATGCCTGTATTTGGAGTGCATGGTTTAATGCCTAAATAAGGCCTGGGATTCTATGCCTATATAAGGGCAGGGCGAATTGTGCCTATATAAGGACATGATATTTGGAAAGCCTGTTATGGACACCCTAAGGAGAATACAACAGTGGGAATAGTAAACTGTAGGTAGAATTTTGTAATGTTATATTTTATGTAATTTTATATTTATCGTAGTTAAAAAATTAAATCTTATTTTTGTGTGGTGTAAAATATTTTGTTACTGTTGTGTTGTGTTAGGTGGGAGTAATTATTTTTATATTTATTTAGTAGATAAATGTTTTCTTTTTAATGTGGTGGGAAATGTATATGTATTTATTTTATTTTGTAATAGTTTATTTTATGTTGTAATTTACATAATTATGTATTTGATTTATTATAATAATAATATAATTTGCAATATTTTTTGTTTGTAACTTATTTTTAATTAAGGGCCTCATTATGATGTCAGGCAGAAACTTTCCGACCGACACCGTCTCGGAATCTGGACCGAACAACTCCCGCTCGGCGCTTCCTCCCGACCAATTCCGATGCGACCGAACACTGTTCGGTCGGAGTCCCATTGTGTCCTATGGGAGCTTGTGTTCCGCCCGACAACACAGGCTCCTATGTTGAAATGGGTTGTGTGTATAAAACCATGCACCCTCTTGCGGGCACCCCATGGTGCCTGCCACAAAGTACAGGGTTTTACAGGGGGATCCCTTAAGTACCCCCTCAGTCCACAACCGGAGGCCTCAGGATGAAGGAGGCCCTGCTAGGAGCCCCCAAAATCACCTTCCGACAGCCTTTACGTGTCGGACAGGCCGACTCGGAAAGGCTGTTAAAAATTGGCATCTTAATAGGTCGGTCGGAAATGCTGTCCACGGGGGTGTACGATGAGGTTCCGACATGAATTCTCCAAGAGCCAGTCTGAACCAATTCGGAATGACTGCGCGGTTTTCAATCAGACCACGAACATTGTAATGGGTTAGGAAGTTTGTAAACCGACCGAGCCGGTCGGAAGGGTTCCAACACAGTTGAGGAAATTCTAACTGTCGGGAGGATGCTTTCCGCCCGACATCGTAATGAGGCCCTAGATAGTAAAATATGTGTGTTGTTCAATTTTTATTTTAAATTAAATTGATTCCCTTTTTTAATATTTTTAAAAGGAAGTTTATTTGTTGTATTTGTTAAAATATACATTGATTTTTTTTATAAATTAAAGTTACTATTTAATTTATGTTTATTTTAATATTTTAAATTATATATATTTTAAAATCGATATTTAATGCAACTATATTATTGTAAGCAATATTTTTTTTGATATTTTTTTACTTACCTTTTTAAGTATAGGGAGTCGATATTTTTTAGTTCTACATTTTTACCTAGATATATTTTACATCTATATTTTTGTGGTTGATATTCTGTCGGTGAACCGTCTCAGTGAATGCATGGTAGAGTGACTGATTGTGTGAATGTCTGTATCAATCTGTCAGTTGGTGTCTAAGTGGTTGTATGGGTGTGTTAGTGGGTACGTGAGTGGCTGTATTGGTGAGTGATTGGTTGTCTGAGTACCTGTATGGTTGTCTGAGTGAGCCCACTTTACTCCTGAGGGACCTTTGGGGCCAAGAAGCCCTCCTGATACCTCCTGTAAGTCCTACACAGGAGGATTCCTGAGAGCTGCTTGGAGGCCCAGCCCCCTTTCTCCACCACTCTGCAAACACGATTACTAGTTAAAAAAACCATAGAAATTCATTGGAAAAAAAAAAGGTTACAGGGGCGTTATAGTTAGGAATTAGCTTTTAAAAAAACCTTAGAAATTCATTAAAAAAACTAAAGGTTACAGGGACGTTGTAGTTAACAAATGGAATTAAAAAAACCTTAGAAATTCACTGAAAACACCAAAGGTTACAGGGACGGTATAGTTAGGGTGAGATTTTATTCATACAAAACCAGTAAAATTTGGCAGTTATAGTCACCTGAGCTAACTATAACTCACGCCCCGCAATGCACTGCTTATGACCTCACATATTACATCACTCATGACATGGTCAGTGACATCACTGATGACATCACTGATGACATCTCAAATTATATTACTGATGACACTATCCAGTGAGTGTAAGTATTTTGTAAGAGTTTACTATTGTTAAACATATATACTAAGGTACTGCAAAACTTAAAGTAGTATACTACGTGTACTAATGATGAGTGATACTACTTTTAATATACATCATGTGAGTGGTAAGCATGGGTGGTAAACTCCGCTCCGTTCGCGGAGTTTGCAGAGTTTTCTGCACTTTGGGCTCCGCGGAGCTCACGGAGTGCAGAAAACTCAGCTCCGCGTAGTGCAGCAGAGTATTTTGCCCGCTCATGCTCGATTCCTGCTGGCTTGCCACCTCTTGGGCACCCTGGGACACAGCTGGAGGCGGCCCTGGGGGTGGTGGTTCCCAGGGCCATCTTTGGCTTCAGGAGGGGGGCCACACAGCCCCCCTCCATTGCAGGACTGAGCACCCGGGAGGTGGTGGTCCCTGGTGCTACGGGGGGACGTGCGACCCATCACTTTCATTATTAACATTTAGCCCCAGGGAGGTGGCGGTCCCTGGGGCTGCAGGGGGCCGCATGAGCCCCCCTGCATTCATACATTTGACCTGGGGAGAAATCGGTCCCCATGGCATGGGGGGCGACCAGGGCTACCCTCGCATAAATGATTAAAAATGCCACATGGAGGGTGCGGTCCCCAGGGCTTTAGAGATCCTAGGAGGGGGGCACCATGCTCCACCCTCCTACATATTTTGGACATGCCCCCGGGACCTGGCCAACCCGGGGGCCAATTAGAAATAAAGTGTGCTTCATCTTTTAAAAACATTTCGGGGGGATTCGCAGATCAAGTGCGACTGCTGCCAAAAATATAAAATAAAAAATGCATGCATAAAAACTAAAGCCGAAGTGGGCAAATTTTGCCCAATAGCCATACCACCAACATTGTAATTGTAGTTTCCTCAATTATCCATTGGTATATTTTTAAAAAACTAAAGAAAGGATGGACAGCGTTTCCAAATCATGATCTAAAATCAATTAGACTCTACCGGTGAGACTGCCTCACATGTATCAAGTATTACCGATGAAGAAAAACAGAAAAAAGACAGAATGAGAAGAGTTAATATACATTGCTCTAATGAGGCACAATTTTTTTTTTTAAAGTATATATATCCTCGTCATTATTAAGTCCATTTGGTGACATTGCAATAGAGATTTAAAATATATTTTGTCTCCAGCTCCTCAGTGCTTTCACTCAATCTTCCCCTTGTTTATTACAAAGCACTGCATCTATATCACATCACAATTGTGGAATTCTGCACAATGCCTTGCTACTGGATATGTCTGATCAATATTGGTGATTGCTCGCATATGTTGCAATATTCTTTTATGGACCTGCAACTCAGTGCTGCCTAAGTAGCGCAGATTGCAGCTGCATGTCAATAAATACACTGCAACCTCAGTCTTGCAGTTAAGGGGCCAGTGATTTGGTGGGGTTTTACATGAAAGAGTGTTAGGTATTCTGAGCTGTTTATCCCTATTGCACATGCTCTACATTTTGTACGTTTATAAAATCCTTTCCTAGGACTGCAACAGCTTTTGGATTTGATTATTTCAGGGCTATTCCTCACCAGGGCGTCCCGTACTGAGCAAGCCCTGCGATATATGATCAGGGAACTTCTAGGCACTTTTGACCCTATGACAGGATCAGACCAAATAATGTGCCAATTTTTGCGAATCAGTGATCTTAATACCTTATCCTGATTACTACAAGGAGTCAGCAATCTGAGATCTTCCTTGTTGTGTTTGCTTACTCTCCTGGCAATTTTTTTTTATCCCTTTCGTTCTTGTTCACCACCTCTTGTGTTTGCTTTAGTAATTCCATGTTGTACCCTCTATGATTGAATCTCTCAACCATATCCCTCTGACATGCCATGGTGTCTGTGTCAGCTCTACAATTACGCTTAGCTCAAAGCATTTCACCTTACGGTATGCTTGCTTTTAAGTGCTGAGGGTGGAATCTTGAAGCATGCAATATTGTTTTGCCTGTGGTCCATTTTCTGTACAATTTGGGCTCTATTTTATTATTTCTGATAAATACTTCAAAATCTAGAAAATTCACTCTCGACTCACTGATATAACTGGTGAAATGAAGGTTTAAATTCTTAACATTGATTTTATCAACAAATTTCATAGCACTCTCAACTGAACCTTTCCACCCCACAATAAGATCATCAATGAATCATGACCAAATGATCACATGTTCTTCCCATGCTACTTTGTGGTCATTGCGCAGCACCTGTTCCTGTGTAAACATGCATAGTTGGGTGCAAAAAAAGTGCCCATCACCATGCCATGTAATTGATAGAACAATTGATGATCAAACAAAAACTAGTTGTTTTCAAGACACCATTGTATCATTGTTATTACAGTCTGACTATGCCTGTCCAGTTTCAATGGATGACCTTTCAAAAAGTGGTCCACCACCCTTAACCCATCTTAGTGGCAGATACTTGTATAGAATGTTGTTACATCAAGCAATATTAGTAGGTATTTATCGTCCCATGGGATGTCATAAATCACCTTCAAGAAATCGCCAGTATCTTATATGTAAGATGGTAAGTTCTGAATGTAATCATGTAAAAAATAATCAATACATTTTGACAAAGTTTCAAACAAACTACCCACTGCAGATATTATTGGCCTTCCTGGAGGCAGAATAGAATTAATAAATAATTGGTGTTTTAGGATGGTCATTCCGTAGGAACATGTACTTGTCCTGACTTAAACCATTATTTCTCCACTGTATTGGATCAGACTTGAACTGTGCCTTCACCTGGATCATATCATTACGGTTACACTTTGCGTAACATTCAACATTATTGAGCTGATTTAATGTCTCTTTTTTATATAAATCAACAGGCCAAAGAACAACGTTGCCCCCTTTGTTTGAATTTTTGATGACTACATCATCTTGCACTTGTAGTTTGTTAATTAGGGCTCAATATCTCCTCTGATGTCTATTCTGAGAGGGATCTCTGTTATTCACAGCCTTGTATAGGTTCTTTACTCCATCATTTAATAACTCATTAAAAATATCCACAGATGTGTGGAGTTACAGGTAGAATAGTGGAAGCAGGTCTGAACGGTGATTCAGCTTCTCCCCAAACTTCCAACTGATGCATATCAATTATGGCTTGTTCAGACATTGGCTCTATATATCCTAAGCACTCATTTTCAAGCCTCAAGTCAGAAACTTTCAAACGTGAATGTTCTTGATTACTTTTCAATAATGACTTTGTTTGTTTCCTGCTTTTTGATGCATTGAATTTCATAAACTTTAGTTTGCAAATAAACTTGAAAATGTCAATCCTGGTTTGACTGTAGTTAAATGAACTCTCAGGACAAAACGACAAGCCCAAGGATAGGATTTGCTTATCCGCTTCACTTAACATGATCTGAACAAATTAATTATGGATTGTGTATTAGCTTTATAGCTTACTTCCTCTTCCATTAAATTTTGGGGTTGGATTTTGGTGTCATAACGGCAACATTGTTTCAGCCTCTTACTTTTGTGCTTTTGTGCCTTGGATCTTGAGGTCTTAGGGTTTGAGATCTGTCCAACCTTAAAAAATCCAACTCCTCAATGATAGAAGCATTTACACTTGCACAACTGATGCTCCTTTGCCGCTTTTATCTGTGTTGGTATCAAAATCGGAGCTTAATTCCATTTCTTTCTCTACTGGTTTCAGCTCCTGCAAAGATCTATTGCCCTCTATCAACGTCTGATGCTTAATTGTGTAAAAACGTTGAGCAAACATAAAATTGTGACCCTAATCATATTCTTGCTGGTCTCTCAAGAGTTTTTGAATTTTCCAAGCCTTAATGATTTTCTCATATTTTTTCAAACACATATCAGTGTCTTCTCTATACTGCTTGATGAGTTCCTGCTGAAGATCCTTGTCAAGCTCATTACTGAGTGCATCAATCTGTTGTAGTTTAATTCTGGCAATGTCCACATACTTAACTAGAATGCATATTAATCTATTAGATGCTTCAAGGTTACTCTCCGCCAATTATCTTAGCATTTCAGGATTAGGGTTCTCGAACCTGGATGCGATTAATATCCTAAGCCTCCTTGGGATGCATCTCACTTCTAGATACTTCTGCAGGAATTTATGCTCCCACCATTTTGTTTCCTCATTCCATCTTAGCTTTTCTAGAAATTCCAGCTTACTTCTGATATCATGTCCATTGGGGTTACTTGAGTCCCGGCCCCATCTCACCAGGTAAAGATTCATCATTGAACATATTTTCCACCACCTCTTCTCTTTCACGCAACGTGTCAGCAAACATGGCAAAATTGAATACAGTCCCGGCTATTTCGACTACAGATCTCAAGCCACGGCACTTTAGAACAAATTTCCCTACTACCATGTAATAATCTCACCTGAATAGAACTCAGATGAACCACGTTAGTCCGTCCGACTCTTCGCAGCATCCTCACTCCTGCTCAGGGATATTTCTGCTACATGGGGGACTCGCAGCTGCTTCCTTCACTGTATCATCTTTGGTTCACCGCATGAAACAGCAAGCCGTGTTGCTGGACGCCACTTGCCCACTTGGAGGAGGTCCGTAAAATGAACATAGTAACTCTGTAAATATAAAAAAAGAACCATCAATCCTCAGCTTGCTCTACCTCCCACAAGATTGTCACAGGTTTGTTTTATTGTAATTGCCAAAAGTACGCTGTAACACCTTTCGTCCGCCACTCCCGGCCTTGATCCCACAAAAGTGCACCACCATCTTGTTGTTTTTATATTCATAGCGTCATCAAGGAAACTGATAAAATGCTGACAATTATCATATTTTAGTGGCAATTCGATAATTTGTTTCTCATCGAGTAATACAGTTAATTATTTACTCATATTAAACATTCTTATGATATTAGCGAATCTCAAACATTAAATAGTTCAAAATACATCATCTTCATTATGTTATATTATATATTTTATTTTTCCACTGAAACAAAGATTAAAGGGTCGCTATAGATAGGTGAAAAAGCCAGTTAAAAATCCAGTTTAAAACTAAAAAAAAACACTGAAATTCACCAGTTATAATTATATCATGTAACTATAGCTCATGCAGTAAAGTAACTTTACCTCATGCCCCTGTCATGTACAGTTTTGTCATCAATTTAGACATTTCAGATGGTGCACTGATGTTATCAGTGATATATATTTAAACTGACATTGTCGCCTAACTATAACGTCCCTTTAATCTTTATTTTTTTCAGTAAATTTCAAACTTTTTTTTAATAAACGTAGATTTTCTACTCGAGTGGCAGCTTTCTCAATGTGAATGGTTGTGACCTGCCGCAACCGCCCTCGTTGAGAAATCTCGCCGGGAGGCGTTCTAGCAACCAAAAGTCATACTAGGGGACACAAATTCTCGCTCTTGCTCGCCAACTTAGCATTGGCGAGCCACGCGTGAGAAAAAACTCCACCACATGGTGGTTAATGGCGTTTTGCCAGAACTCCGCATTCCAAGCAGAATGGGGAGTAGGAAAAACTCTGCTAAATCCACCAGCCTAGCAGAATTATTTGCCCACCCCTAGCTTTGAGCCGTGTCCGTTGTGTTTGAGGAGGGTCCCAATTCTATGGGCCACCAGGTGGTGTCCCACTGGAAGTTGATGGGTCAAAAACTCAGGACTTCCATTTTCTCAGTGTTGAGTTTCAGACAGTTGGTGGGCATCCAGTTGGCGACTTGCGTCATGCAGCATTTGAAGTTGTTTTTTGTGTTGATGTGGTCTTCTGAGAGGGACAGGATGCATTGCATGTCATCGGCGTATGCGATGATGCTGAGGTTGATCCGTACAAGGGGCACAAGTTAAATGTTGAAGAGGGTGGGGCCAAGGGGTGACCCCTTTAGGAATCCACAGATGATGTCTTTGGGTTCAGAGGTGAAAGGCGGCAGCCTGACACGTTGTGTTCTTCCAGACAGAAAGGAGTGCATCCATTGGAGGGCTGGTCCTTGGATTCTTGCGTCTTGGAGTCTGGTGATGAGTGTGTGGTGGGAGACTGTGTCGCAAATGGCGGAGAGGTCAAGCATAATTAAGGCTGCAAAGTGTCCTTGGTTCATGATGGTGTGAATGTCATCTGTTGCAGTGATGAGAACTGTCTCAGTGCTATGGTTGGTGCAAAATCCTGATTGTGAGATGTCAAAGAGTTCGGGTTGTTCAATGTAGCGAGAAAGTTGGCTGTTGATGGCTTTTTCCAAGATTTTTCCGGGGACGGGAAGCAGAGAGATAGGTCGATAGTTGCTGAGGACTTCCGGTTCTGCAGATGGTTTCTTGAGGAGAAGGGTGACATCTGTGTGTTTCCTGGTGTCTGGGAATGTGGCTGTCACACTGAATGTGTTGGTGATGGACTGCAGTACCAGGTGGAACGTGATGCTGCCAAGGTTGAAGAGGCGGTGTGGGCATGGATCTGTGGGGGCTCCTGAGTGGGTGGATGCCATGATCATTGTGGTTTCTTCAGTGGTCAGCAGGGTTCAGTTGGAGAGATTTGGTGCACCTGTAAAGAGGTGCATGAGGGACAATTGTGGGATGAGGTGAAGGGTCGAAGTTCTTATAAATGTTGGAGATTGTGCCATGGAAGAAGTCTGAGAGCTGATTGCAGAGGTCCTGTGATGGGGTGATGGAGTTGTATGTGGCTGCGGTGGGTGACTTCTTTGATGATCATGAAGAGTTCTTTAGGTTTGTTGTTGCTGGCTTTGATTCTCTGGGACAAGACCCTCTTCTTGGCCTTTATCAGCTCGTGATGGTAGGATCTGCTCACATCCTTTTAGGTGCTCCTGTCTGTGGATTTTTGAGAGGATTGCCTCTTCCTTTCCTGCTGTCTGCAGTGTCTCTTGGACACTGAGGGTATCTCTCTACCAGTTTGCAGGTTTTAAGGTTTTCCTGGGTTTGTTGACCTTGAGGGGAGCAAGGCTGCTGGTGCAGGTGGCAAGCCATTCAATGAGAAATCAGGCATTTATGGTGCGTTGGCCGAGAGTGTGGGATGGTGTAGGTTGAGGGTGTTGATCCATGCTTGTCGGGTAATATTTTTTCCAGTTGCAGTTTTGGGAGGGATGTTTCCATGGGCGTGTGTGGGGGTGAAGATGCTGAAATGGATGATGAAGTGGTCCGTCCAGGGGAGCGGCTGGCTGTGGGTGGGAGGCTGTGTTTCAAGTGGAAAAGATGGGTTCTACTATGTGGCCTGCTGTGTGCGTGGGGCCAGTCACAAGCTGTGTGAAGCTGACATTGATGAGGCTGCTCAGGAGGTTTGTGGTGTTGCGGTCGGTGGACCAGATGGAAGTTCAGGTCTCGCACAGGAGAAGAATGTTTTTGGAGTTGATGGCGTTGGGGGTGATGAAGTCAGTGATAAAGTTGCTGAAATTCCGTTGTGGGCCCGGTGGTCAGTATGCAAGGATTCCCGTAGTGGTTGACTTGCTGTCCATTTAGATCTTTAAGTGGAGGTGCTCTATGAAGGTGGTATCCGGGTCATTGGTGGTGGTGCACTTTATGTGGTCTTTTTGGATTTTTGTGAAGTTCTGTCAGTTTGCAGGATCTTGTAGCTTGCTGGGATGGTGTTGGCAATGTCGGGGGTGGATGATGGGTTGAGCCATGTTTCCGTCAGGAAGGCAAGGTCCGGTGTATATGGATGAGGTCTCAAAGCCCTGTGGTGAGTTTGTTGAGGGAGCGGGTGTTGAGTAGCATGCATGCATGACAGTGGTTGATCGTGGGTGTGTTGGCCTGGAGTAGAGCTGGGTGCTCTGGTGTGGCTTGGGTGCTCTGGGGTGGCTTGGGTGTGGATGACATGAGAGGTGGCAGTGTGAGCATGAGATAGGTCCTACCATTGTGTTGGATGCGGCATGGAAGCAGTAGTCAGCTCTATGTCCAGGTTTCAGGCAATGGAGTTCTATGGAGAGGTAACTGTGGGTGGTGAGGGGACCAGGGTTTCTGGCACTTGGCATAGTCCAGGCATGGATGGGCACAGACAGGCTTGCCTTAGATGCACTGGCAGCACGCCCACTGCACACGTCCACTGCATGGTTGCCCTGCGGCCACCATTAGGTAGGTCCTGGGGGGGCAGAGCTCAGGGGGCAGGGCCAAAAACATCAAGTAGCCACTGCAGCATGTGGGCAGCATCCAAAGCCAAAAAGTGAAGAAAAATGAAAAAACTAAAACAAAGATGTGGAGAGCACTAGGCGGCAGTTAGGCAGTCAGGAGAGTGGGCAGCAGGAGAGTGGACCTGAGGCGGCTGGGCCACCGGGCACCTACTCAAAGGGGTCACACTGTGGCCACCATTAAGTAGGACCTGGCGGTTTGAGCTCAGGAGGCAGGGCCAAAAACTGCAGGATGCCACTGTGACATGTAGGCAGCACCCCGATGCCAAAAAGTGAAGAAAAATAAAGAAACAAAGATGCAGCGAGCACTAGGAGCGCTAATAGGCAGCTAAGCAGGAGAGCGGCAGGAGAGGGAACCTGAGGTAGCTGGGACACCAGGCATCTAGTCAATGGGATCATGCTGCGGCCAACATTAAGTTGGTCCTGGGGGGGCAGACTCAGGAGGTGGCGCCAGAAATGGCGGGAAGCCGCTGGGGTGTGCAGGGAGCACCCGACGACAAAAAGAGAGGGTTGCAGGAGAATTGACCTGAGGTGGCTGGGGCACAAGGCATCCCTCCATTTCAGATGTGTGTGCTATATTTTTAATGCATTTGACTAGCAGTAAAACAAAATAGTTGCAGAATATTTTGATTTTTTATCACATCTCTGAATATGCCTCTACTTATACTGGCGCTGTCCCCTTTCACTCCAGTTCACAGCTTCCATATTTCATTCAAGTGCTTCAACCGCGGCATCACAGCGGCGCATAGCGCATTGCTCATGCAGCCTTCCTGGCTGCAGACAGACTGAATGCCACAGACTATTAATGTGTCTATCGCACTGCCCACAGTTCGACTTTCTATCATTCATGTGACCCTCAGATCAATAACAGGGAGTGAAACTGTGGGCATTGTGATAGAGACTCCATTTGAGGCTTCTTCGTGACTTGCATATTCTCAGTGCCTTGAGTCACAGGCTGGGACCTTGGAGCATAAGAAATACAGTATTCCCCAATGTGAAAATCAGGATTAGACCTGGGCAACATTTTAATGTCCCCAGGCATAATTAGCTTAATTTAAGGGATTTCCCGTTACTCATGTTACGCAAAATTCCTCAAATTTCACAATTTCGCTACTTTGCGTAATTACACACCATTTGTGATGATAAATTACTGCACCATTTGCAGTAAAAATTCACAGCTTCACTTCATAGCACTATTCCCCGCTTTGCCGACCTGGATTCCATTCTGTGTCAGTCTGATCACTTACAAAGGCCTCTGCAATGATCCCGTTACCCAGTCGAGCTTTTATATAAGTTAAAAAGAGTCCTTTTTCATCTCTAACTTATATGTGCATTTATTTTTCATTTCTGGTGTGTGCGCTAAGCATGTGAGTGAAGCTGTAGTACCTCGGTACCACATTAGATACCATGGAATCCAAAGCCATTTAAAAAAAAATCTGCAACTATTTTATTGGCCTTTAGTTGGCCAATAAAATGGTTGCAGATTTTTTTTTAATGGCTTTGGATTCCATGGTATCTAATGTGGTACCGAGGTACTACAGCGGTGGTCACGCTGGGTGCCACAGTATGAAACTATGGGGGTGATTACGATGGCGGACGGAAAAGCCGTCCGCTGTGCTCATGGTAAAAAACCACCTACATGTACCGTGGCAATTCCGCAGGTCAGATTACGATGCAATGCATGTAAAATCCAACCGCGGTGAACGGAATTCACAAAAGACCGCCCGCCACGGTCGGAAAAGCTGCAAATCCGACAGCGGCGGATGGGGAAAGATGTTCAATGGACTAAAAAGGCCGCTTCTGCCGCGGTATGACCACACGGCTAATTACAATGAGAATGCGGCGCTGGCGTAACAAGCATTGCGTTTCGACCGCTGCAGTCGCGCTTAGGCAAAATGAATGGCGGTCGGAACAAACTTCACAACAATGCTCAAAGTGTGCCTGTACTCTCCGCTGCCCTCAATCACATCAGACATGCCCCAATGATACACCCCAACTCTTTTTTGATAATGAAAGCCATGGTCAGCATGGAAGATACACCTGGGGGTCATCACTCATGTGGACACACCCACATAGCACAGTATAAAACCAACCCCTTTCCGGACCAGCATCCTTTGCAAACCAGCATCAGAGAGACAGAGAGAGAGAGACAGCATACCATTTTGCATACAGAACACATCATACAGCACACCATCTCACCCACCTATCAACACACACCACCACTTTTCATCCACACACCTGACACACCTCACCTATCTTCACCACCACCTTGCACCTTGCACCCTGCACTTCTCACTCATTTGCACCATGCCCCCCAAGAAAATGCCCAAATTCACTGACACAGAGTTAAAAGTGATGGTAGATGAGATAATTAGGGTAGAACCACATTTTTTTGGGAACCTGGTCCAACAGAACCCACTTGTGAGGAAAAACCAAATGTGGGGAAGGATCTACAACAAAGTCAATGCAGTAGGGACCACCCTGCGCACACTGCGTGACATCAAAAAGCAGTGGACCGACCTCAAGAGCAGGGTCAAGGCTCGGGCCCAGAGGAACCATGAGGCGGCTCAAAGAACTGGTGGCGGCCCTCCCATTCCACCACTAACATTCACTGAATAGGAGGAGAAGGTGCGTGCCATACTGCATCCCGAGAGTCTCACAGGAATAGATGGGGGAGTGCAGACTGGTAAGTACAAACAAAATGATCACATCACACTGCAATGTACTGTCGTGCACAACAATTGAGCCTCAATTCCCAGACTAAATCAAACTTACATAGAATACACGCTTTCAATATGAATGTCTAACATGGCTAGCATTTCCTTCTTCTGCTACACCTCACAGGTAGGTAGTCAGCTCATGCACCCTGGCCTCCCTCCCAAACAGCATGGAGCCCCCTCCCCACCTCACAACCAAGTGTCAGCCATCTCCCTCGACAGAGCCTCCTAACAGGTAGGTAGCCATCTTTCTGGTGAGTGGGTGGTTGGGACCTGAGAGCAAGACCACAACTCCCAAAAGGCCCTCTGTACTCCCTCACAAACTGCATGGAGCCCCCTCCCCACCCTACAGCCATGTGTTAACCATCTCCCTCGACAGTGCCTCCTAACAGGAAGGTAGCCATCTTACTGGGGAGTGGGTAGTTGGGACCTGAGAGCAAGACCACAACTCCAACAAGGCCCCTGTACTCCCTCACAAACAGCATGGAGCCCCATCCCCACCCCACAGCCATGTGGCAGCCATCTCCCTTGACAGTGCCTCCTAACAGGTAGGTAGCCATCTTACTGGGGAGTGGGTGGTTGGGACCTGAGAGCAAGACCACAGCTCCCACAAGGCCCTCTGTTCTCCCTCCCAAACAGCATGGAGCCCCCTCCCCACCCCACAGCCATGTGGCAGCCATCTCCCTTGACAGTGCCTCCTAACAGGTAGGTAGCCATCTTACTGGGGAGTGGGTGGTTGGGACCTGAGAGCAAGACCACAACTCCCACAAGGCCCTCTGTACTCCCTCACAAACAGCATGGAGCTATATGACCACCACATCCCACACTTGGTAGCCAACTCTGTAAAGCTCCATAACTCATAGCCAGTGCACACACAGTTAATCCCATTTAGATATCACATGAATCACAGTGTCAATGACGAAGTCACATGTAACTGCAAAGCAAAGCACAATAACGCAATGGGCAAAATCCAATGTGCAAGTCCCATTGTCTCAAAGCTTAAAGGCTCACATCAACACAAAAGTTGTATGGAGACTCAGTCAAAGCTCACAAACCATATGATGTCAATACAAAAAGAAAAACAGAAATCATGAAGGTGCGGCCTAGCAGACAGATACTTTCTGAAAAGTCTCCAATAACCTAGCAGAAACTGAAGTGGATGAGCAACAAGTTGGTACATGAGGATGTCCTTGGAAATACAATATCCGTACAAATGAAAGTGTTGTTATCTCCATGTCACATCGCTAACAAGCACTGTATGTACCTCTACATCATGTTTGACTGCTGACAAACTGTTATGAATGCCAAGTAATGCCAATGTCAAAAGTTTGGTTATCTCAAATGAAATGTCCAAAACATGATCATCAAAGTTGTGTTGTTTACTGATCATGCTGATAATATAACCTCTGTTCAACAGGTGATTCGCTATCAACACCTGGTGACACTGAGATCAATGAGCCGAGCCAGTCTCCCCCCCAGGAAGGTGACCTCTTGGATGCTGATTCTCTCCGTTTCCCAGACGAGGAGCACCAACCTGGCCCCTTAGGAGTGGCAGGGCAAGCTCAGTCTCAGGGCCTCACTGTCCCCCCCACCACCACGACTCCCAAAACAGCAGCAACAACGCTGACCCCTGCAACAACGACCTGTGTGGCAGCCACCTCCACCATCACCACCGCTGCCTTCAACACTGTCCCTGTGGCAGTAGTCACCAATACTACCAGGCAGCCTGGGGATGCTGTGGAGAGTGTGCAGGGGCATCAACAGGCAACACCACAGGTCCCTGTCTGCAGGGCAGGTGGGAGGGCAACTGGGGGACAGTCACAGGAGGACACTGAGACTGAGGCCCTGGCCACTGTTAACACAGTCCTTGGTGCATACCAACAAAACCAGTGACAGACGGGCCAGGTCGTGGAAGAACTGCGGGAGCTCCGCCTGCTGCAGAGGTCCATGGACACACGTTTGGGACAACTTGTGGAGTACATTGGCCAGCTTTTGGGTGTTCTGAGTGACATTCATGCAGCTCAAATAGCTGCCCCCTCCCAGTGGCCAGCCTGATGATACTCGCAACACCTCAGCAGCGGCCACGGGGAGGGGTGAGTCTGAAGACACAGACTCCTCAGACACCTCTGAGCATGCAGCAGGGCCCCCCCTGCCAAACGGTAGAGGGGACGTCCGAGAAAGCCCACGGGAGGATCACGTGGCAAAACACCTCACAAAACCAGTTCCAGGAGCCACCGTTGATGTCACCAGTGTTGCACAGAGCATTGACTTTGTCGTAGATCCGATCCCACATTGCCACATTGATGGGACTTGTCTGTTGGACTTTGGAATTCCACCACTGTGTTTCCTATCCTAATTATATATGTACCATCACTTACAACTTGAACACTCACCTCTCACTCACATTGAAATAAAAACAATTCACACCCATATGCCTTTGTGTCAGTACCATGTTTATCACAGTAAGTAGTATGTACACTCACATTGCAATGTGCCACAAGCTTTGAATGTGACAATCCATTGAGAGGGCGTAGGAACCTAGAACAACACAAGAAAATTACAGTGAGTTGTCATATGATGGCATGACAGCAAAAACACACCACTAGTCAACACTGTACAAGATGCATTCTAGATAACACTGACCAACACCATCAACATGGACATGAGGTAAGTTGAAAAACTAACACAGCGCTGCACAAAGTAACCCTTAGCAGTGTGCCAACAACAGCCAGCATCCAAACACATCCTCAAAGTTTGGGCCAGAACAGCAAAGCGCACAGACACCGTCATAGTTGCTGAATGCTAACTCACACTAAATGGAAGTAGTTGATGATGAGCTGTTGACTCCTCACCACTATCATCGTCACTGGGCATGTGTGGGTTTGCAGCGGGGGGTTCTTGCTGGTCATCATCGTCCTGAATCAGGGGGATCTCTTTGCGCAAGGCCAAGTTGTGCAGCATGCAGCAGGTGACTATTATCTGACACACCTTCTGGGGAGAGTAGTGTACCACCACTCTTGTCCAGACACCGAAATCTAGACTTCAGAAGTCCAAAAGTTCGCTCCACCACACGATGTGTCCTCCCATGGGAATCATTGAATTGGACTTCCCCGGGTGTACTTGGATTCCTCAGTGGGGTCAGCAACCACGGCCGGTTGGGATACCCTGAGTCACCTAGTTGTGAGAAACACAGACCAACAATGTAATAGAAATATGTGAGGAGACCAGCAAGTCACACATACACCACACTCATTGACACAGCCCACTCACCAACAAGCCAGGCCCGCTCTGGATGAAGATTTGCCATCAATTGTAGGATGGTGCTGTTCCGCAGTATGAATGAGTCATGTGCCAAACCATGACATTTTGAACACACGTGGGATATGATCTGATCAGCTTGGCATACCACTTGCACATTAATGGAGTGATAATGCTTGCACTTACGGTAGATGTGCTCACGTGCCTGTGGTGGAACAAGGGCAATGTGTGTACCGTCAATGGCTCCTACAACAGTTGGGATGTGTCCAGGGTCATAAAAATCCCCCTTCACATCTGCCAATTCATTTCTTCTTGGAAAGTGAATGTAGCTGTCCTTGTAGGTCATCATTTTAGTAAAAAGGGGACCCCTACCAAACCAATATGCTTGCTATACGCAGGGAAAACAAACTAAGTGAGAAAAGAAACCAATAGCAAGCTTCTATATAATTAAAAAAAGTATATTCTAGGTACACTAAAACAGTAACCACACTGCATATCATACAAAAAATAAACACTTAACAAAGAGATATTTAGTGTTTTTATTATTTATAAATCTTTTTTAATTCATTTTGTTAATTATATTTATAAAGAATGTATAATATTCACAAAGAAAATCACATAATTATATTGCAACATTGATGAGTACAAGAATTGTGTATAAAGAAACACTAGATTCTCACATTAACACAAAAAATGCTTATTTACACATTTTAGACAAATTAAATGGGGCAAACAATAGAAGAAAACTTGATAGAGGCAAGCGGTAGATGTAAACAAGAACACTTGATAGAAGCAAGCGGTAGATGTAAACTACGCGCGTTTCGGCACTACTGCCTTCATCAGGAGACCGTCTATTGCAAACAAACTATATAAAATAAAAAACAACATAGTGGTTACCAATAAATATTATATATACAGACCTAGAATACAATTTATAAATTAATAACTATGCAATATAGTCAAAGATAATTATAAAAACGGCACATTCATTTATTCAAAAGCGATATTTCATAACTCCTTGATACACAATGTTATTTAATCTTTTTATCGCAACTTAATTTGATACTAATGTAATAAACAACTTGTTGATATCACAAACAATCTCTACAAGAAAAAAGACAAACAAACTATGTATGCCACATTATCAATCCTAACAAAAATTATACAGATAAATCAAGATAACAATTTAGTTTAGTAACAGAGCAGCAAAAGAAAGAAAAAGAGAAGAAAAAAAAAGGAAAAGAAAAGAAAACAAAGAAGAGACAAAGAAAAAAGACAAAAAAGGCGAAAAAACAGAAATGAAAAGATGAAAAAATAATAAAGGCCCAGTATTTAAAATTTCACAAGCCTATGAACTTATCATTAGGCTACGCGCTGCATTATATTTCTTTATATAGTAACCATCTCAAATAGAGAATTAAATCTTATAGGAGAAGTACCTAACAATATAGGAAAATTAGGTCCAAGTAATGGCAGTACAGATGTGCTAAAGCACGCATGTTGGGACAAACAAATTCCCTAATATGTACTGAATATTCTATAAATACCAATTACTATATCAGTACCATGTTTAATGTAATTATATGGGGAACTCTTCTTTTAAACCCTCTATATATCAACATTAACAAAATGCTGGCAAGATTCCCCGATAAGGCTGAATAGGTAGACTGCACTTACTTCGATTGATGAATACTTGTGTAGCAAATAAATTTCGATAATAAATTCCCAATAATGCGTCTAAAACTGAAAAATATATAAAGCAACACATAAAGAAATGACTAGCTGAACAGGGGTAATATTCAATTTAGATTAGACCATAATAAAATTACTGTAACTCACTTAATGGAGAAGAAAGCTAGCGATCCTACAGGCTACTCTCTGTATAGATCAGTGACAAAGGTCATTGCCCGTAATTAGTGTAGGTCATCAATGCAGACAGGACATCCCGCAACACTATGCTGAACATAGGCTGAGACATCCCACCGGCGATGGCCACCGTGTACTGGAAAGACCCAATGGCAAAGTAATGCAGTGCAGCCTTCATCTTTACTGTTGGTGACAATGCTGCTGGATATGTTCTGTTAGGCTTCAAATGGGGCTCCAACTGAGCACATAGCTCTCGCAGGGTAAGGAGATTCAGACGGAATTTCTTTATGATGTCGATATCCTCCATCCTCGCCTGGTCTGGGAAAGGGCGAAAGACAGGTGGTCTCCTCCTACGTACTCTGGCAGGGGACACATGTAAAAATGAGTCAAAGATGAGATGTGGGTAAAAGCTTACTGAATGACTCACACAACCACAACATTGACAGGACTGTTGAACACGTGTCATGAACAAGTGACATGCATACACACCTTGATCTTCTGTATTCATTCTGTTAGCCAGGGGGTACATACTAATTACTACAAGATCAAAATAAGTCGGTGTGTATGGCATATGGTACACTGCTACATCATGTGTACCCAGCCCTGTGGGTAGGTGACACAGCATATGTGGCTAACAGCAACAATGTTGACTTGTATGTCACTGCTGTGACCACACAACCTCAACCTACAGTCCCACACTACACAACATCATCATGAAATGAGGCCGGTTAGTGTAAGATGGACAACAATACATGAATATACAGCACAGTGGACAGACATACACTACGGTGTCAGTCCATCGTGACTGTGGGATGAGTTTGCGTTACAGACATTGACATGTTCGCCAAAATGAAACACAAATACACATGGAATGTGTATACATGCACACATGGAAGAAAATGCCAGGTGATGTTGGACAGACCGATGTTGTTTCACACATGTGCACTCCTATGACAAGTGTGTTAAAAATATACAGGCATTGGCAGCAAGGGACACTGTATGCCACACCACTACATGTGTTTGAAGTGCTAGAGGTTACAAGTATGACTGATCTCCGTACAATGCCCACCACTAAATGGCAGCCAACATCACTGGCCCTTCATAAGACAACCCATGGACAAGAAATCGAGAGGTAAATAGCAAGGGATATTCAAACAGTGTTCACAGTTGGAATGTTTCAATAGACAACAATTAATACAATGCGATAGGCCTTTGTCCTTTTTGACTCCTTAACTTATTTCAATCATTTCTGGCCACAAGACATGACAAAGAATGTTATTTGCCTCTCCTTTTCTTGTACATAACATGTGTGTGAAGACTTAAATCGAAGGTCACACTCTATAATCCCTTTACAGGGTGCACAAATAACTTTAGGCAAATGTGTTGGGATGAGTGATGCAATTAGCAAAGCAAAAATGGCAATGCAAAATGTGTTTACAGGCGCGGTAGCTGGCATACACTGCGGTAACATGCATTGGCCCCATTTGAATGTTGCAGGATTGCGGTCGACGCTTCCTGGCCGCCAGCGCGCTAGGGGCTTACATTTTTTAACATCGCAGTAGGCGTGCTCCGCCACTGCGGGGCCCGGCATTGGCCCCAATTGAATGGTGCAGGGTTGCGGTCGACGCTTCCGGACCGCCACAGTGCGTCACCGCCTATGAGAATTAGCCATCAGCCAATGGGAGCCGCCAGGGTGCTAGTGGCTTACATTTGTTAATGTCGCGGTAGGCGTGCTCCGCCACTGTGGGGCCCGGCATTGGCCCCAATTGAATAATGCGAACCAGGCTGGCCAATGGTATCAGCAGAGCAACACTGGAATGAGCCTAGGGGCCTATATATATGTCTGTGAAATGTACACACCTGTCACTTGCCTTGAGACACTGCTGCCTGCCATTCCTCACCACTAACTGCTGCTGTACCTCATCTCTGGAACCAGTCATGGCTCGTACTGAGAAATCGAGGGCCCGTCCCTTCACCAAAGAGGAGCTGGAGGTCCTTGTGGACGAGGTCCTTGGACAGTACGGCGGCTCTACGGTGCTCCAGAGTTACTGGTAAGTGAATTTTAAACTTACTATGAATGTTCGGAAGGCTCACAATATGTTACTGTACAGTGCTATGTGCCTCAGACTGCAAGCCAATATTCGTGCTTTCTGATTTTGATGTCTGCATGTCCCATACATGACGTACAAGTTGATGCACTTGAGTATGTGGGGAGGATGGCACACTCGTCAATGTTGCAGCTCCATTGATGCCAAACATCACACATGTGAATCTCTGAATGGAAAATGTACATGTGTGAGACTCTGTCTAGCCAAACGATTTCAAGTTCATGGTGTTGAGCCTTATTCCTCCTGATCCCTGAGTGCATGCAATGAGGAATTTGCCATTACGTGGTTTATCAGTAGTACAGTCACACTGATGACTTCATGAAATCTCATTTGTTACACACATTACCTGTGATGTGCCCTATATAAGTTCATTATGTGTACATATCAACATTAGTGAGCTGGTACCTGTTGATTGGGCAGAGGGTACTGATTAAGGGGTGTACTGATTCGACAGGGATACTATGGAGATGAGCCCAGTATGCACAAGAGTACAAGGCCTGTAACTGTCTAGATCAGTGTGAAATTACCTCTCACATCTGATAAATGTACAGTGGACATGTCAGCCTTCGTTTGGTGTCATTATGTGTAGACTCACTCGTGTATGCACTGTGTACTGACCCACAATGCACCACAACAAAGTGTTAAAAAGGTCTCCTCTTGTCTCCCATGCCTACAGCTCAAGGTCCATCAGCGGAAGGCAATATGGAGGGCCATCGCCTGAAAGGTGCAGGCCCTAGGGGTCTCTAACCGGCGACATAACCACCTCCTTAACCACCGCCTTAGCAAAAACATCGCAGAAATTACGCTGGGCCTGGTTCCTCGAAGTGGTTGTTTGGCGCGCCGGAGCATTACCCCACTATTGGCCCGCATCCTGGCAGTGACACAGCCAGAGCTGGATGGACACTTGAGGGCCCAACAGCAGCAAGTTGGGGGTGAGTATAGTACAAAGTGTGATGTTGCGCATGAAAGACTGCACAAATCCCAGCCCTGAGCAAGGCAGTAACCTCTGAGTTGTCTCTAGTGTGCTGTAATAGATACTAAGTTGCCTCAGTGGTGAGTGCAGATATTCGGTGCCTGTACAACGTCTGCATTGTCATGTGGCCAGGTAACATCAGCATTAGTGTCAGTCACTGAGGCATCAACTGGAAGTGAACATCAGTGAGCATCATGTCAGGGTGCATTTCGAGATTGATGTTGTGCATTTCCATGTAATTGATACATTTACAGATTGCTTAGCAATGTTCAACAGTAGTTGTGTTGCAGTACCTAAATTAGTGGATGTAAGGATGTCATGTCACTTAACAATAGTTTCCTTTAACTTTCTATCTGTGGGGTTCTGTCACCTCATACTTCAAGTGTGACACACACTGCAAATTTCGATGTGTAGCTCTCTTAGCTGAAGGCATGTAGGTGTGCCTGCAGCCAATAGGATGTGATGTTGAAATGTCGACACATGCACAGCAATTTGTCAGTGTGAATGCTACATGGAGCATGACTGTCCAATAAGCATGTTTCCGTGCATCAGCTGATCATTGCAATAATTGTACTTATGCAGACAATACATGGAGAGTCATATGTGTGACTTCGGTTCAAGCATTTCTGTTAGTATTGCCTAACATGTTTGTGACTGGCCACTTTACTGAACCGTGTCTCTGTCTCTTACAGCATCTACCGAGGTCAGGGAAGGAGAGGGGCCCAAAAACGTTGGGGAAGCTACTAGCATCACTGCTCCCCGGGAGTACAGCGACACTGAGGGGACCAGCGCATCGGAGGGGGACAGGAGGGCCCTGGAGGAGTCCGCTCCAGAAACACCTACCTCCTCATCTTCACACTCCAGCGGTGACTCCTCGGTGTTGTCGGGCAAAGGAAGTTCTACCTCTTCTTCGTCGTCCGCCACACACCCCGTCCTGTGTCCACCCTCCCTGATGCTCCCCCAACTGGTATCCGGGCCCGCTGCCCTAAGAAGGGTAGAGTCTCTTTCACCCCAGGCACCGATGCCCCAGCCCCTGTGTCGCCTGCTGCCCTCAGTGTGGAGGCCATAAACATCTTGCGGCAGGTGTCTGTGGGGCAGGCTTTGCTCCTGAATGGCCTCCAGGATCATGGCAACAAGTTGTCACAGGTTGTTGCGTTCATGGAGGGCATTCATACGGACGGCGCTGGCCTGCACAGAACTGTCTAGTCTTTGGCCTCCACACTGAAGGCAGCCATTCTGCAGTCACAAGCTCCCAGTCCGGCTCCTGTCCATTTTGCAACCACCCTGCCAGTGACCCCACCTGACCAGAGCACACACACACCAGAGCACTCAGGTACCAAGTCATCCACACGCAGCACACGACAACAGCAGTCCAAGCGACACAGACACGAGACATCATCCCCAAAGCACACAAGGAGCACACATGCCAGCCCCACTACAAGCACAGCACAGGACACTGAGAAGCAGAAACACAAAAAACATGCATCCACATTGCATACCTCACATTCCTTGCCCTCCAAGAGCCCTCCCATCCCCAAACCTGATCCCAAATCCGCACAGGAATTTGCCCTGGCTGCCGTGGACCTTGTGCCTGCCACAACTGCCCCCCCACTTCAGAGGGCTGTTGTGCCCAAGACTTCCACTCCCACCCCCACCCCCCCCCTAGCAAGCATGGACAGAAAAGCAGTGAGGTAGTAGTAGCTCCAAAACAGGGGAGGCAGGGTAAACCCCCCCCTCCTAAGCGTACCACCAGATCCAAAGGTTTTTCCTGGAAGCATCCACGTGCGCCTGCTTCACTTTCTGGGGAGAAGGAGGCTGTTGTGGCCACCTCACCTATCCCTTGGCCCAAGACACTTGGGGGCTATTGTATCTACAAGCAAGTGAGGCCCAGCCCTCCACATGCAACATCAGCCACTGAGCCTCCCCACTGCATTTCACCACCTCCCCGTGTGACGACTCCACCAGGTCCAGCAAGCCCTCAGGCTCACACATCCAGGGATACCTCCACCTCAATAAGGTCCAATCCTCTGACTGCCCCAGACAGTCATGCCCCTCCCAGTTCCAGTTCTCCACTCAATTGAAGCAGAATCCCCCTTCACGCCCCATTCCTCCCTGAGCGGTGCCTGACCTGCCCATTTGCTGGCCCTATCCTGGTGGGATTCCCATGGCAGTAGACTGTATTGCAATTATCTATGTAAAATTGAAAAGCACACATGTGGGGACTTGAGTTTGGACTGGCCGTTGCCCTTAATGTTTTGCACTTTTAATGCTGATACAGAGTTTATGTAATAAAAAATATATTTACGTTCTGAGCATTGTTGCTGGCCTTGCTAATGGTGCAGTACAATGTATGTGTATATGTTCATCGGTTCCATGCTCTGAATTCAACATTCCCATTGGCATGCACTTAATTTGATGTTGCAGGTGTTCCCAGAGGTTCCCCCAACTAATGTTCTCTTTTGACTCTGAGGATTGATGGGGGCAAGCTGCTTGTCTGTGATGGTCTACTCTGGTCCTGTTCATTATGTTGGCTGGCCTCTACTTTTTAACACATGTCATATTTGTTTGATCTCCATCAAGAGCAGCCATTCCAATTTACATGATGACTTGAGGGGTGGACAGAGTACAACATATCTGTGGAATCTATCTTGATGTGTACACACCAGTGTAGGTGTGTTGTCATCTTGGATAGGTATGGCTTCATAGTCACATGGATGGATGTACATGTGCGCACTGGAGTAATCAGACAGTGTGAGTGCCCTGTCATTAGCAGAAGTGTTAATGTGTATGTGCCCTTGAGCATTCCCCTTTCATACATGTATGATCCAGTTGATGAGTGCCTGTTTGTTTCCATGATCAGAAACCTTCTGGAGGGTTTGTGCACATGTTGGAGTTGTTTCCGGAGCAGTGTGCAGTGTGTCATTGTAACCTCGCAGTCCTAGGGTACACCTACATCTTAGCCACATCATTTGTGAGTATGCAGAGTGTGTCACTGCAATGTCTGTGTTGTGAGTCTTGGGATCCGGCCTAGCTCTTGCTTACCTTTGTTCTCACTGTGCTGAATGACTCTGGGAAACATACATGATATGTGACTTTTCACATGCATTGCTGTCACTTTCCACTTTATGTGCTTCACTATGTGTTAGTCTGATTCATAGCAGTCACAGTCATACCATTGAGGCCTACACAATGCGAGATACTCCACTATGGCTTTTTGCTCTGTACACTCCTCACCTGTACAATTCTCCTGTATACACCACTTCAGTCAAAACATGTGCCACTGCATGCCATGCAAATGTTTGACCCTCCACACCACTCCATGGTGTGACACTGTACTGTGTGAGAATGATTTGTATCCAGAAGCTTTGTGCTCCTCAGCACTGTTTCACTATGTGATATGTGCTATTTGAGCCTACTTCATCATCAAATAACTTTATTCGGTTTTCAGAAGTAAAACCATAAAAGTTTACCATATATAAAATCAGAAATTAATAAAATATCATAAAACCATTAAACAGTTCATTATATACAGAAACAGATTCATAGATAAAGTGCAGTGCAGGATACTTGGTCCCCAAAGGTAAAAGATTCAAATAAACCAAAAATTAAATAGCAGCCACGATCCTTTCTGGTAATTAAATCTCGTTCAGTGGGCTAAGTTGTTAAATGACCCAAAAAGAGCCTACTTGATTGCAGTCATGGTTGTGATGTACAGTACAGATGGGTTTCCAGCACAGTCCTCTTGTCTTGTTCCATCCATATATGCTTGCCTGAGTTGTGTAGTAGTAGGTGATAGCAAAAGTGTGTAGCTGTTTGCTGCGGCACTGCTACCCATCCTGAGTGTAAAGTGATGTGTGTGCTGTGACGATTTGTGATGTTCAAGTTCATGGTGGTGAATTCAGTTATGTCTGATACTGGTTTTCCTGGTGTTCACAGACTGCTTACTGTGCATGCACTGCTGTCAGTGGATGATGCATTGGCCTTGCCAGGTGTTATTCCCCCTGATGCACAGGTGATATTGCTATGGGGTGTATTTGAAGGCATTCAGATGGGTGTATTTGTACTGTGCATACCTTGTGTTTATGTCAGATCTGTTGATTCTTGGTAATGAGCTTGTTTTGTGTGCACAATTGTGCTATGGCCCCATAAAATTGAACAGTCACTTGTCAGGATTGTGCGTGAGAATGCTTGTGCAGCACACTGACACCATGGTCACTTTGGCACCGGTGGAGTGTCTATGGCTATCTTGGCTGATTTGAACAGATGCACACAATTTGGGGCCCGATTCACAGAACTAACTTATGTCAAAAACGTAAAGTTAGTACTTTTTGGTATTCACAGAATACACTTACTCATTTTGGTATTCACAGAATGCACTTACTCATTTTGGTATTCACAGAATGCACTTACTCATACTAATTTTATGTCCGCACTCCGCACTCGGGCCGGAGATCCGGCCCGGAGGTGGAGATTCCGGCCGGTGGTGGAGATTCCGACCCGGAGGTGGAGATTCCGGCCCGGAGGTGGAGATTCCAGCCCGGAGGTGGGGATTCCGGCCGGTTGTGGAGATCCCGGCGGGTGGCGTAATGTCCGCCACCGGCCGGAATCTCCACCTCCGGGCCGGAATCTCCACCACCGGGCCGGAATCTCCGGCCCGAGTGCAGACATAAAGTTAGTATGAGTAAGTGCATTCTGTGAATACCAAAATGAGTAAGTGCATTCTATGAATACCAAAATGAGTAAGTGCATTCTGTGAATACCAAAATGAGTAAGTGTATTCTGTGAATACCAAAAAGTACTAACTTTACGTTTTTGACGTAAGTTAGTTCTGTGAATCAGGCCCCAGGTGTATATATGTGTCATTTTAGGATGTTTCCTTAGATTACTTTTAAATATGCAGTCTCTGCATTTGGCCAGAGGTGAAATGATATCTGTTCCAGGGAGGAATGGGATCACATTGGCTATCCACTGTTTTGCTGCACATGGGCCTGCTTGTTGGACGTCTTTTGATGTGGTCTGTGACACATGTATTTGGCACTTGCCTTAAGTTGAGCATTCGACCAGACATCCTTGATCTGAAGTCAGAGATGTGGAGATACACACCAGGGTGTTGCATTTGGGTAGCAGGGAAGTCAGAGGAGCTTTTTTTTCACCTTTAACAGTCATGGTCCCAGGTGTTGAGCAGTGAGGGTGGAAGATGGTTAGGTGAGGGTATGTGTGCAGGTCATTGTTAAGTTTAACAGTCGGGTAATGTCACCATGAGCCATGCGTGTTGTGCTGGTGGCATAGACATGACTGGTTGGTAGTGACAGATGAGGGGCTGGTCACTATATGGCTTGTGCCAAGTCATCTCATTGTAGAGCAATGCATCACTTGCATTGTTGGATCACAGTGTTACAGCAGTGATGATAGCTTTCAGTCAAATGTGATCTCTGTGCCACAAATGTGTTGATTGATGACCTAAGTGTAGTGTCTTATGTGGTACTTCATCAATACCATGGCCATATGGTACTAGTCATTTCTCCATACATTTCCTGCACTGTGCCCTCCACTTTTTAATAGTTCACTTGTTCTCACACAGTTTACTGCTATGAAGATGTACTGTTCATGAACCGTTGGCATTCATTCATTACTTTTTGAGTTGGGTCTACCTCTGGAGAGGTGGAGTGATAGTGTGGAGGTGGTCAGTGAAGAGGCAGCGTAGTCAGTGTTGTTAATGTGCAGGACATACTGACATGGGGTCATTTAGTGCAGCAGTACACAAGTGAGTCTAATGCACACTGGTGCTTACTTTGAGTTAGCAGTTTGAGTCCCAAAAGGTCTACAATGTTGCATGGTATGGGCTGTCATTATGTGGTATGGTCTGCCATTGTATGTGATGAGCCTACCAATGTCTGCTTAGGGAGTGTGCTGAACGGTGATTATGTGGCAGTGGTGGGTATCTTCATATGTCATCTACCTTTGCTCTCTCGGACTCATCCAACACCTTGTTATGCTACTGTGTACTCCACATGCACACCCTGTTTGCTCTGGGCTCCTCTGTTCCACCTTGGATGTTGACTGACACAGATTTCACTGCAATGATGACTATTGCCCCTTTGATGTGACTCTTGCCTCATCCGTCACTCCTGTTGCTCTACATTTTTTTCTGATCCTATTGACATTTCATTATGGACAATGTGCCTGCATTTGACTTCTTGCTGCAGTTATGTTTGGATGACTAGAGGCTCTTTTAGATATGTTGGGCGGTGTGGCATGGTATGAGGATCTTGCTAGCCTGGGAGACTGTGATGTACTTGTACAGCAATGTGGACAACATTGTTCCTCAGATTCAATGCTGCGCTGACGGGACCGCCACAGCCGGGCTTGTTGCCATCGTTTTCAATGGAGATGGGGGCCACCAATGCTGAGGTGACATTAACAGGGCAGGCTGTGGGATTTGTGTGGCCATGGACAGGAAGTGAATGTGTTGGGCCCCTCTGAAGTGCAGAGACGTGACACATTCAGGGTTGTTTGCATCTAAATAGATGTCCCTGCTCCTGTAGCTGCTGCCCCTCACTCTGAGCCACCTACAAGCACCTCTTTACAGCTCATCAAGGGCTGAAGTTGTGATGGTTGATTGTTTACTCAGAGGGTTGGAACTGTCAGGGAGCAACACAACAGGGCAATTGCCATCCTGCTGTGCCTCTGCGTGGAGGAGGGGTGGAGGCGTATTTGCTAAACAGACCTGGGGAATGTGTGTTCTTGCAACTGCTAATGGGGGCCCCTTCCCCTCGGGTTCCCCTTGCTACACCATAGCAGTGAGGCCAGGGGAGAGGGGCCTCCTAAGGTGGCACCTTCCATGCCTTGGTCTGACTGTGTCGCATTGTTGCGGGCCACAAGTTAGAGTGCTGACTACGGGGCTCTGGCCAGCTGCCCACACTGGCCATGCCTATTGCCGGCCCAGGGTGACCTCCTACCCGGCTGCCCATTGAGATCCACAGCGGTACACGCATTGTCCTCACTTTGCAGTCTGCAGTGTATTGACTCACAGCCCCCAAGCCATTCTGCCACCTTGAGCCCCACCGGAGCAGTGTGAGTGGTACTTGAGGGTGGGAGAGAGGGGAGCAGCGGCCCACGAGGAGTCAGCACGAGGCAGCCTCAGGAGCCCCGAGGGTGTCACTCATGTAAATTGAAGGAGCCTCGCACATTGCAGTTCGCAGGTTGCCCCAAATATCGTAGACCCGGCCCTGCCTGCTTGCTATGAGTTGTTGTTGTACAGGGGTTGCATGCGTGGAGATGTTTTGGACGTATCTCTGCTGTTGAGAGCGAAGGCGTCTTATCTGCTGGTAGTGCATCAGGTAGAGCAGCGGAAAGGCCTGTAGAGCAGGATCCATGGCGGCTCTGATCGTATGGAGGTGTTCTGGCTCGACTTTTCCTCTCCGTAGTTGTGCTTCCACCATCTGCGATGAGATGGTTTTACCGCCGCGGTGTGATGGGCTGTTTGTGACATCGTAATGTGGTTGGCGTACGGAACGTCATTCCGCATGCCGGCCTTGCTCTATTGGCTCCATCCGCCACCCTTGCATAACGAAGAAATGTGGGGAGCCTGAAACACCGCGGCGGTCGGAAATTGGGCTATCTTAGCCCATTGTAATATGGCGGTCGCAAGAACTGCTACCGGAGTGGAAAAATCAACGTTTTCCGCCACCACTGCAGATGCGCTTCTGCATGCCATCGTAATCAGCCCCTACGTATTGCGTTGAGTTATCATTCGATTTTTCCCTGTGGAAAATGCTGACTCTGTGCTAGGATTTGATGAGTTATGTTTGAGAGTAAACTGTTTAATTTCATGATTGTCTCATAGAGGTTATGGACAGTAATCCAGAAGCTAAAATTAGCCCACATTATTTATAGGTTCAAATTGTCTACATCAGCCATGTGAAGACAAAGTCAAATATTCTGAGGAAACGCACTTCCAACAGAAGCAGCAGCCTGTCAGCTGATTCCCTATTGTTCTACTGCAGCTCCACCACAGTGCTCTAATGAACAATTCGGACACTTACTTCCTTATTTATGACAAAAAGTTGGCACACTTCGATGTCATCTTGATGGAATCAAAGCTGTGAAATTTACAGCATTTCCTTTACAAAATTAGCAAATAAGGGGTTCATTTTGTCATAGAAATTATAGTTGATGCTGTAGACAGCCAAAAGATGGTACATTTCCTATGAGTTCTCCATTATCTTCCTCATCCATTTCAGTAAAACATTCTGAAATGCAGACTGAAACATGTACTTTCAATACCAGCAGCAATCTGTCAGCTATCTCCCTAGTGATCAACTGCAGCTTCAGCACAGAGTTCTAATAAGTAGTTAGAGATCTAACACTCTGAAGTTTTGACAAAAGAGTAACACACCCAAACTGCATCTTGATTGAATCAAAGCTGTAAAACTGAAAGTAATTTAGGACACATTTCCTATGAGTTCTCAAATATCTTCGTCATCCATTTCAGTAAAACATTCTGACAAATGCAGAAAAACCTGAACTTCAAATAACAGCAGCAGTTTGTCAGTTAGCTCCCTAGTAATCAACTGCAGGTTAACCACATAGCTCCAATGAAAAACTAGAGCACTAACACTTTGTATTCAAGACAAAAGTGAGGCACTCCTAAACATCCTTTTGTTGGAATAAGAGCTGTTGAATTTAAAACCATTCCTGAGGAGCAGATTGAAGTAAATGAGAATTGAGATGATAATGCATGTATGAAAGCAGAGAGTTAAAAATGTGAGGGGAGGTATGGCCTTTTAGTAATTAGTGGCATCATTTAATTTTAAAGGGGATAAAATAGGTAAAGAGAGAGAGATGTTTGCATCAGTATAGCTTCTCCTTTCAATATCCATTTATCAGCTCCTTAATTTTAAACTAATAACACTTTGGTAGGCAAATACATACAGATTCACTGAAAAACACTAAGATTGAAGTGATGTTATAGTTAGATATTGTAATAGGATCCTAGAAATTGACTGAAAGAATCAAAGGTTAAAAAGCTAATATTTGATAAACACTGACATTCATGAGTTATAGTTTACTGAGCTATCTGTAACTTGTGCCCTCACCACGCACTGCTTTTGACTGTAGTGTCTAGTGAGTTAGAGATGACTGAATTCTTTTGGTACCTGACGGACTCCTTCGAACAGTGACGTAAGTGCGTGGGTGATGAAATTCATGATGTAGAATGTTCATTTAACGGTTACACGCTGAGGAACAAAGACGTGTAATACCAAGCTCAGTGTGACGTGATCATTCTCATGCACCCAGGCTGGGGAAGATGCTACAACTGGCGATGAGATAGGGGATTATGTAAACCCCACGACTTGAAGAACTGAGATTGCTCTCCCAGAGAATTTGCATTGGTCCAGCAAACTGCTTGTGCGGGCCACGTGTGCCTCAATCGAAGTGAAAATCGACGGTTGGTGAATGTGGAGTCAAAGAACCACTTCAGCCAGTGCAAGGCCTGTGAAGAAGGTGAAGGTCTTACAGAAAGATTGTTTGTCATTGGTTAGAGATTTGCTGATAAAGTCGAGACAAATGGTACTGCGCCACAATGTGCCACACAGCCATCATTCATACAGAACAACAATGCTAAAGGCAGCGACAACCAGGTACGGAGAAGCTGTAGAGGCTATGCTAGTTGAATGCAAGCAAGCACGCAAAGCAGAAACATTTCTGACACCAAGAAATGCTGAAGGCAGTGTCAACCAAGTATGGGAATCGCAATGAGTAGCAACAGCCAGGTGCAAGAAAACTCTGTGAGCTGGAAGAAGCAAATGATAAAAAGATCATTAATTATCTAAAGAATTTGGCAGGTGACTGAGTAAACGAAGTTATAAAGTAATTACTACAAGGTGATGAAGTCACGTATCATCAAATCAAAGATGCATTAAACACCAAGTTCAAGCCAATGCTGAATGTCGACTATGAAAGGTGCATCTTCAGTCAGGAAAGGCAGAGAGCTGATGAAACAATGGATACTTTTGTAAAAAGACTTGATTCAACCACAAAGCATTGCAAGTTCCATGAGTTCATGATTAAAAGGCCATGTATCTCAGAGTAATAGATGGTTGCCTCTCTCATTCCTTCAGACAATGAATGCTGAAAGAAACACTCAGCTTGGAGCGAGTGCTCATGGCTGCCAAAGTGGAGGAAAGAGCTGACAGACAAGCAGCTATATAGAGGCTGGAATGGCCCAAAATGAATCACCACTGAGTGTGAAAAGTAAGTCAAAATACAAGACAGAAGACCATAAAAGTAATGTCTCCAAAGAAAAAGATTTTTTTTTTCAATGTGGCTTTTAGTTTCCACATGAGGGTAGATGTCTCACCATTGGACAGGTATGCAAGGAAAAGAGAACCATTTTGTAACATTCTGCAAAACGAGAGAAAGATCAAGTGCATCACATCAAGAAAACAAAATGGTACCAAGATTAAGTGCATCACTTTGAGAATACAAAATGGATGCCACAAAGTTCTAGACGCAACACTCTACGCTCGCCCACAAGGCTAAGCGGCACCATCAATTGAGGCAAGTAGAAACTGAACAACGTCGATTGTCGTCAAATTCTTCGTCTAAACGTTTGTCACTGTCATAGTCAAGAGACAGTGAGGAAGATGGGTGTGCGAGGTCAATGTTGTCTGCTGGACGACGTGCACATGTAGGATTAGCTTCTTGCAAGGAAGAATGTAGGTCAAAGCTAGGTTGACAAGAGAAAGCGCAAAATTCATTTAGACACTGTCCCAAGTTCACACTGAAAGTGAATGGGTGCTCCATACCTTTTATCATAGACAGTGGCGCATTGATAAACATTATGCCAGAGGAAAAGTACAATGAACTGTCCCCAGTGTCTCATTTAAGCCAGTTGAAAACCACAGTGTATACGTGGTCTGCTTCGGCGCCACTGTAAAGCCATGGTTCATTCATAGCAACTATGAAGCATAAAAAGACGAAAGTACAATCGGCAATTCATGTCTTGCCAGGCAATTCATTGAGCGCATTTTTACTCAGCTTCAGAACTGCTGCTGCCATGGGGCTGATTTCTGTAAACTATTATGTCAATGCCTATCATGAGATAGTGAATCAGTTTCCATCCATGTTTCATTGACTAGGAAGACTTAAGATCATGAAAGTACAACTTCACATAAATGAGGACATCCATCTCGTTGCTCAACAACATCGTCAAATTGCCATTCATTTAGAAGCAGCTATTGAGAAAGAACTTGAGACACTATTAAAGCTCGACATCATTGAGCGATCCACTGGTCCGACGCCATGGGTATCACCCATAGTGGTAGTGCTGAAAAAATATAGTGGAGGAGCCATGCACATCTGCGTTGATATGCACCAAGTGAACAAGGTGATCGAAAGAGAACGACATACAGGTCTGCACATTGCTGACATGATTACGCAGCTGAATGGAGCTAAAGTCATTTCCCGCCTTGATTTGAATAAAGGGTATCACCAGCTGGAACTAGAAGAGAACTGCAGGTCCATTAGTACCTTTTCAACTCATGTTGGGTTGTTTTGATATAAAAGGCTAAGTTTCGGAGTGTCATCAGCTGCCGAACATTTTCAGGATGTAATTCGCCGCATAATACAGCAAGTCACAAATGCTTTCAATTACAGTGATGAGATACTAGTTTTTGGGGCCACACGAAAAGAACATGATAGAGCTCTTACACAAGTCTGTCATATACTTGCTGATGCAGGTCTCATTTTAATGCAGAAAAATGTGAGTTTCATAAAACCAAACTCAAGTTCTTTGGTCATATCTTTTCTGAAAGGGGAATGACTACAGATTCAAATAAAGTACAGGCCTGGTCAGCCACTTCTTCCCCACGAGATGCAGCTGTGCTGCGATCCTTCGTTGATATGGCCAATTACTGTTTATAGTGTATACGTGACTTTGCCACTGTAAGTGCCCCATTGAGAGACTTCACTAAATGAAATGTGCCATTTCAATGGTCAAGTGAATGTGAACAAAGCATCAAGAAAATCAAGCATGGAATTGAGAACGCAACCGAAATGGCCTACTTTGATCCAAAATTACAGACGGAAGTTATAGCCGATGCAAGTCCAGTGGGGTTGGGTGCCATCCTTGCCCAGCACACTGAACATCCCAATGCCCCAAGATACATTGTGGCTTATGCTAGCTGAAGATTGTCAATGACAAAGCGTGCCTATTCACAATCTAAAAAAGAAAGCACAGCTGTAGCGTGGGCTTGTGAGTATTTTCATGTGTTCCTGTATGGAAAGCATTTCACAATTGTCACTGACCACCAAGCGTTGCTCACCATTTTCGGCAGGCCTAAATCCGGGATGCCGCCTCGCATTGAGAGGTGGGGGTGGAAATTGCAGGAGTATGATTATACAATTGTGAATTGTCCAGGAAAAGATCAAAACCCTGCTGACTACTTCTCACGTGTGCCAATACAGTGTCATGGCACTACTTCTAAAGTGGCTGATTCCTATGTTAACTTAATTGTGAAGTCCAGTACCCCTGCTGCCATATCATTAGAACAAATCATTGCTGCCACGAGTACGAACAGAAATTAGCTAATGCTTAAAGATATTATTACACATCAATCATGGAGAAAACATATTCGACCTCTTCATGATGTCCTTGAATACCAGAAATTCAAAAATGTGCAAAGAGAACTTTCAGATTACCCCAGAAGGCATCATCTTACAAGGGTCGAGAATTGTCATACCCTAGAATCTAAGACAATAAGTTACTGAACTGGCCCATGAGGGACACCATGAAATTGTTGCTACGAAACAAGATTTACGAGACCAAGTATGGTTCTCTCGTCTTAATGAAAGAGTTGAAAAAGAGTTAAAGGCATGTCATTTGTGCAACTGTTTCTCATCTAATACAACACCACATCCTTTAAATATGTCTGATCTCCCAAAGCATGCATGGGAAAAGATTGCAATAGATTTCTTTGGATTTCTTGACAATGGACATCATGTACTAGTAATTGTTGATGGATATTTCTGTTTTCCCCTTGTGGAAGATCTGTCATCAACTACTCATGGCAGAGTCATTGAGAGACTAGAAAGTATTTTTGCGACATGGGGTGTTCCTTTGATTTTAAAATCTGACAATGGCCTGCCTTTCAGTAGTCAAGAATTTAAAGATTTCCTTACTCATTTAAATGTCAAGCATCAGAAAAGCACACCTCTATGGCCACAGGTGAATGGTGAACTCGAATCAGTTCTTCATGCATACAGGTCAAATACCCATTCTACCACGGGTGAGAGCCCTGCCACCTAAGTGTTTGGGAGAACCATAGGAACCAAATAGCCACAATGGACCCCTGAGAGATCTATTTATATTGAGAAACTTCAAACCACTGATTTGTCTCACAAATGCAAAATGAAGACCTATGAGGACAAACGGCGCGGTGCTCGAAGCGCTGTGTTCAGCAGAGGAGACCAAGATATCATCAGGCAGAACCTGAAACGCAAGTCTGATGCTCCTTTTGATGCTGACTCATGGAGGGCTGTGACTAGTAAAGGACACATGTTGCCTGCTCACCATCCTGGAAAGTCCATTACACAAGATTCTTTGCATTTCAAGCACCTGCCTCAACCAACACCAACTCCAGATGTCAGGAGTGAGACTTGTCACCCTGAGAATCCAGAGAGCCCTATGACTGTACCGATGTCTCTGTCACCAATGCTAGTCATGGACACTTCTCCTGGTTCTCCGCAATCTCACATGACCAGATCTGGGCAATTGATTTGAGCACCAAAATGACATATTGAAGAGTTGTAATGTATATATTTATATTATTGGTACTTTTTATTTAACTAAAGGGGGAGCTGTAGTGTCTTGTGAGTTAGAGATGACGGGACCCAGTTGGTTCCTGAGTGACTCCATAGAACTGTGACTTAAGTGTGTGGGTGATGGAATTCATGATGTCGAATGTTCAGTTAATGGTTACACACTGAGGAATAAAGATGAATAATATCAAGCTTTGCGTGTGGTGTGATCTTTGCATGTACCCAGGTTTGGGAGGATGCTATAATGACCTCACATATTACATCACTTTTGACCTGTTAAATTACATCATTGATGATGTTGTGAGTTCCCTGTGGGGTCCACTTTTATTCTCCCCTAGAATAGCCTACCTGTAGGTAGTAGGCCACTTTTTCTTTGCACATGTTATGAAGTAACATGTTTATTTTTGTGCCACAATATTATTTTAGAAATACTCTGCACATGTTTTTGTTTTTCAGCACTTTTTCCTGGGGCTTAGTCTTGACATTTCATAAAAGGCCGAACAACATTGTGCCCTTTTTTTCTCTGTGGTCAGTCACTAAGACATTCTAACACATAGACATAACAGAGAGACCCAGCTCCTGTTTTCTAGCATGGCATTTCTTATCATATAAGCCAAGACTTGCAGTTTTGAAAACAGACAGGAGGATTTCTAGCAGGGGAAAGGTCCTGGGACGACACACCAGCTCTGCGCCATCTGAGATGCAGACCAGCTAATGGCAAATGCCAGATATGGGGCCCGGTTCCAATCCCAGAGATCTCTGATATATCACTGTGCTCATGTAGTGAGGTTAGGCGTAGGCAAAGATATCTCATTCCCCATGATAGGACTTTTCATTGTATACAGTTTATTAGGAATGCTAATTGCTCAGTTGCATAAGTTTTTTTTTTGCAGCACAGTTGCTTCATGATAGAGTACGATAGTTTAAATAAATATTGCAAACTTTCCTTGTGTCTTTCTTTTGTTTATTATGGACGTGCATAAGTGAGAGAACGGAAGGTGATGACATGTTACTGCGGTTCCCCTGGGTAACTAGAGTGTTGTGTTCTGGGGTGTCAACTTACCTGTTACTCTGGGAAGGTTAGGAGGGCAAGTAAGGCACTATGAGCTAATCAGGATTTGGGCCCATTGGTACTGATGTGGTATGGTGACTCAGTACCTACATACTGACGTTCTGTGATCCCAGGCATAGTTCTGTTTCCAAACAGAATCCCTGCACATGGCGCCACCAATGTTTGGTCTGGTACTTATTCACGGGTCTGCTGAGTAGTGCTTGTGCGTGTCCGTAATACCCTTACAACTCCCCCGGAGACGTTCGTGGTGTTGGGTATCAATCCTTCACAGTGTTTTAGTAAGTACCTAATTCTGTTTGTTTTTCAAGCTTGAAAGTTTAAAAGAATAACCCATAGGAAAAGCATTGTTTGTCTTGCCTATAACTTTGGTGTCATTTGACCAATCTGCATGACATTTTCACAAAACAGTGTCAAAGAAGGTTCTGTGTGCCATTGAAAGTTTGGGGGTGATCCGTGCAGTGGGGACCGAGAAATAGCGGTGCGAAAAAAGGATCCGTTTGTAATGTAAATTCCCATAGGAACGTGTTGTCTAACCTACAGCCCAAACCACTGGACGGAATTACATCAACTTTGGCAGAAAGGTAGATGTTGTTATGCAGATTGTGCTCGTTGTTATATGGTGCAAATCTGTTCAGTAGTTTTTGAGATATTTAAGCTGAAACTGATAGTGATATCTCTGGCCACGGGTATTTCACAGCGATTTCGCGATTAATCGCGAATGCGCGCACCAACAGGAATGCTGTGAATGGCTGGACGCAACCTGAACAGAAAGTTACAGCCATCATTTTATCTATCGGTAACAGCTCATGGGGATAAATATTCTATGAAAGCAAACATAAGGGGTCAGGGTCGAGGTACTCTGACCCCTTGTTTCAGAAATGTAAATGTGAGTGACACAAGTTATGTGTCCAAAATTATTATTTTTTTAATCGCAAGTGATATTCACGACAATGACGCGATCACCAGCGCGGCCCCCCGTGTACCGTCATGGGAACATCGTGCATATCGCGACAACACCGCAAATATTGGTGGACATACAAAAATATATCAGTGAATCATTAATACACATTGAATTATATTGAGACTCTGATAAATGTTTTTAAAGAATTATTTAGATAGTGATTTATCTACTGTGATGGTTAGAATTAATTATATAGTTATAATTTTTTAATGTGGTGGTGGCTATTGAATTCCTGCTTTTGCTTTACAGTTTCGCGATGTATCCGCCGGGATCGCGCTTACCGACGTCATCGCGATCTCCGGCATCACCTCGAAAATGGAAAATAGGTTTTAGAGATGGTTGTTCTAGAAATACACTAGAAAAACAGGAGTTTTAAGTGTACAGTAATAACCCCCTAGTGTGTAAAATACCGCAATATGTGTGCATTTATGTGTTTTACACTTTATGGAAAAGGCGCAATGTATTTGCGGTGATCGGGACGTCGTTGCAAAGATTCCCAAACACTAAAAAAGGGATCTTTATAAATAAAATTAACACTATTTCGGATACTATAATGGCTCTGACCAGAGCCTTTGTGTTGATTGTGTGTATATGACAGCTAAACATAAGACTGGATTCAGAGTTTCAGGTTTCTTAGAAACACCCTGTTGCCTTCATCTGTAAAGTGCACTCCATCATTTCTATAAATTCCATGCATGTCAAAATGCAGATTGTTGTTATAGATACAGCTCAATCGATGGTCTCTGAGGAATGTAGAAACAGTTTTATTAAGATGTTTCCTGGCTTTGTCAATCTGTGGACAGAATTGATTTGACCACTTCCATTTCTGTCTTTGGCATATATTAGAGTACACCAAGACAATGTGAGGGAACAGTGACATCAGTTCTGCAAAGGTATATTTCATTAGGATTTCCAGCCCTACCCCAGTCAATGTGCCTAGGTCATTGCCACCACAGTGCACAGTCATGGGGTGAGGAACTTGGCAATCCACAATTGTTTTAACAAAGCCAGCAACTGATGAAACTTTAACCCTCTCTGGCCAAACCAAGTAATCTACACATTTGGCAAACCCAAGTCCCTGTCAATACCTCTCTTTTTTGCAGCCTCTTCAGCCCAATAGACATAGCTGTGGCCAACAGTCCACACTCTAAGCATTTTGAAGTGAAGGAGCAATAGTAGTTAGGAGAAGGCTGGAGCTGAATGAGGTAGTTTTCAAAATGAAAAGCAGTTGAAATGGAGATGTTTTCTTTTTTTTTTTTTTTTAAAGATATATTTCATTGGATGCGGTCAGTACGTAAGTGAATAAAAGTAGGTAGTACGTTGGATGTATTAGTAAGAAGTCCTATTATTGGCTGTTTAAAAAAGAAATGTAATACAGGCATGGATATACTTCTGAATCTGTGCAGTAAACAACTCCTGCTGTATCTCATTTAGAAGTAGCATGTTCCTTCTAGAATGTGCTGTGAACTTCTGACCGACTGGTTTCACTGAGTTGCTAGATACACTGAGCGAAGAGTGTATTTTGGAGGGAAGTGTGTTAAAGAGACAGATCATTTTTTTTAAAGTTGAGGAGTTATGACATAATTTAAGTAACGATAAACTTTAATTTCCAGTTGAGGACTATGTAATAAACTGTTATGCAGTATCTAAATTTTTAAAAAACTGAAGCTAAATATAGGTTTGGACTAACCTAAATAAAGGTTTGAACACGCGGAAACAGGAACCTTGTTTTGAAAGCGAGGGAAAGGGTTAACAGACGCTAACTGTTGGACTTGGCCCTTTTTCCCTGAATTTTTCGCTTTTCCCCCAGCCTTTTTACTGACATGGTGGATCTGAACTGAAAATAATAAATGCTGTGCAATGGTGTACGCACCTTTATTTCCACCAGTGTAGAAATGCACCTTTGTAAAATGTTACTTTTAAAATGGACGCCATGGCTGTGTGCTTGTGCCTGCCTGCCAGAGGTGGGTTACCAGTCTAGTCGTTTGTTTCCCAGCACCCCCAGCTTTTGGAGGGAAGCCTGGCACCCAGGGTGCTCTACACCTCCCCCTAAACCAGTTGGGACCGGTTCCCCAGGGAACCTTCCAGAAGCTTCCAGCCCTTTCTGGTAGGTGGGGTGAGGGGGGCTTTGCCTCCATGTGCTCAGACTGAGCGTGGACCTGAATGAGAGGGGACACTCTGCCAGGAGGTACCGCCACATTGGGCCGGTGTGCTGGCCCCTGTGCCCATCTGCACCCCTCTGCTGTCCACAGGGCCAGTGAGAGCCCTTTACTGGAGTGAAGACTGCTGTGTCAGGAGGAGTGCCACTTTATGGGAGATGACTGCTTCTAGGAGCTGCTGTCCTGTTCTGATGAGTACCCACTGCCTGCTGATCTTGCCCAGTATTGCCTGCCTGCTCTCCTGCCGTCCTAAGCCCAGCATCTGGTGAGCACTATATCTTACTGCCAGCTGCCTGCTGCCTAGCACCCTGTGAGCACGTGGTCTGCCCAGGAGAAGAGAGGAGCTGATGCCTGCAGCGCTGTGCTGCTAAAGCGCTATAACTGTGCCACAGGGGAAGAGGAGCGCTGCAACTTTATTTTGTGGGACCTATCGCTTTGTGGGCGCTACAACTTAATTTCAGCCCAAGAACTTTCCTGCCGCCTAGCGCCTCGTGAGCGCTATATGTAAATTGCCAAGGAGGAGTCCTGCGGCGGAGGGGCCCGAGGCACATTGTCGGTGCCTGTCCCTCCGCGCTGCTGACGAGGAGAAGGCTCCGCTGAGGGTGAAGCCAGGAGAGGTCCCAGAAGCGGGACCTGTCGGGGCACATTGCCGGTGCCCGGAGACTGCAGAGACATCCAGAGGGGCCTCAGACTGCCGGTGAGTGGGGCTCAGTCATCCTGTGGTTGGGGGGTATGTCGGGGCACATTGTCGGTGCCCGCCCCCGGTGCCAGTATTCTTTGGAGGGCATTGGTTGTGTTTAGAGTCCCATAGGAGGGGGGCTCCAACGTGACCAGGACTTGTTTCCCTCCCTCAGCTGCATGACAGAGGCATTTTGGGAAATTCTAGAGTCCCAGAAGAGGGGCTCCACCGTGCCAGTGTTCTTGTGGGCAGATTCCTGTTAGAGCCCGGAGTGGGACTCCCATCGCTGCATTGTTGGCGCCAGTGCTTGTTGAGTTTACCCAGCTACCCCGCAGGACAGGGGGCAGCTGCCACGCATTGGGGAGAGAGAGGAGTGAGGGACCCTCCTGCCCTAGCGCTTTGCGCACCTTTGTTTTCGCTGCCCTTGCAGCCAGCCCTGACTTTGCGGGATATAGGGCTTCTGAGCCCCTGAGAGAGGCCAGTTGGCCTGGGCCCAGTTTCAGAGTGTTGTGCCCCCGATTGGGACAACTGGGGCTTATGCTTGTGAGGCCTAGTGCCTCTTATGATTTATGTACAGGTGATTTATGCTAAGGCTATGCCTGCGCTAAGGGGTCTACGCTAATGCATTTATGCTGGTAATGTTTTCCCCCAAATTGCTAATGTGTTGTTCATGCTTTCACCCTAATGGTGTCGCCTCCATGCCCACATGTTCAGGCCTAATGCTGTGTCGCTAATGATGGTGGTGCCTCTATGCTCACCTGGTTTTGCGTAATGCTAATGTTATGTATGCACAGTGTGATGGTATGCCTAAGGTTGCATTTTATGCTAATGCCAATCTGAATATGCATGTTGCATTTCCATGCCTAACCTAAGGTTCTCATCCCAGGCCTCCTGTTAAAGTGATTTATACAGATGTGTTCATACCTAGGGTTATGCTAATGTGCCTAATGCTTTTTCCTAGGGTGGACATTGCTGAGGTTTATGCCCCGCCTAAGGTGGCCTACCCCTGATGAGAGTGTCTCCTATGTTTCCATGCCTAATTGTTGCCCACAATGTGTTTTTATGCATATTGAGATGCCTCATGCAAGTTGCCTAATGTTATGCCCACAAGGATCCTGCCTGTAAGTGCGGGTTGTTACACAGTTACTGATGCTTGCACATTTATCCTGTGTACTTGTGATGATTCCGGCAGCGGCCCGATTGGCCCTGCCTTGTAAATAGTCCCCCTCTGTAAATGACTACCTGGTGCCAGTTGGCTCCGTGTTCACCATGTGATTGCATCCTACTGTATTTGGTATAATACACAAGTTATTTTTCATGCAACCTGGTGTGGTCTCCTTTTGTAGTGTGCCTGGTGTGTCGCCTGTGAGTGTGCTGCGCAGATGCTTTACACATTTCCTCCGGAGTTTGGCCCGCCCGCTCTGCACCAGGCTACCCATTTCTAACATTGGTGCTCAGCGGTGGGATAGGACTTGTGTTTGCGCAGTACCACAGCGACAACGGATTGCACTGCAAACTGAGCATTTGAAATAATCACAGGTTTTGGGGATTATTTTGTTTAATTACCTTTCCTCCTAAAAGGGTCACTGTGGAATTGTGTTTCCCTGTTTACTGTATCTGGGTATCTCACCAAGATGGGGTTACTCTATGATGAGGATGAACTTTGGGAGTACACTGAGGAGGAAGTGATGGATTTCTGCAGGGAAAGGGGGATACCAATAGAGGGTGACTTCCGCAGAAAATTGTTCCTCTATGAGGCCCTAAAAAGGGGGGAACCTTTAGGGCGCTGTGGGGACCTGTCAGATTACCCCTCCGCATATCTAAATGGTGGACTAGGTGGAGACCCGGAGGAGGACCTCGAGTGTGAGGAGGACTCTGAGAGTGAGGGTGCCCAGTCCATAACCCTGGAGGGTGGTGACACTGAGGAGGAAGAAGATGACAGGGCGGGGACACCAGTAAGTAGGGAGGACCCCAAAGACAGGGAGTCCTGTGCTGGGTCCAGCCCCGGGGGCACTGCCCCACCCCTTTCCCTGTCCCCAGAAGAGTGGGTGGATAGGAGGGAAGAAAGGGAGCACCAGCTGACTTTGGAGAGGCTCAGGTTAGAGCACGCCAAGGAGTTAGCGCAGCTGAGGGTGCAAGAGAAACAGCTGGAGACCGAAAAGGTCCTTGCACAGGAAAGGATGGCAGAGAGGGCCTTCGCCAGGGAGAGACTAGCTCAGGAGGGTAGGTTGTCCCCTGAGAGTGTTTTCAGGAGTCTGGATTCACCAGTGAGGGTGGGATCCAGTGGTGGCAGCGAGAGTGATTCCAGTGTGGGAAGTCCCACTCCCAGAGCCCGGAAGATGGTGCCTGATCCCCAGGAGGAGGGGGGCAGGTTGGATTTTAGGGGCGGCAAGAAACTGTCCCATCAGTCTTGGGGGGAGTATGTGGACATGTGTTGGACTGCATTGGAGGATTGGGTGGTGGGTAGCGCGGTGAATGATTGGGAAGGGCTGTTCCACGTAGTTATCAAGGAACACGTGCTAAGGAATTGTTTCCCAAGGTTGCGCCACCACCTGTTGCAGTGTGGGCTCTCTGACCCCAGGGAGCTTGCACAGGAGGCAGACCTCTGGGTGAGCACCAGAGTGTCTCAGGAGGCACTGGGGAGTGATCCAAAAGGGAGTGGCTCAGGGATATTCCCACCCCGGGAGGGGGGAGGAGTACAGAGTAGCCCAGCTAGGTCCCAGGGTAGTGAGAGGGTTGTAGGGCCTCACGTCCTATCTACAGGAAGGAGTGAGATGGGGAGGTGTCCCGAGGTGCCCCAACCGCAGTCTCAGGGCCTGGAGAGTTCCATAAGGGAACCCCAGGTTGGGAGCCTAGGCTGTCCCGAGAGGCCATCCATTGAAGGGGAGACCCTAGAGTCAGGAGAACCCGGGGCGTCGGTAATCCGAGCTCCAGAGGTTCTGGGGTCTGCTCAGTCACAGGGTTTAGATCCTGGGCTGGGATGCCAGGTTCAGGGACTGCCTGACCTGGAGGGTGGGACACCTGTAATCAGGGTCCCTACCGGTTTGACTTCCAGGGGTACTTCTCCAGGTGGGAGGGTGCGGAACTCTGGAAGGGGGTGCAGAGGGAGGAAGGACTCGCCTCTGGCACCGGCTCAGCCACAGGGCTTCGATCCTGGGTTGGGAGGCAAGGGACAGGTACTGCCTGACCTGGCTGGAGGGACGCCTGTAAGCAGTGTCCCCCCGGAGTTGTCTTCCAGGGGTACTACTTCAGTTGGGAGGGTGCGGAACTCTGGGAGGGGGTGCAGAGGGAGGGAGGACTCACCTCTGGCACCGGGGCAACCTAAGGGTTTAGACCCTGAGTTGGTGGATCGGATGCAGGGTCACGGCCCTGGACGAGTGAGAGAGTGGTGTTCTGAGGGTGCCCCGCATAGGAGGAGAGGGCGGAACCCCAGAAGGAGAGGTAGGGGGAGGAGAGCCTTGCCCCGGACTGCTGGTCAACCTGAGGGTGCGGACCCTAGGTGGGAGGACCAGTGGCAGTTTGGCACTGCACGGAGGAGAAGGAGGGTGGCCGACGGGTACTACGGGCCTGGGGCTACTGCCCCCCGCTCTGTGAGATGGCAAGGGCCAGAGACATCTGGACGGCCTAGCGCCTGGTCCTGGCCGCGGACAACTAGGGAGCACCAGTGGGGTGGCTTAGTTGGTCCAGGGAGGTTTGAGAGAGGGAACCATCGGGTTCCAGAGTGGCGGAGAACCTGCGGGTGCCCCTGCAGTTGCGGGCCTGCGTCCACGTTTTCTCGCCCCAAGCAGGGAAGCCCATCAAGGCATTGAGTGGTCTACCCTGGCTTTTGGCTGGGAGGGGGGTTGTGTTGGACTTGGCCCTTTTTCCCTGAATTGTTCGCTTTTCCCCCAGCCTTTTTACTGACATGGTGGGTCTGAACTGAAAATAATAAATGCTGTGCAATGGTGTACGCACCTTTATTTCCACCAGTGTAGAAATGCACCTTTGTAAAATGTTACTTTTAAAATGGACGCCATGGCTGTGTGCTTGTGCCTGCCTGCCAGAGGTGGGTTACCAGTCTAGTCGTTTGTTTCCCAGCACCCCCAGCTTTTGGAGGGAAGCCTGGCACCCAGGGTGCTCTACACCTCCCCCTAAACCAATTGGTACCGGTTCCCCAGGGAACCTTCCAGAAGCTTCCAGCCCTTTCTGGTAGGTGGGGTGAGGGGGGCTGTGCCTCCATGTGCTCAGACTGAGCATGGACCTGAATGAGAGGGGACACTCTGCCAGGAGGTACCGCCACATTGGGCCGGTGTGCTGGCCCCTGTGCCCATCTGCACCCCTCTGCTGTCCACAGGGCCAGTGAGAGCCCTTTACTGGAGTGAAGACTGCTGTGTCAGGAGGAGTGCCACTTTATGGGAGATGACTGCTTCTAGGAGCTGCTGTCCTGTTCTGATGAGTACCCACTGCCTGCTGATCTTGCCCAGTATTGCCTGCCTGCTCTCCTGCCGTCCTAAGCCCAGCACCTGGTGAGCACTATATCTTACTGCCAGCTGCCTGCTGCCTAGCACCCTGCGAGCACGTGGTCTGCCCAGGAGAAGAGAGGAGCTGATGCCTGCAGTGCTGTGCTGCTAAAGCGCTATAACTGTGTCACAGGGGAAGAGGAGCGCTGAAACTTTATTTTGTGGGACCTAGCGCTTTGTGGGCGCTACAACTTAATTTCAGCCCAACAACTTTCCTGCCGCCTAGCGCCTCGTGAGCGCTATATGTAAATTGCCAAGGAGGAGTCCTGCGGCGGAGGGGGCCCGAGGCACATTGTCGGTGCCTGTCCCTCCGCGCTGCTGACGAGGAGAAGGCTCCGCTGAGGGTGAAGCCAGGAGAGGTCCCAGAAGCAGGACCTGTCGGGGCACATTGCCGGTGCCCGGAGACTGCAGAGACATCCAGAGGGGCCTCAGACTGCCGGTGAGTGGGGCTCAGTCATCCTGTGGTTGGGGGGTATGTCGGGGCACATTGTCGGTGCCCGCCCCCGGTGCCAGTATTCTTTGGAGGGCATTGGTTGTGTTTAGAGTCCCATAGGAGGGGGCTCCAACGTGCTCAGTACTTGTTTCCCTCCCTCAGCTGCACAACAGAGGCATTTTGGGAAATTCTAGAGTCCCAGAAGAGGGGCTCCACCGTGCCAGTGTTCTTGTGGGCAGATTCCTGTTAGAGCCCCGAGTGGGACTCCCATCGCTGCATTGTTGGCGCCAGTGCTTGTTGGGTTTACCCAGCTACCCCGCAGGACAAGGGGGCAGCTGCAACGCATTGGGGGCATTGGATTACCCAGAAGGGAAAGAGAGAGGAGTGAGGGACCCTCCTGCCCTAGCGCTTTGCGCACCTTTGTTTTCGCTGCCCTTGCAGCCAGCCCTGACTTTGCGGGATATAGGGCTTCTGAGCCCCTGAGAGAGGCCAGTTGGCCTGGGCCCAGTTTCAGAGTGTTGTGCCCCCGATTGGGACGACTGGGGCTTATGCTTGTGAGGCCTAGCGCCTCTTATGATTTATGTACAGGTGATTTATGCTAAGGCTATGCCTGCGCTAAGGGGTCTACGCTAATGCATTTATGCTGGTAATGTTTTCCCCCAAATTGCTAATGTGTTGTTCATGCTTTCACCCTAATGGTGTCGCCTCCATGCCCACATGTTCAGGCCTAATGCTGTGTCGCTAATGATGGTGGTGCCTCTATGCTCACCTGGTTTTGCGTAATGCTAATGTTATGTATGCACAGTGTGATGGTATGCCTAAGGATGCATTTTATGCTAATGCCAATCTGAATATGCATGTTGCATTTCCATGCCTAACCTAAGGTTCTCATCCCAGGCCTCCTGTTAAAGTGATTTATACAGATGTGTTCATACCTAGGGTTATGCTAATGTGCCTAATGCTTTTTCCTAGGGTGGACATTGCTGAGGTTTATGCCCCGGCTAAGGTGGCCTACCCCTGATGAGAGTGTCTCCTATGTTTCCATGCCTAATTGTTGCCCACAATGTGTTTTTATGCATATTGAGATGCCTCATGCAAGTTGCCTAATGTTATGCCCACAAGGATCCTGCCTGTAAGTGCGGGTTGTTACACAGTTACTGATGCTTGCACATTTATCCTGTGTACTTGTGATGATTCCGGCAGCGGCCCGATTGGCCCTGCCTTGTAAATAGTCCCCCTCTGTAAATGATTACCTGGTGCCAGTGGGCTCTGTGTTCACCATGTGATTGCATCCTACTGTATTTGGTATAATACACAAGTTATTTTTCATGCAACCTGGTGTGGTCTCCTTTTGTAGTGTGCCTGGTGTGTCGCCTGTGAGTGTGCTGCGCAGATGCTTTACACATTTCCTCCGGAGTTTGGCCTGCTTGCTCTGCACCACGCTACCCGTTTCTAACACTAACCATTCACAAGTGGAGATACAGTAGACTAAAATGAAAGACATGATTACATTTGCTGCCTTTCTCATGATCATAGAGTGGAAAGTTGAAGAGGTTGCCATTTTATAGTTGCTTTCTATGAGAGTGGTGTACCATTTTTGTGCTTAGTTTTTACAAATTATAACAGTGTCAAAACTATCCAGAAAGAGCTGAAACAACAATATAATCTACAAACTCAATTCAGTGGTATCTATATAACTTTTTAATTATTTAAAATATTTACATTAGAAATGAAGATGTATATGGGAGTTTGATAAAAAAAGAGTATCACAGTGATATGAACAAAATATAGGAGATGAACTGTATCTATCATAGGGTATGTGTTTAAGATGTTAGTACCAAATGTTTTGGGATGTAAGAGGAAAATGAATTAGTGGCCCTTTATTCCATTGTGTAGTTTATAGATAAATAGCAGTATAATATTGTTGAAGGTTACAATGAGTAAGGTATTCAAAGCTAAGAATGTTTTAAATGACTAGGCCTCATGTGCAGAATAGATACATCTATGTTATTTGCATTCTGGGAGTTGTAGTACTTTTGGTCACATTATTAAACAGGAGTAGTGTAGTCACAAATAAAAGATAAGATAATGTTTCGTGTCTGTATATGTATTATAAAGCAGTACTACTTGCTCGGTTTGTATTAGGAAGTGTTTGTCAATGTGGTTTATTAGTTATATGACCAGTTTGCATATGCTTAGATGGTGACATATGTTTTTGTGGTTGCAGATAGTTATATGTACGGTGGGACTCTTGAGTTTATTTAAAGATGCAGAGAACTATTTATTTTTGAAAAGATGGCTTGAAGGTGTTTATCTATTGTGGAATAACATGTTTACATGGTGATCTATGTTCTTTAAGGCTAATGAAAATTTCATGTATGTGGTGAAGGTGGTGTATTTCTTTAAACATGCTCTGTTTAAACTTGAGGAGAGTTTATAGTGCAGGTTGTCTGTCGAGAGTTCTTGTGCTACCTTCTTTGGCATGTAGTTTTCTTTGAGAAATGCTGAATATATGTTTTAAACACAGGAAGAATTTGAGAAATGGTGTAAGTATGCCATTCAGAAAAGGTTTTGTGCTTTGAAAAAGTGAGATTTGTTGTTTTCAGTTTTAGAAACTTACTGATGCATGTGCATGCTGAGTAATAGAGCAATGTATGCTTGTAGAGAGGCATTTATCCAATTATATATGAAGTGTGATATCTAGATGTTTCTGACACATAGGTCATCCGAAAAGGATAGATACACTAAAACAGATAGTTTGATTCCTACAGAAGGAGTTAAACAATGAGTTACAGATATAGTCACAACTGTTATGTATCTAACAGCAATGGAGATAATTTACAATCACCCAAGCATTACTCAGGCACTCATCCAATCACTCAGCCACTACTCAGGCAGTTATCGAATCACTCATGCACTATGTATGCACTTATTCCATCACCCAGCCACTACACATGCACTCTTCCAATCATGGAGACACTAATTATGTACTCCTTGAACTACGCAGGCAACACCCATGCATTCATCCAATCACCCAGATAGTAGCAATATAGTCATATGAATACACAGGCACTAACTATGCAGATATGGAACCACCGATGTAGTTTCTACGTACTCAGGGAATCATGCAGGCACTACCTATATTCTGAGGGAATCACCTAGGCACTATCTTTGCACTCATCCAGGGAGTAGTGTTGTACTCAACCAGAAACAAATGTATTTACAAGTTTTAGTGAGGAATATGTACTGTTTTAGAACCATCTGGTGAATTATATATGTAACCTGTAACACATTGTTTGCATGTACTCGGAAGAATTAGTGAGCTATATGCTGTGATACAGATTAATGTGCAGATTTTTATATGCAGTGTTTCTCAAAATTTTAATCTGACATATCTAAGTAGAACAGTACTGAAACACTAAATCTACAGGTGACACAGTGGTAGAGAGGCACAAAAATAGCTCTTATGTTGTGTTTTCAGATTTACAGTATTGAGACACTGTATGCACTGTTACACTTTGATTGATGTTTATTCAGTACAAAAAGGACAAAGTGGTCTTTTAGTGTGCATAAGTGAGAACTGAGATATGGTGCAGCTGTTTTGTCGGAGATGGTGCTATAATGCTAAAAGGTAACTAATAAATTAAGTTTGTGTTTCGGTTTGGGTTTGGCACATTGAAGTAAGTGTTTGTAGTTATGTAGCTAGGTTCATCTGTAGATTTAAAACTGCAACATAACATAAAAACTGTTTTTGTATTATATGTAAGCCAGTAGTAAAGTAGCTGGTACATTGGCTAGAATAATATTTGCATTACTACGGACAGAATGCCTACAAAAGCTCAGAGGAAAAAGGAACAGAAGCAACTACAGTATCTATGCAGAACTGAGACACAAATGGTGCAAAATGAAGGAAAAGTGGTGAAAGAAAAAGGAGCTACTGGTAAGAGGACAAAGTCATTTCTTAAAAATATATGTGGACATTTCCAAAGATTATAAAATAATGAAAATAAAATTCAAACTATGAGAAAGAATAACAGGGGACAAAATCTATATAACACAAACAGGAAAGAATGTAACATCGATGAACCCACCTTAACCAGGAGACAGAAGCAGTTTTAAGGAATCAGAGACAGGATGATTCGTAGTAGAGTAGTTATAAATCTACTGAGAACTATGAAAAAGTATATAAGAAGGAGAGAGGCACTGAAACAGAAAGAACGAGTTGAGAGAGTAGTTGATAAGGCCTTTGCTCTGAAGGGGAAACTTTTCATTTTGATTATAAATAGAAAATAAGATTAGTGAATAAAAGCAACTTTTGTACTGTTTTTTAGTGGAGAATGCATACATATTTCTAGTACAGAACCTTTCTTTAATGAAGAAAGCTATCTCCAGGATAATCGATTAGTTCATGCTATTGATTACAGAGGACGATATTATGAAATGAAGAATGGCATTCCTATCGCGAAAGAGGTGATGGTATCTACAAAGGTTATTGGAGAAGATTTACAAGGAAGACGGAGTCAGGCGCCTGTATACAAATGGAATTGTAGTAGTGTTTGTAGTATTCAACAGCAATCCATTGATCTATTAAGGAAATTTCTACGTATCTTTCCAAGGCGAAGTTTAAAACACAAAATAAGTACTTTACAAGGATTGGATCCTTGTAAGATTAGAAAGCATACAAATTTGCAGGAACACTCACTAGCTTGTTTATCAAAGAAAGTGTGCCAAAGCACCTTTCTTCATTTCAGGATGTTAGCTGTACATCATTCAACAATGCGAACTTAGTTAGAAGGCTATACTATGAGAAAACTCCTGTTTCGTGTTTAAGAGAAATGAATGGAGCACTTTTGCATGGTACTGTGGCAGACGTAGAAAGGTTTGTGATGACGTGTAGTTTTGTTTCTTTGGTCATGAGCAGGATTCTAGGGAAAATGAAGAGTTAAGAGGAGGAGTTGCAGAACAGGACACAGATATTACAGTGTAGTTTGAAAAACAAGAGTATGTTTGTATACGTTGCCAAAGCACTCACTACAAGATTCAATCACTGACTGTTGACTTGTATTTAAAAAGTGAAAAAGAAAATAATGATAACTGGCAAATGCTAGGTGTGTAATTATTTGTAGAGGAATGCTTTGACTTGTCCACACAGCAAGTTATATGTGAGTACTGTTACAATAAATTAGAAAATGATAAAATGCCTGCTAATGTAGAAAAACAATGAAGGGCCAAAAATACAAAATAAATCAACATTTATGATTCTTTGCAGTATTGCGAAGGGCTTTTATGGACTGCTCTCCAGCATTCACTACAACTCCACAATCCATGCAGTATGATGCCATATGTGAAAACTCTGGAGCCAAATCTTGAAGTTGAGATTGGACCTATAAGGGACTCTCTGCCCCGGTGTTGTTGCCGTCCTCGCGTTGCCTTCTTGCTGCTTTTAGATGATTGTCATGGTATGTTTTTAGATGGTAAAGCACGGAAGTAGTCCCACAAGAATATTTTTTATTTGTACCCCTTCAAAATGTCTTGCCACATATTGTGCATTGCGCCAATTTGGCGGCTGTTTTTGTTTCTCCAAACGGAATCGTGAAGAAATCCCAGGCAATGCTTGATTTCTTCTGGGGAGGCCCCTCATCTCCAGAGTCACCAGAATCTACCTCTCGGACTTCGTGGCCTACCTGCTGTTCCACCTTATCCCCCTCTTCTGGCTGAGTTGCCAAAATATGCAAAAAAACACTCCAGCAAATTATAGTGAGCTGCTCACTATGAACTCCTCTTCAAAAATGTTCAAGATAGATAAATGGGCATGTTCTTCCTATTCTTATAGTTGAAAAGTGTATCATTCAATCATATTCCTTTATTTCTTGGTCACATGATCTTTGCAACGATCAGATTTGAGATGTCATCAGTGATGTCATGAGTGATGTCACTGACCAGGTCATGAGTGATGTAACATGTGAGGTCATAAGCGGTGAATTGCGAGGGCGTGAGTGCTGTAGAGCAGTCCTTAGCACTTCGCAATGCTGCAAAAAATCATAAATGTTGATTTTTTTTAATTTTTGGCCCTTCATAGCAGGCATTTTATTATCTTCTAATTTATTGTAAAGTACTTATATATAACTTGCTGTATGGACAAGTCAAAGCGCTCTTCTACAAATAATTGCACAACTAACTTTTGCCAGTTATCATTATTTTCTTTTTCACTTTTTAAATACAAGTCAACAGTCCGTGTCTGAATCTTGTAGTGAGTGCGTCGACAACAAATACAAACATACTCTGGTTCTTCAGACTACACTGTGTTAAATTTTGTAATCTCTTCTTCAAAACTATCAACTGTATAAAAATATATATATATATATATATTCACTGAAAAAACCATAGGTTTCAGGCACGTTATAGTTAGAAATTAGCATTTAAAAAACCTTAGAAATTCACTGAAAAAACCATAGGTTTCAGGGGCGTTATAGTTCGTTGGACATTTCACTCGTACAAGACCATAGAAATTCCCCCATTATAGTTAGTTCAGCTAACTATAACTCGCGCGCCCGCAATGCACTGCTGATGACGTCACATATTACATCACTCATGACATGGTCAGTGACATCACTCATGACATCACTGATGACATCTCAAATGACATCACTGATGACATCACTGATGACATCATCCTTGTGATAGAGTGGCAGACCTCCTCTCACCCTAATATAACCTTTGATACACACACTCAAAAATACAAACTAACATTTTCAAAACAATAGACATACCAATACCAGTTACAACACACCTATTCAGTAATTCCAAGATCTACACACACATCCACTCATTCACCAACAGTCCCTATACAGTCACTCATACATGTACTCACTCATCATATGTACTCATACACCTATACATCCTGTTACACACCGCCACTCATCCATAGAGTTACTCACACACATAGTCACACATGCAAACAAAGAATCAAACATCCATTTACTTGCATATACAGTTATACACACACTACCACACTTACTTCTACAGAAACTTACACATACTTACTCTCTTAAACAATCACTTATAGAAACACCTACTTATTTGAACAGGAACTCTTCCAATCTCTCACTCTCACATATACTCACTTATATACACCAATACTCACATATACTAGTTTAAAACATATGTAGTTACTCATAAAGACACTATTGAGACAGTCATTCACTCACTAACACACCCATACACATACTCATCCACCTATACAGTCCTGCACACATGCTGTCTTCAACACATACAAACAGTGAGTCACTCATTCATGCATCTATGCACTAAGTAATTGCCCCCACCGAACCATACAGACACTCAGACACTCATACTGATACTCAAAAAAACAACTAATAACCCATATAGACACTCATGTAGCTACTCACCAACCCATGCAGCCACTTATACACAAAGTGAGAGACTGATACAGATATTTTCATATTTAAACATTACTCACTAACCCATGTATTCACTAAGATACACTTAGTCAGTTATACAATCAATTTTACAAAACAAAATCATCCATTTAGACACTTATATACCCATTTATTCTTCCATCGACCTTGAGATATACATATATAAAACATATTTAATTTTCAGAAAAACACACATTCACTGGATGATGTCATCAGTGATGTCATCAGTGATGTCATTTGAGATTTCATCAGTGATGTCATGAGTGATGTCACTGACCATGTCATGAGTGATGTAATATGTGACGTCATCAGCAGTGCATTGCGGGTGCGCGAGTTATAGTTAGCTGAACTAACTATAACTGGGGGAATTTCTATGGTTTTGTACGAGTGAAATGTCCAACTAACTATAACGCCCCTGAAACCTATGGTTTTTTCAGTGAATTTCTAAGGTTTTTTAAATGCTAATTTCTAACTATAACGTGCCTGAAACCTATGGTTTTTTCAGTGAATTTCTAAGGTTTTTTAAATGCTAATTTCTAACTATAACGTGCCTGAAACCTATGGTTTTTTTCAGTGAATATATATATTTATTATACTATGTATACATGTGAAAATGTCTCGGTCCCCTGTTTGCCTCGGTGGCACGGAAAAAATGGGTGGAACTGACGTCAGCACGCCGACGAGGTTCTCTTATGGCTCCGATGACGTCATACGGTGTCGCGAGCGGAGCCGTGCTATTATGACGTCCTCGTTGACGTGGGAGAGCTAGGAAAGAATTTCCGTGGAATGCTGGTGCAGGAGATATTCACCTAAGTGTTCAGGCTAGTCCTTTGGGAGCAACTGTTTACGTTGCCACTCCAGAAACCGAAACCAGTGATCCGAGGGCAGAGGCCCTGCAGATGGCACACGAGGTGGGGTGCCCAGTCGTGTGCACCAGCGGGGCAGCGAAGTGACAAGCACCACAACCCACAAAAAAGGTAACGAGGGCACTGAATAACACAGGATCTTCTCTTTGTATCTGGCAGGAACAACAAAGTTAAAATGCCCTAGTACCAAAATGTAGAATTAGTGATACAACGGTCTTCAAGAGGACCTGCGATGCCGCTTCTGCCTCCCGTACCCTGGAGGTGGCACATGGGTCACGTGGTACGGTCATACTGCGGTGGGACGCACACTCGTTGACCTCTCATGGCACTGCTCCACACTTCAGGGAGGACGATTTCCATTAGCTATGTTTTCTGATGACATGTCGCGCCGACCCCGTCCAACAACAGAACTCCTTTAGATCCAAACAGACTCTTCCACTCTCTCACCGGAAGTGAAACCAGGCCACGCGGACACTTTCACAATACAACAGCCGGGAATGCACTTTTCGGTAAAAAAAACACATTCCTTCCTCCTAATTAATCAAATAAACGTCTCACTGAAGAACAGGGGCCAGCTTCGATCGGTAAACAGCCGTTACAACGACTTTTTACTTTGCGATACCATTACAACGCATGCATTACCACGCATGCGTTGTACATCACGAAGTCATTACTACGCATTTTTTAGAACGCATGGTCATTTACCACGCATGCCTTTACAACGAATTTTGTTGTAAAGGTATGTATGGTAAATGACCATGCGTTCTAAAAACATGTAGACGATCCATGTCGTTGTAAGGAAACAGAGGCTGTTCCGTTTCCTCACAACGACGTGCACCGCCCCTCAGAGACGACGTGAAGCAGGAACCACGAGGAGAGAGGAACCACGAGGAGTGAGAGGTAAGGGGGATTGGGCATGGGGTGGGGGTTTCTTTTCTAGGGTTTAGGGTAGTGCAGTGGTGTTTGGGTGGTGTAGGGGGTCGTGCTGGGGGTAGTGTAGTGGTGTTTGGGTAGTGTAGGGGGTCATGCTGGGGGTAGTGTTTTAGGGTTTAGGGTAGTGCAGTGGTGTTTGGGTAGTGTAGGGGTCGTGCTGGGGGTAGATTTAGGGTTTAGGGTAGTGCAGTGGTGTTTGGGTAGTGTAGGGAGTCGTGCTGGGGGTAGTGTTTTAGGGTTTAGGGTAGTGCAGTGGTGTTTGTGTAGTGTAGGGGGTTGTGCTGGGGGTAGTGTTTTAGGGTTTATGTTAGTGCAGTGGTGTTTGGGTAGTGTAGGGGGTAGTGCTGGGGTAGTGTTTTAGGGTTTAGGGTAGTGCAGTGGTGTTTGTGTAGTGTAGAGGGTAGTGCTGGGGGTAGTGTTTTAAGGTTTAGGGTAGTGCAGTGGTTTTTGGGTAGTGTAGGGGTTCATGCTGGGGGTAGTGTTTTAGGGTTTAGGGTATGGCAGTGGTGTTTGGGTAGTGTAGGGGGTCGTGCTGGGGTCGATTTAGGGTTTAGGGTAGTGCAGTGGTGTTTGTGTTGTGAGGGGGTCGTGCTGGGGGTAGTGTTTTAGGGTTTAGAGTAATGCAGTTGTGTTTGTATAGTGTAGGGGGGTTTAGGGTAGTGCAGTGGTGTTTGTGTAGTGTAGGGGGTCATGCTGGGGGTTGTGTTTTAGGGTTTAGGGTAGGGCAGTGGTGTTTGTGTAGTGTAGGGGGTAGTGTTTTAGGGTTTAGGGTAGTGCAGTGGTGTTTGTGTAGTGTAGGGGGTCATGCTGTGGGTAGTGTTTTAGGGTTTAGGGTAGTGCAGTTGTGTTTGTGTAGTGTACGGGGTCGTGTTTTAGGGTATAGGGTAGTGCAGTGGTGTTTGTGTAGTGTGGGAGGTCATGCTGGGGGTAGATTTAGGGTTTAGTGTAGTGCAGTGGTGTTTAGGTAGTGTAGGGAGTCGTGCTGGGGGTAGTGTTTTAGGGTTTAGGGTAGTCCAGTGGTGTTTGTGTAGTGTAGGGAGTCGTGCTGGGGGTAGTGTTTTAGGGTTTAGGGTAGTGCAGTGGTGTTTGGGTAGTGAATGGGGTCGTGCTGGGGTAGTGTTTTAGGGTTTAGGGTAGTGCAGTGGTGTTTGTGTAGTGTAGGGGGTCATGCTGGGGGTAGTGTTTTAGGGTTTAGGGTAGTGCAATGGTGTTTGTGTAGTGTAGGGGGTAGTGTTTTAGGGTTTAGGGTAGTGCAGTGGTGTTTGTGTACTGTAGGGGGTCGTGCTGGGTTCTAGTGTTTTAGGGTTTAGGGTAGTGCAGTGGTATTTGTGTAGTGTAGGGGGTAGATTTAGGGTTTAGGGTAGTGCAGTGGTGTTTGGGTAGTGTAGGGGGTCGTAATGGGGGTAGTGTTTTTGAGTTTAGGGTAGTGCAGTTGTGTTTGGGTAGTGAAGGGGGTCGTGCTGGGGGTAGTGTTTTAGGGTTTAGGGTAGTGCAGTGGTGTTTGGGTAGTGTAGGGGTCAACCAACATGAATTTGTCCTTGTGTGATGTAACCAATGCTCATGTAAAGCACTCCAATACCTGACCAGTCTGCACTATATAAAACTGCAAAAAAACAAAAAATAAAAAGTGTTTTGCACACTTCTGTCATTGGGCTATACGTGGGCTACCTCTGGGTGATATTTGTGCTACATTTGGGCTCTTTTTTCTCTGGTGGCCATCTTGGGAGACTTATTTGTTATGAAGTTTCCTAATTTCCTCATTTACTACAGTCTCCTCAGTAGGAAATGCTTTCAGTTTTTTACTTTGATTCCATCAAGAAGGCATTCAGATGTGTCACACATTTGCCATAAATTCAGAATGTTAGCACTCTAGTTGTTCATTAGATCACTGTATTAAAGCTACTGCTCACCAAGGAGTTAACTGGAAGTCTACTGCTGGTATTGAAAGTGATTGTTTCAGTCTGCATGTCAGAATTTTCTAATAAAATAGAAGAGGATTTGAGATCTCACTTAAAACATGCCCTAAATTTTCTTTTTGCAGCACTAACCATAATTTCTATGGCAAAATGAACCCCCTCATTTTGTTCCTTTTTAAATTAAATGTTTTAAGTGTTACCAGTTTATTCCAATCAAGATGGCTTCAGGTGTGCCATACTTTTGTCATAAGTAAGACTGTTAGCGCTCTAGTTGTTCTTTAGAACACTCTGGGAAGCTGCAGTAGAACACAAAGGCATCAACTGACAGGCTGCTCCTGTTGAAATATAACAGGAAGATATTTGAGATCACACTTGAAACATGTCCTAATTTTTCTTTCTACAGCACTAACCATAATTTCTATGACAAAATGAACCCCATCATTTTGTTCCTTTTTAAATTAAATGTTTTAAGTGTTACCAGTTTATTCCAATCAAGATGGCTTCAGGTGTGCCATACTTTTGTCATAAGTAAGGCTGTTAGCACTCTAGTTGTTCTTTAGAACACTCTGGGAAGCTGCAGTAGAACACAAAGGAATCAACTGACAGTCTCTGCCATTGTTGGATGTACATGTTTTACTGAGAATGTCAGACTTCATTCTCACATGACTGAGAAAGATAATGTGAATTTACAGAAAATATGCTCTCATTTTAGCTTCTGGAGCACCTTCCAAAACTGTATGGGACAAGCATGTGAAAATAGTTTTCTCTCAAACATGATTCATGATATCCCAGCAGAAGGTTTTTCACAGGGTAAAATCACCTTAGAACACACCACAATTCCTGAAATTAGTATGGTACCATCAACAAATGAATTCTAATGTAACTAAAGTCTATCACCCTATATAGTTCTCCTTTTGGTAACCCTCAAAATCTTCGATTCACTACAATGCATTTCAATGGGGTACTATCATTTATATTGGTCCCAAGATGGCTGCCAGCAATTCCAGGATGAAGTGCTGACAGCCAATCAGATCTCACGATGACATGTGTGGTTAGGCTCCGCCCAGATATATATGTGTTTTTACTTTTAATTTTCTCAGCAACTACTGAACGGATTTACACCATTTAACAAAAAGGGTTCTTTCTGAACCAAGAACTACCTCTTTGCCAAATTTGGTGTAATTCCGTTCAGCAGTTCGGGCTGTAGCCGTGGCTAAAGTTTCCTATGGGAAAATGAATGGGGAAAGTCTCGGGTTGATTCGTCAAGCGGGGGCCGAGAAAAAAGGGGGGTCCCAAAACGCGTTTTCCCCATTCATTTTTCCATAGGATCCTTTCATCGATTCTACAGCCCGAACTGCTGAACGGAATTACACCAAATTTGGCAAAGAGGTAGCCCTTGGTTCAGTGTCGTGCCTTTTGCTTAAATGGTGTAAATCCGTTCAGTAGTTTCTGAGAAAATCACAAATAAAATTACATATATATCTATGGCCGAGTAGGGTCCGCGTACCCTCCCGATCACGAGCTGCATGCTAATTGGCTGTCAACACTCCAAATCAGGAAGTGTTGGCAGCCATTTTGAGGGACAGAAACAAGTGCGCAAAGCGCAAAAAGGGGGCAGGGTAGAAACACCCTGACCCCCTAGGTCTGCTCAGGGGGTCCCACAAGGACCCCTGGGCAGAAAAAAGCATTTATTTTTTTTTAAATCGGCGGGATGCGCTTAGGGTGCGCGAATCCCGCCGAGAAAAAAAAAAGAAACAAGTGTGCAAAACGCACAAAGGGGGCAGGGTAGAAACACCCTGACCCCCTAGGTCTGCTCAGGGGGTCCCACAAGGACCCCCTGGGCAGAAAAAAGCATTTTTTAAAAATAAAAAAAATCGGCAGGATGCGCTCAGGGTGCGCGGATCTTGACAAAAAAAATTTGCCCCCGGGTGGCCCAAGTCCCGGGGGCATGCGGGGGTGGGTTTATTGTTTATATGGGGGGCCTCTAAGGCCCCCCAAGCCCCGGGGACCGCCACCCCCCAGGGCTTAATAAAAAAAAATGGTGCGGGAGGGCTCTCCCCGGGGCTTCTTTTTTAATTTTTAATAATGTGTGGGGGGGCTCCAGCACCCCCACACACCCCAGGGACCACCACCTCCCCGGGGCACTTAGAAAATAAATATGGGGGTCCGTTACGGACCCCCAGAGCCCGGGGACCACCACCTCCCCGGGGCTGTGCAATTCAAGGGAGGGGGGCCGCGCGGCCCCCCTCCTGGAGCCCTTGATGGCCCGGGGGACCGCCACCCCCCAGGGCCGGCTCCTGCAGTGTCCCGGGGTGCCTACCCCCTACCCCCGGGACACTGTAGTTTGCTATGACAGGACGGGAGCCTCGCGGCTCCCGTCCTGTCATAGCAAACTGCTTTGGATATTGGAAGCGAGAGCAGGAAACCTGCTCTCGCTTCCAATATCCAAAGCAAATTGCTTTTCCACACGGGGAGCTGCATCTTAGCAGCTCCCCATGTGGAAAAGCAATGCCGGCTCCCAAGGGACGCGGGAGCTGGCGGGACTGTGGGGGATTGGGGACCCCCACAGTCCCCAACGGAGAGGGCCAGCCCCGGGGGATGGGGTCCCCGGGGCAAGTAGTGGCCTGGGAGGGGGGCCACGCGGCCCCCCTCCCCAAAAAGATAAAAGCAAAATTTAAAAAAAAAAAAAAAAAGGAAAGGCCGGCCCCGGGGGATGAGGTCCCCGGGGCCTTAAATGGCCTGAGGAGGGGGCCACGCAGCCCCCTCCAAATATTTAAAATGTAAAAAAGAGGGCATGCCCCGGGGGATGGGGTCCCCGGGGCCAATAAAAGCCCAGGGAAGGGGGCCACGCGGCCCCCTTCCCGTTTTATTTTAATTTTAAAAAAAATGAAAATCCTCATGCCCCGGGGGATGGGGTCCCCGGGGCCGAAAGAGGCCAAGGGAAGGGGGGCCACGCAGCCCCCCTCCCATACAAAAAAATAAATAAAAAAGACCGGCATCGTGCCGGAGGCCCCGCCCCCACCCTGCAGCAGTCTGCAAACGCGTCCCCTGGCGCGTTTGCAGATGGGGAACGAATTCCCCTTGAATACTGGGGGTCCCTGGGGCCAACTAGCCCACCAGGAACCTCCAGTATGCGCCAGGGGCTGCATTGCAGAGAGGTGTACAGAGGCCACGCCCCTTTTACACCTCTCTGCAACGCAGCTCTGTGGCGCTTTTGGAGGTACATGGTGGGCTAGTTGGACTCCAGGGACCCTCAGGATTCAAGGGGACTTAATCCCCCAACTTAAAATGCGCCACGGGCATGTTTGCACAGTGGTGAAGGGAGGGGGCGAGGCTTCAGGTGACATGTGTGCAAACAGGCCCCGTGGCGCATTTTAAAATGGGGAATTAAATCCTCTTCAATCCTGAGGGTCCCTGGGGGCCAACTAGCCCACCAGGTACCTCCAGTAAGCGCCACGGAGCTGCGTTGCAGAGTGTTGTAAAAGGGGCGTGGCCTCTGTACACCTCTCTGCAACGCAGCCCCCTGGCGCATACTGGAGGTTCCTGGTGGGCTAGTTGGCCCCTAGGGACCCTCAGGATTGAGGAGGAATTAATTCTCCAACTTAAAACGCGCCACAGGGCGTGTTTGCAGACATGACACCTCAGGCCCCACCCCCTTCCTTCACCATTGTGCAAATATTCCTCTAAAATCAACCGAACTACGAATTCCGATTTACTCACCTGTTATCAGGAGAGACCTCAGTGCTGCATCTTTGAGCCCAGTACTGATCCTGAAAAGTAATTTTAACCGTACTTACCAGTAACTTGAATTTCCTTCCATAGGATATCATTGCCTGCTTTTTGCTGAAAAAGTTTCTAAGTGTCGATTTTTGAAACATACAAATATTCCTCTAAAATCAGCCGAACTACGAATTCCGATTTACTCACCGGTTATCAGGAGAGACCTCAGTGCTGCATCTTTTAGCCCAGTACTGATCCTGAAAAGTAATTTTAACCATACTTACCAGTAACTTGAATTTCCTTCCATAGGCTAACATAGACTGGTTTCACTTGGAAATTCTTCTAAGTGTGGAGTTTTGGAACTTTATAATATTCCTCTAAAATCAGCCGAACTACAAATTCCGATTTACTCACCTTTTATCAGGAGAGACCACAGTGCTGCATCTTTTAGCCCAGCACTGACCCTGAAAAAGTAATTCTAACCGTACTTACCAGTAACTTGTATTTCCTTCCATTGGAATCCATTGTCTGGTTTTCAGCAGAAAAGTTTCAAAGTGTCGATTTTCACAATCTACAAATATTCCTTAAAAATCGCCTGTATGACTTAAACGCATTCTTTCAACTGTTTACAGGAGATGCACCAGTGCTGGATCCAGGATCCACCACTGAGTAAGAAAAAGTAACGATAACACTACTTACCTGCTAAGTGAATTTCCTCCCATAGGATAACATTGGTGATTCTATGTGAAAAAGTTTCTAAGTGTCAACTTTTAAAATACAATAATATTCCTTAAAAATCACTACTGTAACCAAAACGCTTTTACTCAACTGTTTACAGGAGATGTCCCAGGACTGAATCTAGGATCCAGTCCTGTGGTTAGAAAAGTAATCCATAAAGTAACTAATTGCATTTAACTAGAAATTCACATTGAGCTCAATGTTGCATTGTGTTTGAAATTGTGTTGCCCATTGCAACAACTGTAACTACTGTACGTAAAAGTCTATTGCCTATTTGCAAAGTATTTAAACTAAAGTAATTCATTCTGAGAAAGTATATTTTGTAATGTAATTACAATGTAATTTAAAAAATAAAATATGTAAAAATAAATAGTTTAAAAAATGTAGTAAATCAGTATCAAAAAAATAAATATAACAATTAATACATTTAAAAATTGTCATTTACAAAACCTTTGAAATTCACTGAAAAAAACCATAGGTTTCAGACATGTTATAGTTAGGAATTAGCATTTAAAAAACCTTTGAAATTCACTGAAAAAACCATAGGTTTCAGGCACGTTATAGTTAGAAATTAGCATTTAAAAAACCTTACAAATTCACTGAAAAAACCATAGGTTTTAGGGACAGTTATAGTTAGTTGGACATTGCACTCGTACAAAACCCGTGAAATTCCCCCGTTATAGTTAGTTCAGCTAACTATAACTCGCGCCCCGCAATGCACTGCTGATGACGTCACATATTACATCACTCATGACATGGTCAGTGACATCACTGATGACATCACTGATGACATCTCAAATGACATCACTGATGACATCACTGATGACATCATCCATGTGATAATCTGATGCACCTCCTCACACCCTAATATAACCTTTGATACACCCACTCTAAATTACAGACTGCCATTCGCAAAACCATAGACACTCCAACACCAATAACTACATACCCACTCACTGATTCTTAGGTCTACACACACATCCACTCACTCACCCGTACAGTCACTCATACTTATGGTCACTCAGTACAGGACTATCATATGCACTCATACTCCTATATAGACACTCAAACACCGCCACTCATCCATAGAGGTACTCACACACCTAGTCAGTCATGCAAATAATTAAACACACTGCCATTTACTCACCTATACAGTTATACACACACCAGCTCACTTACTCATACAAATACTAGCACATTCTTACGCTCTTATACAATCACTGATACAAGCACACACTCATCCATACAGTCACTCTCACAATCACACACTCTTGCTTATAGCTATTTATATACTCCAACACACATATATACTGCCTTTCACATATGTAGTTACTCACACATGTACCACTGGGACATACATTCACTCACTAACACACTCTTACACACACTTACCCACCCATACAGTCTATCACAGATGCACTCTTGAAACCATCCACCCAGTGAATCACCCACTCACACATCTATGCACAGAGTCGCACACACCCCACCCACACAAACACTCAGGCACCCATACAGATACTCAGACAACTAATCAATAACTCATATAGACACTCATGTAGCTATTCACAAACCCATGCAGCCACTTACACAGCAATAGACAGACGGATACAGACATTCACCCAGTTTAGTCACTAACCCATGCATTCAGTAAGATACGTTTAATCACTCACTTATAGAGTTAGTCACGCACCTACTAAATCATCCATACAGACACTTATACACCCACTCATTCTTCAATACGCCTTTCCCTATATATATTAAACATATTTAAACTTTACAGAAACACACAGTCACTGGATGATGTCATTTGAGATGTCATCAGTGATGTCACTGACCATGTCATGAGTGATGTAATATGTGACGTCATCAGCAGTGCATTGCGGGGCGCGAGTTATAGTTAGCTGAACTAACTATAACGGGGGAATTTCACGGGTTTTGTACGAGTGCAATGTCCAACTAACTATAACTGTCCCTAAAACCTATGGTTTTTTCAGTGAATTTGTAAGGTTTTTAAATGCTAATTTCTAACTATAACGTGCCTGAAACCTATGGTTTTTTCAGTTATATATATAGGCAGAGCATTTATGTCATTTAAACAGGTATATTACCTAAGATATATAACTGACATAGGCTACGCTTAAATTGACTTTCAGTAGCGAATATGATTGTATTTGACGTACCCGTAAATCGGTTATGATGTTTTGGAGTTGAAATCAATTATTATGTTGATTAGGAGTTTGATTGAGCAGAAAATGTAATTTAACTTTGCCAATTACTTATGTCACCATATGTTCATACGAATTTCTTTCAATGCAATCAAAGTAGTAATGTTTCTTCACTGTTCATTAACGCTGACCTGTATTTCTACGGTCAGTTGGGCACAGGTCATCAACTTGACAAAGGCTTCGCCGAAACGCGTTGTTCTGTTTTGTGACACAATAAAATCTTTATTGTGCTCGTCCTTTGGTGTGCCGCTGGAAGTTATTTGGGAGGTCCCGGATTGTGCTCCTTCGTGGGAAAATATATTTAGCGGTGTTGTGGCCACTGCAAGCACCGGCGTCGACAGGAGGGTGAACGGCTGCTCACAACGAGCTTTCTTTGGACATATATATATATATATATATATATATATATATATATATATGTCCAAAGAAAGCTCGTATATATATATATATATACATTATATACATAAGAAAGCAAAGAAGGTTCAAGTCTGTTTTCTTTTTCTTTTTTTTTCACCAGGGACCACCTGTCCAATGGGAAGGAGGGCAGGTCATTTAAATTGAGGCCATGAAAACAAACTTGTGAAAGGCACTGAGAAAGGCTGTGTAGCCGAAATGTGATTGCCAAAATAAATTATGCAATGATGTTCAGACACCTTGGAGTGCACCGATGTTTTGTTGGTTAAGTTATTGCATGGTAAGCCACTACCATGAATGGAAGCACCCGCCCGCAAGCAGTTCGGCAAGATGGAGTGGCAATTGGTTGAACAATACGTTGGAATTGCCTGAACTGCCGCTGACTCTGAGGAAAATGGAGCCTCTCGAAACGCAGTCGTCACTACCATAGTGCATGGATCATTTGGTTACAAAACCAGTACGTGGGGGTACCTACCTGAGGAAAGTCGGAGCCCGGCAGGGCAAGGAACTTACATCATTTATGGGCTACAAATGGTGATTGAATGTATTTTAAATAAGAATGATTGCACGACCTGTTTCTACTAAAGGGACAGCGATTACTTAAACGCATTTACGAGCGTGCATTCAATTTTACTTAGAAAAAGGACATTTAAAAATGGCGGACATAAGAAAGCAAAGAATGTTCAAGACCGTTTTCGCTTTCCCTTTTTTTTTTCCCTAGGGTCCACCTGTCCAATGGGAAGGAGGGCAGGTCATTTAAATTGAGGCCATGAAAACAAACTTGTGTAAGGCATTGAGAAAGGCTGTGTAGCCGAAACGCATTTGCCGAAATAAATTATGCAATGATGTCCAGACACCGTGGAGTGCACCGATGTTTTGTTGGTTATGTTATTGCATGTTAAGCCACTACCATGAATGGGAGCACCCACCCGCAAGCAGTTCGGCAAGATGGAGTGGCAATTGGTGGAACATATATATATATATATAGTGTGACACGCTTGCTATGGTGGATTGGTGTATGGAGTTACACATCGTGGAGCCCCCCCATGAGTGAAGAGGTAATCGGTACGGCAGTGTGAGCTGACTGTCAGTAGGAGTCAGGCTGCTCAGCGAACCGTTCCGTTTGCATCATGTTTGCATTTGGGGAGAGAGGTGAGCAGTATTCTACTGCCTAACAGGGCACGGCAAATAGGAGATGATGACACCACAGAGACTGAAGTTTCTGCCATGGAGGACAATGTGAATCCTACAAGCTGGCAGGAGTCGGAGCATTAATATGCGCTTGGGAATGGATTACTTAACCCAAACCCACTTAAATGGTTTACCATTTTGGAACTGCTGGCAGACTAAAGAGCCCAAGTACTGTGCAATGGGACAAGGGGCTGATGATTCCCGTGATGCAATAACTGTGGGAGGGCTGCGGAGGCTAAGTCACAAGTAAATCAGTACTACATCAGGATAGGCAGCCCTCTCACGGTCACGGAGCATTCACCAATGAAAGTGCAGCATTGACGCTTTTAAACGAACAACAGCGTGACGGGCCCCTTGTTGTAATCCGCATTGAAAAAGGCAGTGTTGCCTTAACGCGTCTGCGAGGACATTTGTATATTGCACATTAACAAATTGGTTACCATCGCACTGTGGTGTTATGAAACCTACCTACCTGTGAACCAGAGCATGTGTCGGAGCCTGTTCCTTATTTCGGGGCAGGTTTTGGACCGTATATATATATATATATCTATATATATATATAGATATATATATATATCTGTAGCACTTGGGGGACAGTCTTTGCCACTGTATATACCATCAGTCATGGCACTCCGTCCATGTCAGCCTTGCCAGACGTGTTAAAACAAAGACAGAATGAATATGGGGCAGCTGCTGCCCTGGATTTGGGGATGAAACTAATGGGAAATTTTCCCCTTGTGTCCGCAATGATTCTGTCTAACATTAAAGGCGTAGTGGCATCTCTGGCTATACGCCAGAGGCTCACAGCAGTTGCACAAGCTTACCTTGAACGTGAGCTGCCAATAACTATTGCTGATGTGTATACATTCTCAGGACGCAATAATCTGGGAACCAGACCTACTAAACCACCTCTTGACAAACCTAGTACTGACAAGGAAGCCAGCAGACCCATGAGTTTGTTAAAAATTCATGGCATAAATCTAAACAACCACAGAAAGATACACCTTGCAGAGGTTCTCTGCCCTCGAAGCCCTCTGAGAGGTGCTGCGATATTTGTGATCGCACTAAAATCAAGATTCCAGACAGGTGTCAGACTTCTGATACACGTTCTCCTCATTCCTTACAGGACTCATCTGTAAAGCAGTACTAGACAGGAGGGCAACAAGAAGAGTATGTGAAACCAAACCAGGAGACACAACACTTGTGTGATGTGAAGATAAAGAAGGAGGAAAAACCTCCTCAGTATAAAGCCCAATTTCAGAAAAAGAAGGTTGTGGCTATAACCTCAAAATATGCCACAGACACTGAGAACCCTCCTCCTGAACAAGAGTTGGGCGGTGACTCTCCTCAACAGCACAGTGGAAGTCACTATAGTGTGCGAGAATCTCCCAGAGTTTCTGGCAGCGAGTGCAACTGATAACTTTGTTACAGTTGAAACCCCAGATAGGCGCGTAGCCCCTCCAGATAGGTTATATGATTTAGATATACACATTGAGGGTGACATACAACACACCATTAAAGTAATCTACTGAGAAAATGTAACTTAGTCCTATGACATCCTTTTAGCAGATGTCAATTGTCTCCCACTCAGTGTCCAAACACCCACCGAGGGTGAGGGTGTAATAATATCTTCATTTTCTGCTTTTGTCCCTGATGAAGTCAAACAAGTCCAGCCCGTAAGTGCAACCGCAATACCCTATTAAAAGAGATGCTAAGGCACCTGTTAGAGAAATACTATCCCAATTGGAGTAACGGAGTGTAATTGAACCCTGTGTCTCTCAGATGAATAATTCCCTTTTCCAAGTCTTGAAACCAGATCATTCATATTGCATAGTCTTAGACTACAGACATTTAAACAGTCATACACAAACATTTGCTACACAAAATACACACAGTACGGCATTGATTAATAATATAGTCCATAAAAATACAAAACAACCTTGGATATAAAAACAAAATTCAGCCAAAATTAGCGCCTGAAAGCAGGGATTGGACAGCCTTCTTGGCCCTTGGCTATCAACGTCACTTTACTCATCTAGCAATGGGATATAAGAACAGTCCAGGACTGTTTGCTGCCTGCATAGTGTCAATTCTACATGATATTGACCCGGACACATTGTCCTATGAAGACACTATATACCTTATGGACGATGAGTTCAGTACACACTTGGCCAGACTGGATCACATCATTTTAGGATGCTCTGAATGTGGCTACAAGTTCAACTTTAAGAAATCTCATATCGCATTTCTGAGTGACCTTTTCTTAGGATATGAACTTACACATGAGGGTAAAAGTCTTGCACCTCACTTTTTGGAGAATTGTACACAATTGCAACCTCAACACACTTTGAAGGAACTACAGTCCTTATTAGAATTTCTTAATTTTGGCAGAACATACATTCCTGATTATGCACAACGCGTTAAACCACTTTATGAATTAATGCACCCTAATTTTTCTAGTTCACATTGGACATCAGAACATGCTGGTACGCTCAGATCTTTATGATATCACTTACTTGCATCACGTCACTTACATACACGTGTAAATACCACAAACCTAGTCACCCGGGTCTTACTGGGTGCAATTGGATTTACCATATCACTTTTAACCAAGGTAAGACAGTGCTGATAGCATATAAATTCCATTTATATTCCAATGTGGAAAGTCATTTTGCTTCCACGCAAAAAATACTGACTGCGATGCAGATGGCAATTCTTAAAGAGAGGCCTCTTGCACAAGGGAAACGCATCATTGTTGTTACTCCCATGTCACAAAGGCTAGCACTCCTAATGCTAAAGCCCTCCATCCTAGATGAATACAGTGGGCAACATCCATTACAGCTGTTGATGTAGACTTCGTCTCTGACTCATCTTTACATACACAGGAATTTCTCCAGCATGATCATGTGTACCCCATGCCCACCTCTGTCTTACCTCTTGAACAATATAAATATATTGTTCACACTGATGGTCCAGCCCAGCCTGCTGTAGGCTCTAAACAGCAATATTCAGTAGCGTGTGCCACCATTGTTGGTGAAATGTTGGACGGGAAATTCCAACCACAAAAAACTTGCACCTAGTCCTTAGGGGTCTGCACTGCGCAGTGGCTGAACAGAAAGCTTTGCTTCTTGTATTCAAACATGTGGATCCTGAATTCCCCACACTTAATTGTGTGTGATTCATATTACTGTGTACAGTCCTTTAATGATAATTTACATTATTGTTGACAGAAAGGATTCAATGATTCCAAAGGCAACACAATCGAGAATAAAACGCTTTGGGTTAAAGTGGCGGACCTCAAAAATAGGTTGCCACAGGATCATGTTATTCATACTTTGAGTCATCAGCGTTTGGGAGCACTCGTTGTAGGGATTCTCTGGCTGATGAAGCGGCCAAATCTGCAGATGCGTCTGATACTGTTGCTGCAAAAACTCATTCTAAAATGAGAATAGATTCTGATATCTTGGCTGCTGTTAATGCTAACAGAGATGGCACCCCTTTCCCTAAGGTCTTTCCTTCCAAATATACTTACCACTTAAGTAAACAAAACATTCCTTTTGTAACCATTCCAGGGGTTGGTTACAATTTGATTCCCAACCAAGACTGCAGACATGCTTTAGTGATAGCTGCGCATGAAAGTGTTGCTTCTGCACATGCTGGTGTGGCGGCCATAATTCCGTTGCTACAGCAGCATTGCTGGTGGCATGGCTGATATCAACAGGCCAAGAAATATGACCTATTTTGTGGCATTTGTAAACAAATTAAAGCTTCCACCATAGCCCATTCATCTTAGACAGAACTCTTAATTTCCAACAAGCCTTTCGGCTGCATTATCTGGACTATTGTGGTCCAATTATTTTGGATACTGTGTTTAAATTTATACAAGTTGCAGTTGATTATTGCTCCAGGTTCCCCTGGGTTTGGCCACAGCCTTCAGCTGACACTCACACTGTTATTAAAGACATGCAAGTCTTTATTGGGACACATGCATGGAATACATTTCACTCATACTAGGGCCTGGCTTTCGCTTCTAAAGTGGACCAGGATACTATGGCTTCCCTGGGTGTACAAGTACATTATTCTTCTTCATATCTGCCTGAGGGCAGCTCTGTTGTGGAGAGGATGAACTGTGACTTAAAGCAGTCCTTAACAGCTAGAGTATTAGGCACAGGGCATAGCCTATTCAGGGTGCAGCAAGCACTTAACAATCTCCCTAAGAGATATCTTGGTGGCCGGACCACATACTAGGTCCTAAAATGTACGTTCCAGACCTTGATGGTCCAAACATTGTGGCGGGAGCCACGCCCTTTGACATAAATCATACAGAGCACCAGTGCCAGTCCTTGGCATTCAAGGTACAAGAACTGTAATCATGACACTACTTCCTGGTTCGAAAGACAATTGTTTTGTTTCCATTAATCACATCAAGTTACATCATGTGGCCAATTCCGAACAGTAGGCCACGAGGAGTCCTTGGTAGGGTAAATTCCTCTACAGCTAGTGAGCACCACCAAAGCTGTTACTCCCTTCCTGGGGGAGAGGGGAGAGAATGCACTACAGTTAATTCCTGTATCCGCTACAACTATCAGCAACATGACTGAAGTGAGTACTGTTCTTACTACTGCATCTTCTGCGACTGATGTTGTTTATACATATCCACCTTTTTCAGATCCACCTCTTCTGCATTTTTCCGGTCCTGTTGCAGTGCGTGAGGCACCAGTTTTTTTACGAACTGCTGCTGGGTATTATGTGGGTGGAGATGATTTTTCTTTGGATTCTTTTGATCATTCTTCTGTTTAGATACTCCTCCTGCACAGATCAGTTTTCTTTTCATGGCTGAAAGGCACTTATCTGATCCCAGATTGAATTTATGTTTGGATAACACTTTCCTTGGTTTTTCTATTCCTTTGGATTGGATTTGTGACTGTTTTTTCTTGCTGATTAATGGTCATTATCTTCCAGAACGCTCTGCAACAGAACTGGTCGATGAGGTGTTGATGCCTCACTCATCTTCATATAAGCTAAAAAGAGACTTTTCACTCGTGAACATTTCAGCTGTTCCAGTAACTGATGGAATTATTTAGATAAAGTTCCCTTCAATATATTCAGACCTACGGAGATTCTGCAGATACCATATGTGTTTAGGATTTCTATGGGTGATGTAATTGTGCCTGGGTTTCATTCTGATTATTGGGAAGTTGACACTGTAAACTCCATGCTCTCAGAGCTGGAATACTACACTGTTTTCGAATCAGAGGATCTGTACTTTAATTCTGCTAATTACGGTGAAATTATATGATACCCTCATTATGGACATCACTATTTACATCAAGCTAATATTCAACGCACACTTTTTAATTGCACAAATGGGAACATTGGCCCACTCCTCCACAAGGAAGCTCCAAAACATATAGAAATACATTCACATTTTTTTAAATATAATACATCGGACCAACATCATATCATTTCAAGCTAGTCCCTACATTAGAAAAGAAATGCTTACACAAACTAAGCTAATATACACAGACTCATTTGTCACCCAATAGCTGTGAAAGGCTATGATTATTGGAAGGATGCAATTGGCATGAAGTCTATTTAGGGTACCAAACCTTAGCAAGTTTGGGGGACGGAAACCTTTTTTCCGAGCTTGTTTAATTCCAACATTAATGATTTTTCTGAAAGACACCATTCCGCACACCGGAGGCCTCATTTAGGAGGGCCCAAGCAGCACTTTTGCACCACTGGAGCACCATTTATTTGACACTCAAGTGGCGCAATGTGGTACAGCATATTTACAAGGCCACGCAAAGCCACTTTGCGTGGCTTTTCATGGCCTTGTAAATATGTGCCTCTCTAACGCAGAACACTACGTGAAAGGGGCGTTCAATGGGTGTTGCTGTGGGTGTTCCCACGCAGCACCCATGGAATCCGAAGCATTCCCAGATTTACGAGGAATCGTAAACCTGGGAATGTGTCAGATTCTAACACCACCCCAGAGGTGGCGTTAGAGAGGTGCAACGAGAATAAATATCCTCATTTCTCCTTGTTTGTTCCTCTTTCTATGTGTGCTGCATTCTGCAGCACTCATTGAAAGAGGAAAACACTTCTCGTGATTGTTTTTGTGCAGGAAGGTGCCCCTTCCTGCACAAACACAATCACCCCACAATGCAGACACCCTTGCACCATGGCGCAAGGGTGCCTGCGTTGGCGCATGGCAGTCCATTGTGCGCCAGCGCAGGGAAAAAGGACTGGAATGCGCTGTATCTCATAGATACAGTGCATTCCTGCCCTTTTCTTTTGATGCAGGGCAGGGCAGTGCAACAAGGCTTCCTGTGGCACTACCCTATGCCAAAACCTCATAAATTAGGTCCCAAATGTCTTGGGTTGGCTTAAATTAACGACATGAATGCACCAAACATTCCCTCAATAGCCCATTTTGATAATTGCCAACATTTGACAAATTACACTGAGGAACAGCTCAATGGTATTTTGCAAAATGATACATTTCATTCCACACTTTCAGGTCCTCAGAGGTGGTTATTGTGGCCAATAGACACAAATAGTTGTTATGCTTGTTTTTTAAATTCCACACCAGGGTTTTACGGCAAGCAGACCATCCACAACATTCAGGTAGTGTTACCACCAACTTGGTGGGGAAATTGTGTCACCAATGGTTGGAACATTCCACTCTGTCTGCAGTAAAAGAACACCTTTCTCTCCTGTCCAAAGACAAGGACTTATCAGACTTCCTATTGGGTCCTAAGTCTCCACGTTCTAAAAGATTTATTTATGCCACATATAATGACATTTGGAAATTGGTGCAAATGGAAGCTGCTGCACGTTTAAGACAAATTGATCAAGATAATTTGGATAAAGTGCTTGCTGTTGTTGATAATAGTATTAATACACTGTCTTCTTGCATTTACAATTTGAATAACATTGTGTCATCTGTAATTGATATCATGCAAAGTGACATGTCTACATTGTACCATGGGGAAGGTCAGCTTATATCTATCATGCAGTTTAGCTGGACACTTCACACCCTTAAAAATGGTCGAGTTCCTTTGCGTTATCTTAATTCCAGCCAGCTATTCCTGCCCTTCAAACTGACACGTAAAGAAAGACTCATAGCTAGGAAAGATGCCACAACACAATGTTACATCTAGAGAAGTTAGAACAGCTCTGATTTAAATTGCAGAAACAGCCTTCAGCTGTCTGGTTAATACACCACGTAATATCTTTGCCAATTTCAACATTCCAATTCACAGCTTGCATGAAACATTTCCCTGTTGGTATAAATGAATCCTTAGGAGGCAGCTTCATTTATGAATTATGATCAATCCCATTTTCCTATCATTGTGAACGTGACAACAAAGAGGTCTTCCTTACTAGAGTGGAATGCGACTCTTCTGCCGGACATTCACTCCTTTGAAAACATGATACAATGCACGGCACGTCAGTAGCAAATTTGGCCTGTTATCTAAAAGGAATACCAACTCCCACTAATTACAGTCCTTACAAATGGAAGTTATTAAATGTTAAGCAATCAGGACTGTTGTGGAATGAGAGCTGGGATCCCATATATTTTATTGGTTTCCCCGATAGTGACCTGCTGTAACAACGTCCTCTTCCATTCCACTCAAGGGGGTAAGGATACCTCGTTATGTCCTTCCCTTTCAACTTTGAAGGCAGATTTCAACAAGCTAAGCAGACTCAAAGCACTATTGTTTCAAAAAGATGTAGCACTAAGATATGCTTGAGAAACTTGAATTTCAAGTTGCAAGGACATTCAGTGAAATACAGTCCCTGTTGAACAATAACCTCACATTACAATTCGGTGAATTAGTTAATCACATTTTTAATGCATCCAATACTACTGGCCTCACTTTTTTTAAATTATCAGTTCTGACATAGTCAGTTCCTTCCAGGAAATCTTTGCGGTAATGAAGGCTGTTATTTATTCCCTTCATTCTAGTGTGTTTGGGGACATCCTGCTGTTGTTATTTCTCATTTGTGGCATTTTGGTATTGTTTTTGCTCCTCCGCAATGGATGTTTCATTTGGAAGCCCACTGGAACTACCACCGCTCCGAAGCATGCACGGCACAGCTGATTTCTGGGAATCCTCTTGCTCCAGGAACTGGACATTGATTGATCGTTGTCATTCTGACCTGCCTAGCTTACCTGCGTACAACCTGTGTTTCACTGTCTCTGGTGTCCCTTCGAATGGGCTCTAGATATTTGCCTGGCTCTGTGAATGCTGGCTCCCGTGGACAGTGGCCTGTTGATAAGTCCATTAGCGACCCTTTTTCAGAGTTGTCCCTTGGACCTGCGGTTTCCTTCAGCAGAGATGAGTGCTTCAGCACATGGATCACTAACTGCTGACTCTAACAACACGGATGCAGGTTATCCGGCTACTTTCTCAACATTGGCTGATACCATGGATCATGTCTGTACTCTTGATTTTGTGAACTGGGCTGTTGAACAACCATCGTCTGCAAAGACGGAATCCGTTCTGGATTAATTGGCTTTTGAACTTGCAAAGGACATCCTGGATACCTCCAAGACACCTTAATTTGGCTACCTTTTCAAAATTGACATGTTATGTTTTTTTATTATGATTATAATTCTTTTTATAGCTGCTGTATTCTAGCATAGCATTTCTTATTACATAAGCAGAGACATGCTGTTTAGAAAACAGAGAGGAGGATTTCTAGCAAAGGAAAGATGAGTGCCGCAGCTCTGTGCAATCTGAGATGAAGACCAGCTAACGGCAAATGCCAGGTATGGGGCCCAGTTCTAATCCCAGATATCTCTGATATATCACTGTGCTCATGTAGTGAGGTTAGGCTTAGGCAAAAATATATCATACGCCATGATAGGGCTTTTCATTGTATACAATTCATTAGTAATGCTAATTTCTCTGCTTAGTTGCATATGTTTTCTAATTGCAGCTCAGTTGCTTCACGATAAAATGTGATAGTTTCCATAAATATTGTATACTTTCCTTGTGTCTTTCTTTTGTTTATTATGGACATGCATGAGTGTGGGAACAAAAGGTGACAACACACTGGGGTTGTAAGCATTGCTCTAAGTATGTATGCCATTGCACTCATCTCAAGAATGTGTGTAGTGTATTTTAGATCAAAGTAAGGACAGTTGTCCATATAGTATGGAAGATGTCTTATTGATGGTAAATGCTTACCTGTCAACCATTTAACTTAAAATTGCAGGTCATTAAGAGGGTGATCATCTTAAGACGAAGAGTGTACAAACTATTTTTTGGAGAGTGTTCAAGGTTTAAAACAGAGTGACCACATTAAATTCTTTGGAGGCACTTTGCTTGGTAGGTCAATACCAGTAAAAGAAGGTTACATCCACTAAATGTAGGTGACTTGACAGATATGCTATGTGTCCAACATGTTGTCAAATGCTATGTCCATTATCACATGTTTGATGGTAGACAAACGGCCGCAGGTATAGCATGTTGTAGTTCACAAACCCTTTCAGACACTGTTACAATGACTGGGTGATGTCATAAGGGTCATCCTTAACAATGTAATTTGAGATGTCACCAGTGATGCCATCAATTATATCATTTAACTTGTCATGAGTGATGTAATATATGGAGTCATAAGCAACGCATGGAAGTGGCAAATATGTTATTCAGTGAGGATGTCTTTGAAAATATGCTGATTAATGAATCAAACAACCTTAATCAAAATTATCTTAAAACAACTGTAAATCAAAAATTACAGACTCTTGAAAAATGAATCCAATCTGAGATGTCAAAATGGTGAGAGAGTACCAAACTACAGAAGTACTTGGAAGTGGGGAGGCCCCATGGATTGCAGATTTTATTAATTTCAATGTATGCGAATATCAACTTACAAACGTTATCAGAACATTACAGACAGCATCAGAACCCTCTTAAACTGGGGAGAAATGGCCACCTTGATCCTTCTCGACCTCTCAGCAGCATTCAACCCTACCACACCATGATCAAGAGGCTTCATTAGATCGGAATCGAAGATGACGCCCTCAAATGGATCGCTTCCTTCATCATCATAAGAACCCAGTGAATCTGCCTTCCACTATTCACTTCAAAACCCAAGAATATCATCTGCGGTGTCCCTCAACCCTACACTGTTCACCGTTTACATGACCCCCTGGCCAACATCATCAAAACCCACGGACTGAACATCATATCCTAAGCAGATGACACCTAGCTCATCCTCTCTCTCTATCTGAAGACCCATTCACAACGATGGCCAACTTCTGCCAGTGCATGACTAGCATCGCCGACTGGATGCAAAACAACTGCCTCAAACTCAACACAGACAAAATGGAAGTACTGATCTTCAGGAACAACACCTCCCGTGGAAAGGCTCCTGGTAGCCTGCTGAACTAGGACCCTCACAGACTCCAACAGACCATGCCCGGAACCTCAACATCATCCTGGACAGCAAGCATATCATGAAAAGCCAGATCAACTCATTCTCCTCCGTCTGCTTCCGCATGCTACGAAAGATCTTCAAAAGGCTCACCATCAGCAGCAGACATACCGTCACTCAAGCCCTCATCACTAGCCATTTGGATTACAGCAATGCACTCTATGTAAGAATTACCACAGACCTCCTAAAGGGACTGCAGAACGCACAGAACTCGTGGCCAGGCTCATCCTTGACCTCCCCAATTGGACCCACATCTCTCCACATGTCAAGAGACTACACTGGCTCCCCATGCACAAGAGATACCAATTCAAGATGCTGACTTTACACCTACAAAGCCCTGACTATCAAGGCCCAGCGTACATCAACCACCGCCTCAGCTAACACCTGCCCTCCTCCTGCCTCTCCCTCGCACACAACCCCTGCAACAGCCGAAGCAACAGTGAAGGATGCTCCTTTTTCTTCCTTGCTGCAAAGTCCTGGAACAACCTCCCCTTCCACTGCCGGACCTCACCCTCTCTTCAGGAATTCAGAAACTGACTCAAAAGCTGGCTGGTCAACTGATTCTGCCCACAACAGCAAGGCTGTCAGCCCTTGATACCCTTGCGGGTGACTAGCAGCACATTTCAAATCCTGTTTGGTTTGATTTGAATGAGCTGCAAATAATGTAGAGGCATCTGCAAATATGTTAAAGGTATTAATTAAATATGCCATATCTGACAGAGCGAAAGTGCTTCAAGAAATTGAAGGTTTAACGGAAGAGTTAACCCATAGTAATTAGCAGGAATTAATCAAACTTTTTTTTAAAGATATGAAAGGAAAACTGGACAAATATGAACAGGGTTTAAAAGAAAGGAAAGTAGGAACATACCAACAAGGACTATTCAGAACCCCTTACAGGGGTCCACAGGACAAGCAGGGGCTACTGGACCCAACCATGGTGGTTAGGGCCTTTTACTCCTGATATTCTAGGGTCCAACCTACTATGGATCCCGAGCAACTGGGCCAAGTACCATTTTTGCACTTGACTCTCAGTGGTAGCTGTGGACAAGCAGTAAAAGACTCCCTCTAGGGGAAGTGTAGATACAGGTAAGTGAACAGGACACATAACTCAAAATGCACACAGTATGAACAATAAATCAATGTTCACCCTAATACTTATTTTTTTATAAAAACAAATATTTTATTTCTAATTCTACACATTCAAAGGAATAACGACATTCATGAGCAATAACACAATCCCGTTGAGGTCGGGGTTCCAGTAGTTGTCAGGCAAATCCCTGTCCGACCCTCTTTCGTATAACATGGACAGGGTTGTTCAGCATTCATTGGTGGGGATCAAGTGAATGCTTACTAGTAGGTTGTACTCAAGAGTTCTCCTTCGACTCTTAGGAATTTAATCCACAGTGTCTATAGTGCTGCAGCACCTTCAACAGCGAATCCCCTGGGCCCACAGGCCCAGTTCAAATCTTACCTGCTCCTGTAGTATGGAAGTGCTCAGCATTGCAGCGGATGCCCTGAGCATGGGCACTCGGAGAAGTCAGGCTGCTCGTGGTACATGAAGCAGTACCTGGCAGGCTCAGGCTCACTCTGCTGAGCGGCGCACCCGGCTCCCACTAGCAATCGGAGCATCTTCCAGTTTGTGAAGGCACGGTAATTCACTTTCTCTCAAGGGGAGGGTAATTTAATTCTTCGGCTCCCAACTGGAGCCCAGCGAGGGCACAACATCCTCCTCTGCTTTCTCCTGATCCTCATGGTCAGTCAGGGCAGATCTTGCAGTGCTGATAGACCCATTGGTCACATTTTCACTCCATTCCCAAGCAATGGTGGCAAGTCCTTGGTGTTTTGGCCCCGGCAGCCTCTCCTGGCACACAGAGTTACTGCTGTACCTTCGGAAGCAACATAGACTCCTCCGGTGCAATCACCCACACCACAGTGGCCCATCCTGTCTTACAGGTTCTTCGCTAAGGCGTTCACGAGTCCTGCCACGCTCGTCACACAATTACTTCAACAGAGGCCCCCTCTGGCATACGGGATCACCGCAACGAGGGTGTGTGGTCTTGGTCCCCTCCACACAGCTCTCAATACTCAGCTAAGTCCACGGCGCCCTCTCTTGGCATACAGGAGTCATCGAAAACAATCCTGCAGACAGGCTACGACCTGATCGGTGCCTAGCTGAATCATCACACCTCACGGTAGGACTCCATGCTGGGCCTCGCTCCCTGCAACACTCTCTTCTTCCTCCCAGGGTGCACTGGTCTTGGCAAGCAGGCAGGTGCTGGTTCTCCAGGCTCCAGGGCAGGTAGTCTTAATTTTCCTAGGTGATATCCTCTCAACCACAAGGGAGACTAGCAGACCTTGGCCCAAGTCCTGGTCACAGGCAGACGTCTTACAGAGCTTCCACTCCTCACACAGCCCGACTGGCTGCTTGGCAGATGACAACGTTTTGGGGTCTTAAGTTCTACTTCTTATAGTTCATTTCCAGACACCAAAAAGTGACTTAGGGTCTGATCTTTGAAGTTTTATATTAGGGTTCTGCTTCTTCTAAAGTGTCCACTTCTCTTTTTCTTCTTTCTCCTTGAAAAGATGTCTGTCACAGCAGGCAGTTCATGGGAGTGACCAGAGTTCACACCTGGCTGTGAGCCACAGTGATATGTACATCAAAAGGTTAAGCCCAGGCTCCAAGCCCTACCCTTTATGATTCTCTTATCAGCCCCATCTGCTTCCTGAGATGTGTCCAGGCCCCTTCCTTATGATTTATCGCTTGATCAATGAGCAACCTTATTAAGTGTAAAGGGGGGTCTTTCCTCCTTTCCTCTAGTGTGTGTCCTACCCAGCTCACAAGAATGCAGCAATACACAAAGCTTGCATCTGTCTGCGGGGATTCCTCAACCCCTCATGCCTTTTCACCAGGAAAGGATGGGCTTTCAAAAATGGAATCCAGGACACTCCATGTGGTATTTGGACAAAATATCGAGTTTTAAATGTGGGTTGCAGAAATATCGGGAACAAAATATTGTGATACAGAAATATTGTTGTCCAGAATATAACTTTTTAGGGAAGTAATATCATTTTCAAGAATATTGTTGTAAATATCGTTTTCAATAATATAGTTGTAAAAAATTACCTTTATGTATTTTAGTTTAAATATTAATTTTATGGGTTATTATTGTTTGCATAATTTTTAATTATAATAGTCATTTATATCGTTGTTGTGGGCTGATAGGTTTATAAGGATGTAGGGTGGGAGGGTAATTAAGAATAATTAATTATTCATTTATTATTAATTATTTAATTGATTATTGATTATGATAATTGTTTAATTATATTTGTAAAGTTATATATTATGTGCGGGCCTCTGGGTTTGTAGGGGTATGGAGTGGGAATTTAATTAAGTAATAATTAACAATTAATTAACAATTTATCAATAAATATTTGATTGATTATTCATTATGTAAATTGAGCAATACTTATATTTTTTAAGTTATTTGTTAGGTGAGGGTTGCTGGGCTTGTAGGGGTATAGGGTGGGAAGTTGATTGTTAATTAATAATTATTAAATGAATAATAAATAATTACTTATTCATTTATTAATTGATGTTTAATTAGTTATTAATTATGTTAACTGTGTTACATTTATTTATTTTAGTTATATTTTAAGTTTGGGCTGTTAGGTTTGTGGGGATAAAGGGCCAGATGTAGGACCCGCCAATTAGCGAGTCACAAATTGCATCGCATTTGCAACTCGCAATTTGCGACTCGCTAATTGGGATGAACAACAGTGTCTGAGACACTGTTTGCGATTCCCAATGGGGTCGCAAATTGTATGCCTCATGCATATTAATGAGGCTGTCGCAATTTGCGACCCCATTGGGAATGTCTGGCACTCCCAGGGACAATGGCCTGCTGGGGTCAGCAGACCACCATGTCTGGGACTGCTTTTAAATAAAGCAGTTTTTTTTTTAAATGCAGCCCGTTTTCCTTAAAGGGGAAACCGTACTTCAGGTCTGAAAGGGTTTCATTGAATTCTACACATTCCTTTAACCTGTTCAAAACAACACATCTTGCTACCTTGACCAGTTAGTCCATTAATGAAATCAGCTGATAGCATGCGGGTTTAAGTCAATCTCCCTTCTTATAGATTGGTACTGTAAGTGACTTTGACCAGGTTTCAAGAAAACCTTCGCTACAGCATGCTTCTAGTACCTGTGTTAATAGAGGAGCCCAGAGAGCGAGATTGGCTTTAAAAAGGTCCACGGGTAGAAATACCATCAGGACCTGGTGTTGTTCCCCCTTTACTCGCTTTTAATGCCATGCTGACCTCCTCCATTGTAAATGAAAGTTTTATAGGACCTTGGGAGGGAGTATCAGTGTGAGTGGATGCTGTTGAGAGACCTAAATCACTCCATTGCTCCTTATAAATACTAGAAAAATGGCCTCCCATTCTGATTTGCTAATAGCAGTCTCTAATCGGGAGCCATCTGTTGGTCCCAAAAAAGGGAGCATTTATTGCACACCAAAAGTCAGTGTTATCATTATTAAGGGTTGCTTTATGCAGAGACTCCCATGCTACCTCTCTCAGGGTGCTCTATTGGTAGACATTTCACTCCCTCTGCTGCTGTGACTGAGGCAGATGAGAGCTAGTATTTTCTGAATCCCTGTCAAAATGCTACCCTAGATAGAGAACTTTTGAAATATTCTAGGCGCCCAGATGCTAGATGCAGCCACCAATGTTATTGAATTCAACCAGCCGCCAACTGTTTTGCCTGCCTGTGTGGGGAGAGCCGTGCCGCTGTTTGGACACCGCTGGGGAGACTTCAACTCCCATCATCCCCTGCACCGAGGACTCGTGCTGAAAAGCGCGCCACGCTCCGCAGCTGTGTATGCTGCCAACTGTTTTGCCTGCCTTTGTGGTCTGGGAGAGAGCTGTGCCACTGTTTGCACAGCGCTGGGGAGACTCCAACTCCCATCATCCCCTGCAACAAGGACTTGCCCTAAAGAGCGCGGCACGGGACGCCCCCGCGCAAAGCCCGGGCCAAGGACGGGCCCATCCATGCCCGTTGTAGCCCGGAGGAGGCTGGACTGGGCCCCCCCTAATGTTTGACTATTAAGGATTAGAAATCTCCGGAAGGTCACACAAATGGGGAAAAAGAAGGTCAATGCGACGGACTCTGACGGGGTAACTATGACAACTCTTGACTAAAGCAACTAATGCCATTTCCAAGGAAATTGCACTGACTGAAAGGTGGCTATCCCTTGGTGGTGAAGGATCTTTGTTTAGTGCCAACTTATCAAATGACATTATTGACATTATAATTCAAGGGAATGAACACAGTAAAGGAGCCGGGGATGGTCAAAATGTTCTCAGAGAAGTTCAGTTCCCACTGCTCACCCTATAGGTAGCGATTCAGTGCCCACACAACATGATATCTTTGGTAAAAGGAAAAGAGGCCCTCCGAAAGAACCCCTACCTAAGAAATATAAGAGACCTAGAAAGATCTCATCTATTCAGATCTACCCAAAACCTCTGGCAGAAATTCAGGAACCCCCACAGGTAGCCGCAGAAATACTCAGGAATACGCCATCCATTTTAGGGGGGGAAGGCCCTTCAGCCTTAGGGGCATCGTCCGAGGATTGGACCACCCTGACTAACATGAAGAGGGATTGGCTCAAAATCACGCTCCATGGAGCGATGATGACAGAGTATCTGAGGGCTAATAACGCACCTAATGGTCTGATAGTCAAAAACTTCCCTAGACTTTTCCTGGATGACGTAGTTTTCAAAAAGGAGTGGTCCCTGGTGGCGTGGAAATGCACCAGGGACTTACTCATCCTCATTATTAACACGGCAAGAAGGATAGCTGATGCCCTCCTCATTAGAATACAGGTGGCTGAAGGGGCCATTAAAACCACCATTCAGGCAGCCCTGTTTAAATCCAAATTGACAGAACTCAATAATGAGATTGTTGAGCATAAAGAATTCCTGATGAAGCAGAAGGTCAGCAAGCTCCAAAAGGATATAAACAGATTTGACAAAGAGAAAATATATCCATATTTGAAGGCTGATTATACGACCAACAAGACAAGCTACTCTTCTGATGAAAGTAGCGACACAAATAGAAGAGATTCAGCCAGCAGTGATTCCAGCAGCGGGAGTTGGGGGGGCCCTAATCAGAGGAGAAATAATCGCCCACAAACTCCTAACTACCCCATTCATAACTTTCAAGGCCCACCACCTCCATACTGGCCTTTTCCTATATATCCCCAAGGCCAACCCCAATTCTACCCTGCTAGCCACCCACCTTTTTTTAGGCAGAGGCTGGGGCAGAGGAAGAGGGCGCAAAAGAGGAGGACTAAAACAGGTCCAATGGCAGGACCAACAACCCAATATGGTGGAAACCAGGAGCAAAACACAGGGCAGGAGAGTCTAGTGGTAAACTTATCAGATAGGCAACTGACATCAATAGAACAAACGGTACTGGAGAAGGGGCTTGGATACGTTCCTACCCCCAAAGATGATAAATTTCTAGAACAATGCGAAATCCAGAACCTGTTTAGAAAGGTGCGCCTGAGGGCTTACTTTGAGGATACAGAAGAACCTGCCAAACTAGACTCAGGCCTACGTAACCCCTCCACCTTTACACCCACCAGCGGTATGGTACCGGTGGAGGTATTGACATTTGAAAAAGCTGTGCTAAAAGAACTTAAAAACGAGGGAAATAGAGTTCCTTTTCACAACCTCTCCAATCAGGAACGTGCAGCTATCAAATCACTGGCAGAAGACAACAGCATCACAATAAAACAGGCTGACAAAGGGGGAGCAACGGTCATTCAATCCACTACGGATTATGACTCTGAATGCTTACGCCAACTCCAGAATAGAAAATTCTACACCCCCATAGCAACGAACCCCACAGCCCGGTTATCAACTGAGATTGCTACAATGGTCTTTGAGGCAGAGAGTAATGGGTGGGTCAGCAGAAAAGAAGCTGATTTTCTGATCACTAAACATCCCAAGACCCCCTATTTTTACACTCTGCCGAAAATACATAAGGGGACCACCCCAGTCCCGGGCAGACCCATAGTCTCAGGGATCGGTTCTCTGCTAGAACCCTTGTCGCAATTCTGTGACTTTTTCCTGCAACCTCTGGTCAAACAGACTCCCTCATACATCAGGGACACCACTGATATCCTACGTATCATGGGGGAATTGGAAAACACCACTGATATCAACCTCCTGATCACCCTGGATGTTGAGCAATTATATACCAATATCCCACAGAGAGAGACACTGACAGTGATAGAAACTGCACTAATGGAAACTGAATGGGTGTCACCGACTCCCATCCCATTCATTATGCAATGTGCCACCTTAGCACTAACAGAGAATTTCTTCGAGTTTAACAACCAACTCTTCCATCAGTCTCAGGGTACTTCGATGGGGAGTACCTTTGCTCCAAGTGTAGCTTATCTATACATGGTGGCATTTGAGCAAGAGATAATCCGACATGCCAGCAACCCCTTCGGAGTTAACCTGAGACTGTGGAAGAGGTTTATAGACGACATACTGATCTTCTGGCAAGGGGACATACAGACATGCAATGAATTCTGTGGGTGGATCAATACTAAGAACCAGTACTTGAGGTTCACCCATACAATTTCACCCACTGAAATTGCTTTCTTGGATCTCACCATCAGATTGCAAGAGGGCAAACTAACTACTACTATGTTTAAAAAGCCTACTGATAGGAACAGCTTGCTGTTATATAGCAGTTTTCATCCAAAGACTCTGAAAAATAATCTACCCTTCAGCCAATTTTTACGGATTAGGAGGAATTGTAGTTCAATAAATGACTACAAAACTGAAGCTGAGACACTGTCAGATAACTTACTAAAAAGACAATACCCTAAAAAACAAATTAATTCTTGTATGAAATGAGCGAGAAATAACCATCGCGAAATCCTTCTAGAGGTACATGTAAAAGAACCCTCCAACACTGTGACCTGTGTAACCACATACACACCTAGATCTAACCTGATCAAGAAGGCTGTGAATAAACATTGGGAGATCTTGAACACAGGCACACTGACAATACCGAAACCTAGGTTTGCGTTCAAGCGTATAAACAACCTAAAAGACATGTTAATACATACGAGACCCAGAAACAGAAACAGTTCAAACCAGAGACAACTGTGGGATCTCCCCCTGTCACAGGACACTACCCTTGCGGTTCATCTACCGTTTGTCCACAGACAAAACACACTAAAGTACTGGCATTTTCTGACACATTCACATGGACGATCACTAAACACACGAATTGTAACACACCATGTTGTGTGTACCTGTTGACATGCCCCTGCGAGAAAAGATACATCGGTATGACCATGAGGGCCATTAAAACCAGAATAACTGAACATAAAAGCAGTATTCGTTGCCTCAAGACAAACACCAAACTATATACCCATTTTACAGAACTGAGACATCCCCCAGAAAGTCTACGTTGGGTAGTCCTCGAGGCACATCAACAAATCAAACATACAGCCCTGTTCAGGATTGAACAAAGGTGGGTGTTTCGTCTTGACTCAGCCAATAGTGGCTTGAATGATGACATCCCTTGGAGCACTTTTAATTAACACATGATCCTTACTTACAGCATGCCATGGGAGCTTAATATACACTACATGATGACAACTATTATTCCTTAAGAGGTTCCTCCGCCACTGAACCATCTGGGACCTTAAGGAGGCACCTTAGGCAGTGTTGACTATCTTCATATACTGCATCTATTACCTGTTGCACTACTATAGTTACAAGGCAGCTTCCATGCTCCGATACAACCTTCATACCAACATGGCCATGATTAACGGAAACACACTTCAAAATGGCCGCCATGATTCCGTCAACAAGGACATCATGTTTTTACTACTACGTGATTTCACTTTGACCGTTACCGAATCTTTCGGAACCTAATGAGGTACTCCATGCAGTGTCAAATATCTCCACACACTGCATCTCCCACCTTTTTTGAACTCTATAGTTAGATAGCAGCAGCCACGCACTATCCCCATACCGATTTGGCTGTGATTAACAATAAATAACACCCTCCAAGATGGCCACCATGATTCCGTCAATAAGGACATCATGTTTCTACTACTGTGTGATTTCACTTTGACCGTTACCAATATTTTTCGGAACCTAATGAGGTACCCCATGCAGTGTCAAATATCTCCACACACTGCATCTCCCACCTTTTGAACTCTATAGTTAGATAGCAGCACTATCCCCATACCAATTTGACTGTGAGTAACAATAAATAACACACTCCAAGATGGCCGCCATGATTCTGTCTACAATGACATCACTTTTTCACCAACCGGTGATTCCGTTTTTGGTCCCAGCTGTGGCCACTTCACCCGCTCTGCTGTCTCCACGGCAGGTATTTAAACAGGTTCCTGCTGTGATGCGATACCTTCCTGGTTGCAGCGGAGAGGGTAGGTCAGCCACGAGGCTCCGTACGGGAGCAGGTGAGTATGCACATGCTGTTGGAGGCTCATTCTGACACCGGCGACTAATGGAGGTAAGAGGTACCGGGATCAGGCGCTCCGAGCCTTAAGCCACTGAGCTTTAAGCGGACACTCTTTCCTTATGGTACTAGCCCATTACGCGGCAGGGCCCCTGGGGGCGCTTACGCTGTGCCACTTGACCGGAGCAGCTCTGCGAACATCCCTTTTGGGGCACAGCGTGCAGCGCCACCAGACACACCAGCCCAGTGTGAGCACCAACAAATTGATCGTGTCATTGGTTTGGGGTCATAACTGCAGGCCACAACCACCCTGACCCGGACCTTCTGCTCCTTACAACCTAGTGCACCAGGACTAGTAAGTGAGCATCGAACTAGTGTACATAGAGCCTATGATTATGATCTGGTGTTTTATGTCTCATTCCATACAGAGACACTACATTGAGTGTCCCCATACTTCGCTGCTAACTGATGAGGCAGAATTAGATACCTGGAAGAGGTGAGCTTATGTCCACTCACCACTACGGTCCAATAAGTCACACCCTTTTTTAGCATGTATACACAGGGGTATTGTACAGAAGTATACACAGAGCTTGAATGGTTTGCATGATAGCACTGTGTGTTTTTAATATATGTTCGACTCATGAATGTGAAAATTGAGACACCGATTGAATTTAACTGGGATAATTTCCCACTACCATGTTATGGTTTTTAAATTTCTTTTTTGTACTCTAGGTTGGCTGCCTTTTCTCGGGGTAATGACCCACGGGTAGAGCAATTGGTAGGTAGCGTTGCACCTTGCCACCCACTGTAGATAGTTTTTATTATTCACTCGGTCCTGAAGAATCGCCAGCTGATCACTTCCGTGACTTATTGAGGCGAGAAACATGTTGACCATCTAGGGGTTGAGCGAAATTTTTGTCACATTACAACAAAACATTCGCCCCCTCCATTTCTTTTAATCAGGTTGGGACCCTTACAGAATAAAATTCATCATAGAGGCTTCCTTTACCTGTTTTACATTCACATCCCACATCTACACGTACCTAGGCCCCTCACACCCACGGCACCTATACAGCGAGGAACAAAAGATCTCCGATAAAGAGCCCCTTTATGGGTGCCCGTCGAGCATTGCAGCGCTGGCCCGACGAGGAGCAGACCCATATGATGAAGCATGACACCTAGCTTGCTGGGTGTGTGAGGGTCCCAGTTCCGATAGGAGGTATTCCCCACCTCCTCACTACCTAGAGTATACACAAGGTGACCAATATCCCACCTAAGGAACTCCGTACCTTTTTGTCTCTTGGCTTAATTTAGGGCATGTACGTTGGACCTTCATCAAGCCCTTTGCGTCCCTCCTTTTGTTGACACCCCCACAGCCCCCCATAAATCTATATACGCTATTGGACAAACTGACTTTAATTCTACAACCCTTAAGGCAACGGATTGAGCTAAAGATCCAAGATATAATAGAAAATGGCACACGCATTTAAAGAAACTTAGAGGCAAATGCAATAAAAACGCACCCACAACAGAGTTTCACCTTAATTGTACCAGAAAACGCATCTGAATCTAACATAAGTAATCAGGACAAACAAGGACCAAATATTGCCAATATTACCAAGAGTCATTCTACCCTTGAGGCATTGTCCATAGCACAGGGAGCAAAAGCCCTGGCTAGGGCTCTGTATGGAAGAAATAGTTGTCTAGGGACCTAAGCCACACCGGCGATAAATCTCCCTTTTACTCATAATAGGTGTGGTGCAGGGGCCAGGGCGGCTGACTACGGAACACAGGGGCTCACGGTTCGATCCCCGGCGGCAGGTTAGCCCAGCACCTTGTGACTCTGGGCAATAGCTCGCTTAATCTTCCCGATGGCCCCCAGCGCCGGGACACCTCTCAGGAGGTAGCTGTGCGCTTTACAAATGCTGGTATTTCATTTAATAATGCATAGGAGGGGACAGGCATCAGATCTAAACAGAGACTAAGGAACTCCCTTACCAGGGATCAATCTCCTCGCCCCATCTCTGAGCTTAGGTGGGGAGATATTCATCAGGCTTTACAAATTCCACCGGCCGCCTGCCCTCTTGTCCTAATATTGGTCAATGCCCCAGTCCTAAACTTGACACAAGAAGAATCCACCTCCCAACTCATGTTCAAAGCGAGGCACTGGATTACCAAGCATGTTAGGATGGGGCACTATATCGAAGACTATTTGATCATGGCTAGGAGAATACCATGGGTAGGCCATTCACCCAAGCCATGTAATGGGGATTGTATTGTTTTAAATTTTAATAATGCTAAGTTTGTGAGTAACTTATTAGCCCAACTTCCCCTCGCGCCAGCATCAGGGTCACAGATATATTCTGTGCCTCTTGGATATTTCTATAGACCAGTTGATAATCTGAGACCACACCAATATATGACAGATAGAGAACCTCTGACTACCAGAAACTGGTTTATTCCAGGGGTAAACTCGAAACTCCCCACAACAAATAGATTCTTTTCTTTAGAAAACTTGGACTCCTGTGACTGACTTATGAGCTCCCTCTCGCTACCCTCTCCAGCTAGTTCCTCAGGGTGTCATAGAAAGAATAAAGAAAGTGGTGATACAAGTAAAATAAGAAACGCTTCTGTGCCCGTGGGTACCTGTGATGCACCAGTAGTTGCACCTTATAAGAGGACAGATTACTGCAACATAGAGAAATTAGCTAAATTACTCTTTTCTCTCATGGAATATTGCAGGCTACAAAAACAAAAAGGATGATATGGATTGGGGGAAGAAACTAACCAATTTCCAGATCATATGTGTCCAGGAAACTTGAGAAGTGGATCCAATTTATTTGAATGGGTTTCGGTCCTTTCATACCCCAGCGCTTCCATCGAAAGGGGGTAGAGCTACGGCGGGGCATTCTTACTATGCTATCAAACACAACTACGTTTAAAGTCCTGACATTTTGGAATAACTCTCCCTACTTTCCTTTTCTAATAATAAAAGGGTATAATAACTGGGATTCATTATTAATAAACTACTACAATAACAACTTTGAGAATCCCACATTAGTAACAGAATGCCTAGATAGGGCTATTGAGAATCTAATTCTCCGCCACCCGATTCCCTTAGAAATCATCTGGGTTGGCGACTTTAACGTAAGGATATGCCCAAGTGATGAACCAAGACATTGCAGGTTAGTGGACCAAAATGGAGACCAAATATCCCACTTTATGCATTCAATTTTTTAATTTTTTTTTCCAATTCAAAAATAAGTTTATTATGACCATTGGTCTTTAAACCACATAAAACACAGTAAAACAGCATAAAATACAATATATAGATTAAAATTCTATAAAGGAACCATAAAAACAGGGTTAGCAATATTTCAAGTTCAATATTTCTTTATCTCATAAAGGCTTGTTTTCCTAGCATCGATCTTAATTTGTTAAACCAATTCCATACTCAAGTAGTGAGCGCGATCCAAATACATATACGGTCCAACATTTAGTTTCTGCTTTGAACAACTAAAATTACCCAAGTAATCTCTATTTATCACTCCTTGACCCACTCTTTCATTCCCTATTCCATAAGGAACCTCTTTGCTGCTTGGATAAACTTCGCCAAAGCAATTGCAATATCAAGGAACTGCATATCAGTAAGGAGCTCGATTGCTTGCATCCGTGACCTTGTACCATACTTTAAAAAAACTGGTCGTAAAAACAGTTGACGCAGAGCCAACAGTTTTTGGCAATCCATTAAAATGTGTACACAGGTACATTTTATGCCCATCCTGCATGTACATCTACCGTCACGGTCCATTAATATACTTTTTATTTTCTCATTAGCACGAGCTGGATTAATGCCTATTCTCACCTTTAACAATTCCATTCTCAACCATTGATTTGGTAGGGTATCTAAATAAGGGTACCAGTTATCATTGCTCCAGCTATTTAACATAAAATGCACAGACTCTTTTTGTTTCAGATACACCATATCAATTTGTCTAGACTTTTCCTTCCCCAAGACTTTTAGTACACTCTTAGGTTCTTCAAAATACAGCGACAGGGGGTCAATTTTCACCTTCAAATTGCCACAGATGGAGTAGAGTTTCTTTCTTGTTGCTTTTGCCCACTTTAATTCACTCTTCTGAATCTCCTTCATACATCAACGTGACACTTTCTCCTCTTCCCCTGCCCCCAACCGTTTCCAAAACCTACATAAGTTTACTTGAACCTGAATGTTCCATGATAGTAAGTCTAGCTCCAACCTAATGGCCTGTAACATTGATGAGCTGGGCAGTGACAACAAGCTTTATAAGCATTTCCCTTCCTCGCTGTCCCAGGAGCGTTTCCCTCCTAAGCATAACATTTCTGCTCCATATTGCAATTGAGGAGGGATCATTGCATTATAGGCCTTCAGCATAGGTCTGTGGGACATAGCTCCATAATTACAGTTGAATTTGTTCAACCCACAAACTGAGGCTAGGGCTTTGGTTTTCTGGGCCTGTAGGTGCGTGCCCCAATTTAAAGATTTATCAAACCATATTCCCAGGTATTTGTATTCATTCACAGCTTCTAATTTCGTTTGCCCCAGGAACCAATTGTATTTTTGATCTCTCTTCCCAAAACACAATATTTTTGTTTTATCCATGTACACTGTTAGGTTTTTAGATGTACAATATATATCAAATGCATTTAACTTCCTTTGCAGACCTAATTCAGTTTGATCAAGAATGACTAGATCGTCTGCATACAGTAAACAGGACAAATGCTTCCCGTTTACCTTTGGGCTTGCACCTCTTTCCGTCATTAAAAAAGATGGCAAATCGGCAAGGAAAATTGAAAAAAGGAGTGGTAGCCAAAACACAGCCCTGTCTTAGGCCGTTATTGATTGCTATCTCTTGTGTCAAACCCCCATTGTATCTTTGATGACCTGTGCCCAGTTCTCACTATGCAACTCTTGGATGACTACTAGGAGTTCTTCAGGAATATTATATCTTTTTAGCGTCTCCCATAGGCACTCTCTATCTACTAGATCAAATGCAGCCCGAAAGTCGACAAAACAGCAGCATAATTTACCTTGCTGTTCTACCGACTTCCGAGCTACTGCCCATAAGGCAAAGCAATGGTCCAAGGTTGAGTGCCCCTCCTTAAATCCTCCTTGTTCCACAGGGACAATCGCATGTAGGTCAACCCAATCCTTCAATTTGCCTAAAATAATTTTAGAAAACACTTTCACACCAATATCTAATAGATTGATTAATCTATAATTCTTAGGATCCTTTCTGTCCCCTTTTTTATGCAGGGCCTAATTACCGCTCCCTCCATGATTTTGGGATACTACCTGAATCTAGAACGGCGGTAAACATCTTAGAGAAAAATTGTGCCCACCAATTTAACTCTGTTTTAATTATAACCGCGGGTAAATTATCGGGCCCTGCTGCTCGGGTTAAATTTAACTTCCTAATGGTGTCCTTCACGTTTTCAATGGAGCATGAAGGTATTAGTTCTTTTGCTGCCCGCCACATCCGGACTCTTTCCTCACTTAATACTGGCACATTACTGGCCATATATAATTGGCCTAAGTACTTCTCCCAGGATGCCTCGTCAACTACACAGCTCATGGTTCCTGGGGATCGACCCGAAGCGTCTTGGATCAGTTTCCAGAACCCTTTAATGTTTTTTGTTTCTATAGTTTCCAATAGGGAGTCCCAGCATTTTTCTTTATACCTCCTTTTCTTGGATCTCACTAACATTTTATATTCTTTCCTCAAATTTATTAAATTATTAAAACCCTCCTGATCATACCTTATCCTCATACGTCTTTCTTCTTTCCTCAATATCCTTTTTTCCCCCTACATACAGAGTCAAACCAGCCCATTTGCTTTCTACTCTGGGCTTGTGAAATTTTTCCGCCCTTTTCCTTCTTCTTTAGGTGGACTCCAAGACATTGTACAACCTGAAGCATTTTTTCTTCGAACCATGGGAACGTTTGCTCCCGAGCTTCCTCAAAGGATATATTCGGTTGAAAACTGGCTAATTTTGTTAAATATTCATCAGTTACTTTTGTGGTCAAGCGTTTAGGGTAATCCATTGATAGCGGTAAAACTCTTTCACATACTCTTGGGGGCCCTCTCACTATTTCACAGAAGAGTGGGTGATGGTCGCTTTCTTTATGCTTGATTACCTTAAACTTTTGTACCACGGCAAAGTTCCAAACGTGTACAAAGAAGTAATCTATAGGGCACAATTGATTACCTGTTCTGAAAGTCTGCATTGCTGGTCTATCAGATTCTATCCTACCATTTAAGCTAATTAGCCCCTTTGATCCTAGAAATTTCCCTAGGGCTTCGTCTTGCCTATTCATAGAGCAACTGGGGAAGTGTGCCGGCATTATCTCATACGCTTTCAAAATTTCCTTCAGCCAAGGATCTAATTTTCCGGGGTTTAACTTATGGTTAAAATCTCCCATAATGATTAACAAATCCTTTCCATATTTATCACTCAGGGATTTCATCTCATCTTTAAATAACCCCATTTCCCTTGCATACTCTTCTTGCGAGCCCCACTGTATGTAGGTGTTTACCACAATCACACATTTGTTTAGCCTTTCAGGACCCTGTAAGGATACCTCACTGACCAACGTCCATTTACAAGAGGAATTTATGAGGTTCACCTTTTTTACTGTTCTTGTAGAAATGAGTGTCATAATCCCCCCTGAAGGACGTTCAAATCTTGTTTTACTGGCGGCATTCACCTTATGGAAACTCCCTAAATTCTATAATGATGACTTGGCAACTAGAATTTAGGAATAAGCAAATCTTTGACATTGATCATTGAGTGTAGCAAAACATAAAGCCTCCATGATGACAAGGGAGACGTTGTTATTTTTTATATCAGATTAGATAATACCACTACATGAGTCTTCATGAAATTACAGTAAGCAACATGATGAGATACATAGAATTTTCTGTAAACTCTGGGGGTTATTACAATTGGATCCAGTAATTGGTCAAAAGATTACCAAGAAACCATGCATAACATACAAAAGATCTATATGCTTTAGGGCACACAAACTGCAAGCCATTTCTCTAGCGAAACAAAGGAAAGGCGGGATGGTTGGAACCACTTGAAGGGTTTGTAAAGTGTTGAAAATGTAAAGCATGTAAGTCAAGGATATCTTGCAGGTAATATGTAGTAGTACTAACAGGTCAAAACATTACAAAATGTTTGGCATGCAGAACTAACTACGCTGTGTATGTCCTGATCTGTTCTTGCCAGAAAAAGTATATTGGAAGTATGATATTTTCTGTCCAAAACAAAACTTAGAGCACATTTGAACAATACATTCAGTGGCTCCCCACTTCAATGAAGCACAGAATGCTAGCAGTAGGGGCTTGAAACACTATTCTATAGATTGTATAATGCCCAATGTAAGAGGAGGGAATAGTTAGCTAGCCTTGCAAAAATTAGAATCTCGAAATATAATAGAACTGAATACGTTAGAGCAAAATGGGCTTAACATGAGTAAAGAATTAGCAGTACTTTTGGGGTATTGAGGGATGTCAATAGAACTGATGTTTTGGACTGTTCCCATGAGGAGCAGGGTCAAGGCTGATTTGCATATGGCTGGAACCAAACTGAGGTGGCATGGTGAAAAAAAGAACAATGGATTGGAATGCTACCCGAGCGGTTGCCAGTAGTTAGCCAAATTGGAAGCATTTCTCCCATCACCTTTTGAGTGTTTGATGTGTGTCCTAAGTGGCAAGGGTATTCCCACACATTGGTCATGTGCTCACTATGCCACTGAAACTAAGCTACACCTGATTGAAGAGCCCCAATTTGGGCGAAACCGATCTTGGATTGCTAGTGTTCTGGTTAAGTTCTGCCCTGACAGTGTGAGCAGGACTCTGCCCATGAAGAGCAGGGTCAAGACTGATTTGCATATGGCTGGGTCCAAACTGAGGTGGCATTGTGAGCGAAAAAATGGTTTGAAACGCTATCCAAGCGTTTGCCAGTAGTTTGACAAATTGCAAGTATTCCTCCCATCACCTTTTGTGTGTTTGATGTCTGCCCTTAGTGGCAAGGATATGCCCAGGCATGGGTCCCATGCTCACAATGCTACTGGAACCAAGCCACACCTGACTGAGGAGCCGCATTCAGGGTGAATATAGTCATGGGTTTCTTGTGTTCTGGTTCAGGGAGGACCTGGCCTGGCAGTTCGGGCTGGATTGTTCCCATGAGGAGCATATGGCTGGGTCCAAACTGAGGTGGCATGCTGAGCAAAAGAACAATGGATTGGAACGCTACTCCGAGTGATTGCCAGTGGTCAGAAAAATTGAAAGCATTACTCCCTTCACCTTCTGCGTGTCAAAAATTTACTTCAACAGAGTGCAGGAGTAAATCTCTTTCCAGAGTGATAAGAGGAACATCTGCCCACAAACTTTATCGAGAGTGTAGGGGGAGAGATTTGTCCAATGGTAAAAAAATATATTTCCTCTAGGTGAAAAAAAATGCTATTGTATAAAGGCGATGGCATATGACAGTACACTACTGTACCCTCTATTCAATTGCACAGGGTTGAAATACTAGTGGCAAGACGCGGTATTCACAAAACTTTCACCCAATACGCCTGGAAAGCTGTGAGTGGTGCAGGCTTTCATGTGTACCCTTAGAAAGTTTCGCGAGTATCGAAAAACCACGTCCAGGGTAGAAGTATATCTTTTAACGCAGTTTTATATTATAGGTGAACTTTACCCAGAGATTTTTTTTATTTTTGACTAAAATGAGCAACAAAGCATCTCAAAGCTGAATTTATTTTCTGCAGCTGGAAAGTGCAATCAAGCTACCATGACATGGGAATGTTTGGACATAGAGGTCACGAGATAACGCTGCACTATTTGCAGACTTGCGACCAGTCATAGAGTTGCGTCTTCCCTAGTATGCAACTGAAAACGTTTTCCCAGAATGAGCTCACTGTATTAATCAGACTCCCTTTGCTTCACTCCTGAACTCTGGTCCGTATTTTAGGACAAAACATTCTAAAAAAAGAGAGCCAGGCTTGAGCCAAGCATCGCCGCATAAATCAGAATGAATAAAAGTTCAAGCTCTGTTTAGACATTGCAACAATATTACTTAGAAAAACGATGAAACCTCTCATGCAGACCGAAACGAAACACTAAAATAACAGGTGGAGCGGAAGTAACTCACGCACTCTTTGGCCCCCTCCCCCACGTGATAGAATACGTTTAAACCGCTGTCCCACCCTTAGCCAATCTTGAACTCCTATTTATTGCTAAAGGGCCGAGGGGAAGGAACAAAACAGAAACGACACAAAACAAATATTGGTCTTAGAACTATGTTTACTGTCTGTTTCTGCCGTTGGCGGGGCGTAGCTAGGCCTTAGGCTGCCCGTGGCGGCCCCTGCGTTTGCCGCCCTCGGCAAAATGATAGAGGGGGGAGGGGAGGGAGGGGGGGGGGGTAGCGGTCTTGGCCGATTCTTCAACGGCCGCAGGTAAGAGCGGGGGAAGGGGGGTCGGCCCAAAACTCGTGCCGCCTGGGGCGGTCCGCCCCCATCGCCCCCCCCCCCCTAGCTACGCCACTCAACGCCCCCTAGATTAAGGGATAGTAGACAGCGCCAGGGGCACCAAAGGAATGCCAACGTGATCAGGTGCTGCTCCTGGACATCCCTAATTGACGGATATATGCACTAGCGTATCAAGTCCTGAAAATACACTTGGAAAATATTATGTTTTAAGAAGACTGTGGCTACTTCGACCTCCGTTTGTTCCTCAATGCAGATAACTTATTAGTAGTCGCCCAGGATAAGGACTAACATTTATGACAACAAGTTAATAAAAGCAACATAGCCTTGATTGGGTTAACAGGCTGACGTGTAAAAGCATGCAAGCAAAACTAACCAGTAAAACAAAATGAGAGGCGCCAATAATAAAAGGGGCCAGGGGTTCACGAAAAGAAGAAAAATACAGCCAGTAATGGAAGGGAATAGATGGCTATGGGGTTTATGTCTGTTTTGAGGGTGAATGCTAACATGGCCATGCAATAACAGACCAGAAATAGTGCAAATTGTGACACACCATCTCCATGCACAAGACCCTGCCTCAAAGTAGCTGCCATTACCACATTTCACTTCCGTTCCTGTAACATCAATGTACACCTCACAAACCCACAAAATCTACCTAATTTAGGTCCCATGGTCCAAAAATTCATGAAATCAGAAATTCTCCAATTTCAAAAACGCCAGGATCGTGAATCAGATACAAAACGTGTTTAGACGACTTGGTGGCCTGTCCTGTGCTTTAATGATTCGTGCAGTGATGCAACCTTGGTTGCTCCATCCCAGCTACAGGTCCCAGTGTTTACTTCACTGTCCCTTTGAATGCCTCTGTGCTCGTTTGATGCCCATTGCACCACTACCTCTGCAGCAATCCGGTGATGCTGTTCTGCACCATCCCGCTCATGGTACTTTACAGTACATGCTTGATCCGTATACAGTGCATCAGGACCCTGGTACTGTTCTGACCCTTCATCCTGGTGGCCCCTGGCTCAGGTGCGACCTTACTTTACCTTGTCTTCAGCAGGGCGCTCATGTAGTTTGGTCACATGTTCTATTGTGCCCATAGTCCCTTCATCACTGCAGTGGGACCTGTTGTTGTTCTGACACTGTCTCAATGGACTCATCTTCCAGTCTGATCTCAGTCCCACAATCCTTTTAATCATCCTTCAGTGGTATTCTGTTCCCTGTTCCTATCCCTCCATCACTTCAATGGACCCTTGTTGCTTTCCCTAAGATTCGAAAGGAGGTGGTGTGGATAAAGTGAGATTGACTTAACTCACTTAGGTAATTTGCAGATTATCTCAATCTGTATTTTAAAACCCTGAGCTGGAGGGGACAATTGCACATGGGAGATGCTAGGCCAGAGAAGCGACTATTACTACAGTTCCAGGGTCTATCACAATAAACACTTAGAAGGCCATTGAAATGTGTGGTGGGTGACATCTCATACTGCACTTGATAAAGATCAATCGCATAGTTATGAAACAAATATTTCCTAATTTTGATCAAAAAAATATTCAGTAAATACAATCAACAATTGTTTAAGCAGTTCCCTCGGCATTTATCAGGAAAATAAATCACACCTATGGATAAATAAATATTTCGAATTGTGCCATTCATTTCCTAGTCTATGATAGAAATATGACCTACTTACAATTTAATTATAATGCATTGTGTTGCGAAATCATTTTTAACACCACAGTTTGTAGACTGGCTTCAAAACTATCACATATATTGCTCTTCTGCAACCCCCCACATTTTCAGAAATTAAGCACTACCTAATGTACTGATGATTTTAAACAATTTAAATTACTTGACTTAACGCTTGATATTAAATAGCTGGATTTCTATAATAAGTAACCAATACCGTGATAACGATTTCTACAGCTTGCTTGGCTGCGTCAGTGCCTTTACAATAGGAAGTCAGCACATTCTGATTCTACAGACAGCAGAAACAGGCGAAATGTTTTTTCGTTTTGCAGGAAAACTACCTTGTTACTGTATTTGATGGTTATCCTGACATTTTTTAAGACTTTCCAAAGACCTGAATGACAAATGTCTCAGACTTTCACGTTTCCCCTCTTTATTTTAAACATTACTTTGTGATAGACCCTTAAGTGTAATTTGTCTTTCTGATGTTTAATGTGCGCAGAAACAAACCGTCCATATTAGGAGCTAATTTATAAACATTACTTTCAGTTGTCACTGTGTTTTGATAAGCCGAGTTAAACCAGGCCACCAAAGAAGAGAGCTCCTGACTGAGCTATTAAATGTATCCGTTCTACACTTAGACTTCCCCAAGTCTAGGAAGCCAATACACATACTCTGATGTGTACCTGACTGTAGCTTTTCTCTTTATTTGCAACTCTCTATAGATGTTTTCAGTTTTCATGACAGGGTTAAGCAAAATACAAGCTGAGCAAGGTAAAAATACACTGACAATCCTTCCAAGGAAAACATACCATCCTAACTGTTGCAATTAGTTGTATTAAAGGGGCCGATTACGCTGACGGTGGGACCGCCACCGACAGCCCGTCCGTGGTGATCCCACCGCAATCGGAACCATGTAATCCGCCCCCCATATTACCATGGCGGGCGGACGGTTGGCGGTCTGAAAGACATTCCGCCACGCATCCGATGGGCTCCTTGAGCCCCCCAGTGCATCGGGGGGACATCCAATCCCTACAATGGTGGCGGTGCTTGCCAGGCACCGCCATAGGGATTATGATGTTCCCTTCCGTCCCCATTTTCATGGCGGGTAACCCGCCATGAAAAGGCAGGCAGAAAGGGAATTTGGGGGCCGGTAGCGGGCCCCCCTTCCCCCTTACCCTAAGCGGTAGGTTGTAGGGGGCACCTATGGTGCCCCCCTACATATCCCTGCACCATGTGGCAGGCACCGCATGGTGCCTGCCACGTAGTGCAGGGATATGTAATGTATACCCCTTTTGCATTGCAGCGTGTGCTGCAGCCAGTAGAACCCGCTGCAATGCAAAAGATAGGCATTGCGACCGCCTCAGTGGCGGTCGCATTGTAATGCCTCTGTCGGGCCCACCGACAGCCTGTCGGACGGTCCTCTTTACGATAGGGTGGAAGGCAGATGAAAGTCCACCTGCCATCCTTATCAGCCCCTAATTTAGGCCTTGTGAAGTGGCAGAGCTTTTCCTCCAGTCTTCGAAAAGTTGTGTGAAAAAATTCACACCTTTACAACTTGTAAAATGTTATGGTTTGCCACATTTGCTCTACATCACAAAAGATAACACCTTGAGTATGGTACCTTCTTCATGGAGTTAAATATATATGTAGACTGTCCTGTTTTCAGTGTTTTTTTGTGGATTTTGGTGGTGTTTTTTCAGTGTTTTCCAAACCTTTTAAAATCAATGCTTATCAATGTCTATTCAGCTGCATTACCCACAAAAATTGACACTATTAATACTCTTCTCATTACTATGGATATTGAAGCTCTTTAAAGTAGTATTCCTCAGGAACGCACTGTAGAAGTGATGGAGGCCATACTTAGACAGAGATAGACAGTATCATCCCTATCAAATTTGTCATGGAATGTGCATGAGTGGCCCTGACTGAAAACGTTTTGAGTGCAATGGCACAATATACCATCAAATACAAGGGATTTCTATGGGCAGCACTTTTGCCCCAAGTCTGGCCTGCTTATATGTACACCAGTTTGAGACGACCATATTGATTAACCTACCAACCCGTTTACAGACCAGATTGTTGTTTGGCACAGATACATAAACGATGTCGCAATCATTTGGAGGGGTGATGAGAAGTATGCCCTTGAATTTACCAGATGGGTTAAAACTATTGTCCCCTTTTTTCAGTTTACCCATACCGTTGGACATAAAAATATCACATTTCTTGACCTTTAACATCAAAGTGAGGGATAATCAATTCATCACTAAGGTCCTTGAAAAACCAACAGATAAGAATGATCTATTACAATTCAATAGTTTACCCCAAAGGGCACTGAGAGAGAATCTCCCATTCGGACACTTTCTCCATATTAGGCGTAGCTGTTCCGAGGTAGAAATGTTTAAAGAACAGGCAGAGGCTTTGACTAACAAACTCACAACTAGACTATACCCCAACAAAATACTGAAGAAAGCAAAAAAAGGTGCATGTAACAACAATAGAGATTCTTTACTTGAAACGATTCCAAAATGCCCTATGGACAGAAACATGTGTGTAACCACCTATTCTACTCTTTCTAATAAAGTTCGGAAGATTAGCTCAAGGAAGTGGAGAATCTTACGTAGCACAGGCAATGATTGGCCTCCTCCTCTGTTCTCTTTTAAGAAAGGTACTAGCATTAGGAACCATTTGGTACACACTAAACAAATTAATTAAACAGAATCCTACTGCGGCTAAAACATTATGGGGTCTTCCTCTGGTCACAAGGCACTATCCAAGTGGAAGATGCTCCATTTGTAAATTCACCAATACTTATAAGGAAATTGATATTGGAACCGCCAGCTCTTTGATTATCAGATCCCATACCAACTGAAGTACAGAGAACATTGTGTATATCATCACATGCCCCTGTGGCCTTAGATATGTAGGCATGACCTCACCAGAAGTTCGAATCAGAATCAATGAACACATGAGCCATATCAGGTGGAAGACGGGGGGCTACGAAAATGATGACCCACTTTCTGGAAACCAAACACAGTGAGGACGAGATCAGATGGTTAGTACTGGAATAAGTACATACTAGCTAGGGGTAACATATTACAAACCCTGCTCAGTAGGGCACACCGTTGGGTGTATTGCCGTAAGACACACACAGATGGGCTAAATGATGATATTCCTTGGCTACCGATAACATGATGAAATTTAAAAGGCCTCTTGAAGTGTCAAGGGACGTATACCTGTACTACTGGATATAAAATATTTCTACCAGTTACAGTTATCATCGTTACTTTAACACACAATTAACATACTAACTTCAGGCTATATCTCCTGTTCCTGGAGCCTCTCTAGTTGGGGTTCCTTTGCATTATTATCCTCACTATTATCCTCATGCAGGTATACATCCTTGCATGAAAATGGTACATAAAAAACCTCTGTTGATCCTCTAACACGCAATGTGACTATGTTTATTTCTAAAAAAATTACTAGAATCTCCATTAAGGAGCCTCACTATTATTCTCATGAGTATATATCTTTGAATTGAGAATAGTACATAGTTTCCCCCAAAAAACCTCGCAATCTTTTAACTAACATGAAATGTGACTGTTGTTTTTCCATATTATTCCTAGAATCTCAAATGAGGCATTTATTTAAGAATAATCCTGAGCCTGTCTAAAAATAGGTGCTCAGGACTCCATTTCCCATGAGTCCCTCACTTCCCATTGACCGCAGGCAGAGGCACGCTTTCACTCGGGACTCCAATTCCCATGAGACCTGCGCATCACTTGACTGTGCGCATAGACACGCATTCACGTGTCACGTGGCCGTATGGACAAGCACGCTTATGTGGCACTGTTTTTCTACCAGCATTTCCCTTCCCCTTACATTGTCAGGAGGATACAGACATTGCAGTAGGTGGGAAAGGAGGGTGTAACCTTTGACGACGTAAGTAATGGAATATTGCTTATCATTGGCTTTTCCACCATTGTCTGTGAGATGCACAATCGTAAGTGCTTTCTTAATGTTTCAGTGTTTGACTACAAGGCCACTCTCATTGTATTCATCAACGAGGCCCATCTAAGTTTAGTTTAGGTATGTGAACAACTTTTGATGTGATTTTATCTGCATGTCTGCATGCGACCACCACTCACATATATTGCGCACTTATTTACAGTGTATTACGGAATGTTCACTGACGTTCCTTCACAGGTGTGTGTTTCACAAATATGCATTGGACAGCAAACCACAGAGCAGCATGATCCTCTACTTTCAGCTGGAATTCACCCAATCATGACAGGCACAGCCTCCTAATAATGCTTTCTTTGTTTGTTGATTAAAAATGGATTATTTGTCTTTTTATTTATATGTTATTACAGGACCTCCCAAATACACACTGACAAAGCATTCTTCCATTTAGCAGGAAAAAGAAAGCATATACCAAATGGGTATTGTGTGTGTATGCCTGCTGTATGTATAAGGAGTTTGTACTAGTAATCTAGGAAAAAAGGGATCCCTGGTCCTGATGAAAGCCACGGCCCTATATGGGGCCAATAGCAGAAACATGTCAACCCACAGATGTAGGAGTCATTACAACTCCTAGACTCCGCTGTAGCTTTTAACCATCTTCTTTTCTCCAGACCAGAAAAATGGTACTTACTGACTAAAGGCCACCAAGATTTTTAGCTCTTACAACCCTGGATCCCAACCCCCATCTTTCATCCATATGTGCTACCTACAGTCGCATATGTGAGCTGGACCCCTACTAGAAAAATTCTTTGGTGAGCAAGGGTGGCCAATGATGAAGCGTGACACCCAGGGAGTGTGTGAGGCCATTCCTTTGAATTTTTTTAGTTGACTGCCAGAGCACAATAGAAATTTTTATATCCTATGGGTCCTTCCTTGAAAAACAAAATAAAGTTATAGTGTGGTCTTCTGAAATAAAGAAAAAATCCTGCTGTTGAAATTAGTGTGTCTCATTTACCTTGCGGTGTTTGTGTAACCCACAAACAGACAAAAATTGACTTTTTCCAGTGTTCACAAAACATGCTATTTTTTTGCAGGAATTGTTATAAAGCGCATATTTAATTTAAAGTAGAAGTAATGCAGGGTATGTAGTAGCTTCACATTGGCACTCTGTCCAACAGCTTTATGTTACACTGTTTTAAGCATAGAAAGTGTGTGTATTGCACTCTCACACTCAAATCTTATTAACCTCTCACATCTCATTACCTCATACTTACTATCTCAGGACTCTGATTTCCAGGACAATTAATGGATTAAAAAGGTAAGAGTGCTGTATTCAAATATTTTTAAATACAACTTTCTAGATTTATCTGGGGGTCATTCACCTACTCCTTACTGAATATTATGACATTGTAGGGGTGGCCAACCCCTCCAAAAGCATAGTACCTCATGAAATCTTTAACATTTTGAATTGCATCAGATTAATTTGTAGCATTGCATTCTAAAGCACCTGAAACTTGATGCATTAAGCATGCTCGCCACTGCTTTTCTGCCCTCTTGGCATAACTGCATTAAGGTAGTGCTGCTGTTATGTGGACATTCATAGCTGCCAAGTCTCCCTATGGCAAATGTATCACTTTATGTTAGTCCTGCCCCTTTAACAGACACCACATTGAATTCTGGGATTCGAAAAACTTTGCTCTTAACATTCTAACTACGGACTCAAAAAACACAGTAGTAAAGTGCAGCTGGGTAAAAATCCAGGATTAGATGGATCTATCACACATAACAATGGGACACCTTGAAGCTATGAATTTTCTGGTATCTGGAAAGTCTTCTGTCATTTCTTCACCACTTTTCCATATGCATGATGACAGCACTCATTTCTCAGGTGCCTGTCACTACGCCTTGCATTTAATTTTTAAAGCCCGGGGTATTTGGCAGGTGACCTGCTGTCAATACTGACTTGTTAGAAAAGGGTGCCGATTTACCTAAGGATTACCCACTCTGTGTCTTTGGGTAAATGTGACAGTACATATTGGCTGAGATTCTTATGAACCTGTCATTTCACTAATCAGTGAAAGAATAAAACACTGCCAAAAGATCAAATATGATTTTAATATTCCCAGATACCTATGGTTTATAAAAATAATTTTATAAGACCTAAAACATGCTTTACACTGGTGGGGGGCATTTCCTTTTCTGTGTGATGTTATCAGTTATTGTAGGTTTGAACCTAAAACAGGATGACCTATGGAGTGGAGAGGTGTGGTGCAGCGGCCAGGGCAGCTGACTTCGGGGCACAGGGTTCACGGTTCGATCCCCGGCTCCGGCGGCAGCTCAGCTCAGCACCATGTGACTCTGGGCAATAGCTCACTTAATTTCCACTACGGCCCCCAGCGCCTTGAGACCCGTAAGGGTGAGTAGCTGCGCTATATAAAAACGGACTTACATATATACTTTATAACATTCTGCATTAAGCTAACTAGTAACTTAAGGAAAGTACTAATGCTGCATAGCTCAAAATTGTAAATCCTCTGCGTAAAAATCTCTAAAAGAATACCATACAAAGAGCCTGCATTTGCCATGACATTTCCTTGACACATTGTTTCAAAAAGCTGCACAGATCAAATATCATAAAATATGATTGACTGTCGCTTATCTGTTCTGTAGAGGTGAAATAGTTCAAGCTCAACTAACTGATAACAATGGGAGACTATGACCCAGATCTACTGTTTGTATGAGTGATCATGTAGCACAAAGCAGCACAAAAACAGCAGCACAGATGAACTTTCTGTATTTTAATGCCAAAATGGACTCTCGCACAGCCAAAACCACTTTGCGCCACAAAGGGCCAAATGTTTGATAATTCATGCCAAGGGATCATATTTGGGACGGAATACCCCAAACAGATCAAGACCAGGTAAACTAAAGTAGTGTGAATAATTGTTTCGTCAAATCCTTACGCCAAGAGAACCCAGACGAATACAAGCCAATAAGCAGTATGAGCCTGATGATAAGCACAACAAGAAATCACAAATCTTCCTTGGCCGACCCATATGTAGTTGTCTTCACATAGGATTTGTACGGGAGTGTATTCCTCATGGTGCCCACGTGACAGGCCCTCCACGTACGCTTTGTTGGTACTATACACATAGTATGGTGGAAGTTTTGTTCCCCCCATCTGCAGTTACTAGTTGGCATTGCCTGTGGCCGATCTGTCTCCAGTGCCTAGCCTATAGCAATTCAATGTACTGCTGTCCACTCTAAATGATTGGCCTGTCAGTAAGCCAAGACCTGCGGGTGCCAGATACAAGCCTTTGGCTATGCTCTATGCCTAGTCCCCATGGGTGTAATCAATACTGTGATAGCCAAGTTTCATAGCACCAGGCAAAAGAATTGGCCTCCAACCTCCTCATATTTACATTGATTCTAATATCTTTTGTTGGTAGTTTCTAGAAGTCAATTGAAAAATGCATTTCATTTTTATTATAAACACGTTTTTGTTTATTAAAATCAACACAGGAAAATCATTTTTTTAATTGTATAAATACTTTATTTCTACAAAAACTGTTATGGTATTCGGAACAAATTACTATTGGCACAATATTTGGAATCAAACATTTATTGTGTAATAATCTGTGAACGTTAGAGGTTACTTCGTTTTATTACAGTATTGATGCGCATTTTAGGAAATCCACCTTTTGGGCGTTGTCACCCGAGATTATTCATCTCTTGCTGGACTCTATATTTTTGCAGGTTTTAGAACTCTGCACTTTACTTCTGCTAACCAGGAGTAAAGTGCCTGTGCTTCAACTTTTAACATGGGTGAATTTGCATACTCCTATTTGGTATAGTTACCTTGAATTAAGTCCTTAGCATATGGTACAAAGTGTACACAGGGCCTGGAAGTTAAATTCTACTAGTGGACTGCATCATCTATTGTGCCATCCACTACAGTGACAGTGCAAACATGGCTTCAGGCATACCAGTATAGACTGGCTGTAGCAGTGTAAAAACTGAAATTCAACACTTTTAAAATAAACCCTCTTGGCAGGTTAACACTTCGCTTTTAAATAGCAATATGTCACCCCTATGTAGGTCTTGTAGCCCACAAGGCAGGGTTTATGGTATTTTAAAATAAGACAAGTTAAAACATAATTTTATGATGTACTTACAGTGACTAGCACCCAGAAGCTATGTTTAACTGGGATAGACCTAGCTGTCCTATGCAGAAAATCAGATTACAGGAATAGGGCTAGCTAGAGGAATAATTGAACAACTATTTTTAACAGTCATAAAAAATTCTATTTAATGATGAAGTCAGATGTCTGATAAATATTAAAGGAAAGTAACTTTTAGAAAGTTACCTTTTCCCTGCCTGAAGTTCCTGGAGGCTAATTTGCATTTGCTCTCCAACTTCTCCCACCCAGTCATTAGCATTTGAAAAGGTGTGAAAAAGATTTGAAATGCCTCCCAGAAACAAACAATAGGCTGAGATGAATGAGTAGGCATGACTCCTCGGAACCTCACAGAATATGCAAGGTGGGGGCTGTGGGTCTCCCTTTGAAAAGCACAGTGTCAAATCCTGCTTGACAGATCTGCTAAGCCTCATGCCACCAGGGGTAGAACAGGATGCCAAGACAAGTCTTGTGTATCCACTGTCAGGGTTCTGAAGGACCCTGCTTTGTCCTACCAGACTTCTGTCTCTTAGTTTTATATATAACACTTAAGGCACACTTGACAGGAAGATAACAGGATGCCAATAATTCATGTGCATCCACTGTCTGGTTGCTGAAGTACCCTGCTTTGAGCTACTAGGCTTCTATCTCTGGGTTTTGCATATAACACTCTGAGTGCACTGGAAAGGAACAAAAGGCCAAGACAATTATTGTGTATCCACTGTCTGGTTTCAGGAGAAACCTGTCTTTGTCCAACCAGACATCTGTCTCTTAGTTTATTATGGGTACAGTGTCTGCTTTAAACTGGATTATAGTGTTAGAAGTAGGAGGAAAATAAGATTACCATAGTACACTCCCCACACACACACACACATATGCCCTCAGAGCCCAAGTTTAGTGTGGCCGAAGACTTCACCTTCTTGAACATGCCCAAAGTAGGTAGGGTTGATCCCGGGAACTTTTAACCCATTGGTTAGATCATGACCAGGAGTCATCCCCACCCGTTAGCTCATGCCAGGCATAAATGTGGCATCTCCAGGCACCCATGTCAAATCTCTTTCTTGATCTGAAGAAGAACAGAAGAGGACTGGACCTGCTGTCTGTGACATGAGTGGAGTCCTGAAGGACTGGATCTGCTCCCTCATGTATCCAGGACAAACAAGTGGACTCCAAAGGTCACAAGCTTGACCTGGACTGGAACCTGCTGTTGGCCTCTGCCTGAAACTGTGTGAGTCTCTAAGATCCTTCCCTGAGGTCCAAGAGGAGTGTACTCCTGTGGTAGATTGGTGCTTAAGGGAACAAGTTAGAAGGTAAAACCTTTGACCAAGAGTAACCCAGTTGGTGTATCTGAACAGCACTCCATCGCAGCCATCCTCAAATTGCACCTAGGTCCTGGTCTACCTGAACCCTTGTCTATCATTGGCACTTTGTGCTTCTTGACACTATTCCCAGTTAAAACATAAAAAATTCATGTCTCCAGCTCCCCTTATTGGATTTTTGTCATTTTTTAAAAGAAATTATACTCTATTTCTTGCATTCGGGTTTGGGATTTTTATTGTTTTGCATTTGGCTTTAGTACTGTTATGGTGCTGCATAAATACTGCACATATTGCCGTAAGGTAAGTCTGTTTGCTCTGTGAAAATAGCTACTAAGCAGTTGAGCTCAGGTTAATTTAATGACTTTCAGGGTTCACCCTTACAAGAGTTGTGATTATTCATTGAGTTGAGGTAGTCATTCACTTTAAATAGCAATCTAAATTCTTACAACCATTTTTTGCTTTTTTTGGTTAATCTTCATAAAACAAATGTTTTGCTTAAAAAGGACTGTGATTTATTATGAATGCAACTTTTTTCTCTTGAAAGAGAAAATGAAATTGTACTGTAAATTTAACACTACTGCCAAGTGTTGGGAAAGGAATTTATTGGGGTTATTCAGATACTGGCAGATAAAGGGCAATGTGCCTAAAATGGGACACCTTCTGTGTCACATGGCTCATTTAAAGGTGGATGGATGCCAGTGCATCAGAGAAATACTGGACAGGAAAAAACAATCTCCTACATGCAACAGGAGAAAATACGCAGTGAGTTCAGGGAAATTGCTTAGTTGTCCAAAAGAAAACCATTGCTTAGGGGGTTTGTCTGTAGAAAGGAAACTCTAGATTTGGATGATGAGTTACAACAGACCTGTTGGTTATGGTGCTTGTGCCACCCCAGCCATATGGCAACCTCTCTGCCCAACTATAAAAAATTATCTTAACTAGGTTTGTAGCATATATATACATAAGCACACTAGGCATCAGAGATTGATTGACTCTTTAAAAAACATATGGGGTTGTGGTTGGCTTATCCTGGTATAGGAGGATGCGCTGCACAACTAAAGCGCAGACAGTCTTTTGGTAGATTTACCCCCACCCCACCCAAACTGCTCTTCTGGGGAGGCAGAAAGCATAGTAGACCACAGGGATAAACCTTTATGTAAAAAAACAATGGGGCATGGGCTGGTGCATCCTGGCATCAGGTACCCCTATACCCATAAATCCCAAATAGTCTTTCTGCCCCTGTGGCCTCCAACCTGGCCTTCCTTCAGTGGCAGAAAGCCCACAGAGATGTGAGTGCAGTTTTGTTAATAAAATGGCCTGGGACAGCCTGTCATTAGATTGGGCCACACCCCCAGGATCAGAAGATGATAGTCTTTCTGCTACCCAGAGATCAGCATGTGGGGGATTTAAGCCAATCTGCCTTCCAGGGAGGGAAAATTCAATGGATGTCAAACTATTGGTCAAATACTTGTATCCTATATTTGTATGACAGAAAATTCAGGCACTTCCAGTCAATAACCAGAGTTTTACCACCCTGTGTTCCTACATTTCTCTCAATTGAAAATCAGCTAATGCCATTGTGTGTGAGTGTGCCTGAAGCACATCATTGGAACAAACCAGCACTGTAACCATGTGAAGAACTCATTGATACCAGATTGGCTTCAAACCATCCAAGCTTTGTCCAGTTCCTTTAGTGGGTGATAGGCCTATCCACAAAAGCAGGCTACCATTTTTATCAGAAGTGTTGGAATGTTGGGCAGAAGAACTTTTGATGAACCCTCAGATTCTGAAACTTTCCCTGATAGAAAGGTGATGAAAATATGTAAGTTTGCTATTTGAAGGGCCTTTTGGGTAACAAACCACAGTGGGATCCATGCAAGCCAAAGAACTCAGGACTCCTGTCATTTGGATGACTAATTTTCAGACATTTTTGGGGTTGGAAGGATTTCCTAAGTGCTAGCCGATCCCAGGCTAAAATTTCACAGCAAACCACATCCCATCCTCAGAATGTGTGAATTTCGAAGAAAAAATATTGAAGCTTCCTTGATGGGTTTTCAGCAATATCCTATCACAGGCAATAGGCCCACCCGCTCAAGTTGGATACTGGTTTTATGGGGAGAAGTGTGAGCATGCTGTGTTGTAGAAATATCATTGATGCCTCTTGATTCCAGAACTTTTCCTGACAGAAATAGGAGGAAATTCTGTGATTTTAAAGAAAGGTTGCAGGGCATTCTGGGTAAGAAAACATAGTGATATTTATCCGTGCAAGCCAAATAACCCAGGACTCCCTGGATGTCTAGTTTTCAGAAATATCTGGAATCGGTAGGAATCCCTGAGTGCTGGCTGATCCAATGGCCCAAATACCTCTGCGACCCACATCGCCAGAACAAGTGAATTTGTAGGGCAAATTCTAGAGATTTCGATGTTGCATTTTGAGGCCATTCCTGTAGAAGGTACAAGGCCCACCCACGCAAGTGGGGTACCATTTTTATTGAGTGAAGTGCGGGAATGCTGGGTGGTAGCGCTTTTGCTGAGCCACTTACATTCCAGAACTTTCTCTCTCAGATATATGAGGAACTTATGGGATTTTTGTTAACCTCAGAGCATTCTGGGAAAGAAAGTGTGGTGGGATCCATGTAAGTGACACCACCATGGACTTCCATAGGTGTCTAGCTTTCAAGAATGTCTGGGTGTCGACAGACCCTGGACCTAAATACCTCAGCTACCCACATTCCCAGAAAGATGGAAATGCCCTCAAAAAATCATGATGTATCTGCATTGCATTTTGGACCTTTCATGTCATGGGTGATATGCCAAATACACAAGTGAGGTACTGTTTATATTGGAGAAGTGTGGGATCACAGAATAGTAGAACATATGTTATCATAAATTGAATGTCTCTCTGTTTTTGTCTTCCAAATTTGAGCCAGTGTGCAAAAAAAAGGACATTTGGAAAAATGCCTTTCAAATCATAGGTAACCCCAAATTCAGAGCTGCACAAATAAATGCTATTCCTAAACTCATTATCTTATCTTGAGCACATTGTAAATAGGCATAGGTTAGCTTCATACTCAATTTCATTCATTAGACTTTACCATATGAATTGATGATGGTCTCTAGGCAATGAAAAATCACTGTAGGCTGCAGATCAGTTGATGGCTCTGGGTAATATGTGTTTTACTCACTAACAAACTCCATATCTCCTTGCGAGCCGAAGAGTCTGACAGATGCAGATCAGCCACCAGGGCAAAAAGATTACATATGAAAACCTTGTTACTATTTAAATTTTTTTCCTACCTATTTCCATTCGTTTTTTAATTTCAACAATTAAGTTTTGGAGAAAACTATGAGAAATGTACACAAAAGCCCCATTGCTGAATTAAGAATTTTGTCTACATTTAAGAAATAAAAATGTATGGCTTTCCAGGTTTACTCATGGTTTTCACACCTGTTTCCAACACAAACTCCACGTATGGTGAAAAGGGACAACATTTTGGCTTAGAAACCATATTTAGAGATACAGTTATGAAGGCTTAAGTCCAAACTGCCCCAAACATCAAAAAAGGGTTTAACACTAAAAGCAAGCGGGTTTCAAGCACTGAATTTGTTAAAGCAACATTTAGGCCTTCCTTCGTCATGAGTCATCTAGAAATTGTATGTGGATATACACGGATTGAATTTGCGATGGTCGCATGATACATTTTACAGCACGGAAATTGGTTTTCTTTACCCTCTAGCACGAAGGGTGGCTTAGAAACCTTTTTTAGAGATAAAATTATGAAGGCTGAAGTCCACCCTGCTCCAAACATCAAAAAAGGGCTTAATGCTAAGGGTGAGGGGGTTTCAGCACTAAAGGTGTTAAAGCAACATTTAGGCCCTGGTCGTGAGTCATCTAGAAATTGTGTGTGGAGATACACAGTTTGAATTTGTGATGGTCACCTAATACATTTTCTGAATTTCTCTACAGAGCACTGCCCCGAAATGTCTTTTCTAGACCTTCCAGCAGCAAGGGCTTAGTCAATATACCAACCTCACACAGAAAACCTGGTGGAATGCAATTTCCCTGAATCCCACTGAGTGAGGTGCATTTTAGGTAACAATCAGTCATGTGAGATTTTGCAGGGATATTTATTGAAACCTAAACACTCTTTCATCATTAATGGACACCCTCATGAATACTAGGAAAATATATTTTCAAGATTTATTAATAACAAAATCCTTTGTTAGTTCACATAATATGAATAATAACTATTATGAAAATAAACAAGATAGTGTCAATGATACTTGTCAGAAGGCAGAACAGAAAATATTATGACAATATGACACAATTATAAAGCTCTTCACTTTAATATCCCCAGCCCATCCTTCCCTACACTAACTAAGCTAAAGGTACGACCAATTGAGACCTACTCGAGTTTCATAGATGATTAACACATGCATACCTTTTCTAAACAATGCAAGAAATGTTCAGTAAAGAAGCAGCAGCTGCAGCTTTTGTCTCTGCGTCAAAATGGCCATGTCCCCAACTTGGCAGATAAACTAAAAGGAGGACTCAATGTGCCCTGCCTGCAGCCTTCAGCAAGGAAAGATGTACATGGTTCCTGCATGATCTTCAGTCTCTATATCCCTGGAGCTAAGTTCCTCTTTATCAAATGATGTTGTGTTCCAGTTTATACTCTGAACATTGTTGAACATTTTACAAATAAGCCATTAGCAGTAAAGCCCCAGTAACTTTTCACTTAACTACATTTTGTGAAGTATTGCCTATTGTTTAAAAACAGAAATCAAGATGTCAACTTCTATAAAGCCTGTTCATTATATAAAAACAATAGCTGGAAAAGCATTTCAAACTGTGCAGTATATATTCAAGCAAAGTGAATTATGGCGTTGCAATGAATAACAAACAAGAAAAGGTATGCAGTTCCTAAGTGGGTCAACAGGGAGACTGGTAGAGAGAGGTACAATGAGAATAGACTGTAGGACAATGTAGTCCTACAGTGAGTAGTCGGGAGGGGGATTCCTCCCTTTGGAACTAGGGCCCTCACACACCCAGCCAGCTAGGTGTCATGCCTCATCATTGGGTCTGCTCCTCGTCGGGTCGGCGCTGCAATACCCGACGGGCACCCAATGAGGGGCTCTTTTGCGGAGATCTTTTGTTCCTTGCCGTTTGGTGAGGTGTGAGTGAGGGGCTAAATGGACATAATATCGAATTATAAATATCGAATTGCGGTTATATCGAAGTTGTAATATCGATTGTATCATAATATCGAAGTCATGAATATCGTAGTAAAAATATCGTTTTTTTTTATTAAAAAATATCGAAGTATAAAATATCGAATAAGTAATATCGTTAGTAGATAATATCGATTTGTCAGTGTTGTAAAAAATATCGAAAAAATATATAGAAAGTGTAAAATATCATTTTTTTGTAAATATTTAAATATTCTGTATTGTTATTAATTTATTATTAGTTTAATCGTATGAATATTTTTTTGAAATTGTATAAAAATAATTTTTGTAAGATATGTTTTAGGAGCGGGATGTTGGGTTATTAGGGGATAAGGGTGGGGAGTATTTTAAAAATATTAGTATAAATTTACATATTAAATTAATTTTTTTGAAATTAGAAATTATTTAAAAAACGATATTTTAAATTAAAAATATAAAATATATGTTTTGTTTTAGGAGCGGGATGTTGGGTTATTAGGGGATAAGGGTGGGGAGTATTTTAAAAATATTAGTATAAATTTACATATTAAATTTTTTTTTTTTAAATTAGAAATTATTTAAAAAAACGAAATTTAAATTAAAAATATAAAATATATGTTTTGTTTTAGGAGCGGGATGTTGGGTTATTAGGGGATAAGGGTGGGGAGTGTTTTAAAAATATTAGTATAAAATTACATATTAAATTAAAATTTCGAGTTTTGAAAATAATTTAAAATAAGAAATTTAAATTTAAAATTCGAAATTAAATTTTTGTTTTCGTAGTGGGATATTGCGTTATTAGGGGAGAAGGGTGGGGAGTGTTTTAAAAATAATTATATGAATTGACATATTTAATTAAAAAAATTTAAATTGCAATTTTTTAAAAATTAGAAATTGAAATTTAAAAAAGAAATTATATTTTTTTTTAGGAGTGTGATGTTGTGTTATTAGGGGATAAGGGTGGGGAGTGTTTTTTAAATATTATTATAAAATTACTTATTAAATTAAAATTTAGAAAATTGAAATTAATTTTAAGAAATAAAGTTAATTAAAAATGGAAATTATATGTTTGTTTTAGTACTGGGATGTTGGGTTATTAGGGGAAAATGGTGAGGTTGTTCAAATAGTAAAATATATATATTTAGTGTCCAGAAGCTTCCCTGACTTAATACTGACTGGAGTGGGAATAGTAATTTTATATGTTTAGGGGTCGATTCCGATCACGGCCGGTAGGGCACCTAACAGTATTCGTCCGGAAAAATACCAGCCGAATGCGTGTTTCCCGACCGATTCGTACACTCGTCCGGACGAACAAGTACGATGCATATAACAACTCAGTTTCCGAGCGAGCCGTACTCACCCAATCCAGCTCCTGTTCCCCGCCCGAGCCGGATCCGTGAACGCTGAATCGAGCCGCACGGATGCAAATACACAGCACCTTCCGGCCGGACTAGTACGATGCGCAATCCGTACGCGCCGAACCCGTCGCTACGTCCGGCACGTTTGAGCATCCGGGCGAGCCGTACAGAAAGCTCCGTTTCGCGCCACAAGACGATCCACGGCTACGAGACGAACAAGCCTGCTACGAGTACGACTCGAAGACACGAGAAACCCGAACGAGACGATCCAAGCATGAATCCCATTGCGCAGGTCCTACTCTACATCCATTACCGGGACCAGCACGGACGCGTACGGCGCAGACGGTAAGTCAAACACCAACAATACAAACAAACGACACATACCCGAAATATGTCACACACACATAGGGATGCACAAATAACGTACACTAGCAACAGCAGAACCATAGGGGTGGGATGGCCAACACCAATGCCATACACACCCATAGGGGGATGGATGCCTACCACCAACACCACCCTACCACCACCCCTACTCAGGGGGCCTGGATGCCTGCCACTACTACCATCCCCACCCTTAGGGGATGGATGCCTACCACTACCACCATCACTACTCAGGGGGGCATGGATGCCTACCACTACCACCACCCCTACTCAGGGGGGCCTGGATGCCTGCCACTACTACCATCCCCACTCATGGGGGGATGGATGCCTACCACTACCACCACCCCCACTCAGGGGGGGCTGGATGCCTGCCACCACCACCACCCCTACTCAGGGGGGCCTGGATGCCTGTCACTACTACCATCCCCACTCATAGGGGGATGGATGCCTACCACTACCACCACCCCTACTCAGGGGGGGCTGGATGCCTACCACCACCACCACCCCTACTCAGGGGGACCTGGATGCCTGTCACTACTACCATCCCCACTCATAGGGGGATGGATGCCTACCACTACCACCACCCCTACTCAGGGTGGCCTGGATGCCTACCACTACCACCACCCCTACTCAGGGGGGCCTGGATGCCTGCCATTACTACCATCCCCACCCTTAGGGGTATGGATGCCTACCACTACCACCATCACTACTCAGGGGGGGCTGGATGCCTACCACTACTACCATCCGCACTCATGGGGGGATGGATGCCTACCACTACCACCACCCCTACTCAGGGGGGCCTGGATGCCTACCACTACCACCACCCCTACTCAGGGGGGCCTGGATGCCTACCACTACCACCATCCCTACTCAGGGGGGCTGGATGCCTACCACTACTACCATCCACTACTCATGGGGGCATGGATGCCTACCACTACCACCACCCCCACTCAGGGGGCCTGGATGCCTACCACCACCACCCCTACTCAGGGGGCCTGGATGCCTACCACTACCACCATCCCTACTCAGGGGGCTGGATGCCTGTCACTACTACCATCCCCACTCATAGGGGTATGGATGCCTACCACTACCACCACCCCTACTCAGGGGGCCTGGATGCCTGTCACTACTACCATCCCCACTCATGGGGGATGGATGCCTACCACTACCACCACCCCTACTCAGGGGGCCTGGATGCCTGCCACCACTACCATCCCCACCCTTAGGGGGATGGATGCCTACCACTACCACCACCCCCACTCAGGGGGGCTGGATGCCTGCCACCACCACCACCCCTACTCAGGGGGCTGGATGCCTGTCACCACTACCACACCCCACCCTAGGGGGCCTGGATGCCTGTCACTACTACCATCCCCACTCATTGGGGGATGGATGCCTACCACTACCACCACCCCTACACAGGGGGGCCTGGATGCCTGTCACTACTACCATCCCCACTCATGGGGGGCTAGATGCCTGCCACCACCACCACCCCTACTCAGGGGGCCTGGATGCCTGTCACTACTACCATCCCCACCCTTAGGGGCTGGATGCCTGTCACTACTACCATCCCCACTCATGGGGGACTGGATGCCTACCACTACCACCACCCCCACTCAGGGGGGCTAGATGCCTGCCACTACCACCACCCCTACTCAGGGGGCCTGGATGCCTGTCACTACTACCATCCCCACTCATAGGGGGATGGATGCCTACCACTACTACCACCCCCACTCATGGGGGGATGGATGCCTACCACTACCACCACCCCTACTCAGGGGGCCTGGATGCCTGTCACTACTACCATCCCCACTCATAGGGGGATGGATGCCTACCACTACCACCACCCCTACTCAGGGGGCCTGGATGCCTACCACTACCACCATCCCCTACTCATGGGGGCCTGGATGCCTGCCACTACTACCATCCCCACTCTTAGGGGTATGGATGCCTACCACTACCACCATCACTACTCAGGGGGGGCTGGATGCCTACCACTACTACCATCCACACTCATAGGGGTATGGATGCCTACCACTACCACCACCCCTACTCAGGGGGGCCTGGATGCCTGTCACTACTACCATCCCCACTCATAGGGGGATGGATGCCTACCACTACCACCACCCCTACTCAGGGGGGCCTGGATGCCTACCACTACCACCACCCCTACACAGGGGGGCCTGGATGCCTGTCACTACTACCATCCCCACTCATAGGGGGATGGATGCCTACCACTACCACCACCCCTACTCAGGGGTGCCTGGATGCCTGCCACCACTCCCATCCCCACCCTTAGGGGGATGGATGCCTACCACTACCACCATCACTACTCAGGGGGGGCTGGATGCCTACCACTACTACCATCCACACTCATAGGGGTATGGATGCCTACCACTACCACCACCCCTACACAGGGGGGCCTGGATGCCTGTCACTACTACCATCCCCACTCATAGGGGGATGGATGCCTACCACTACCACCACCCCTACTCAGGGGGCCTGGATGCCTACCACTACCACCACCCCTACACAGGGGGGCCTGGATGCCTGTCACTACTACCATCCCCACTCATAGGGGGATGGATGCCTACCACTACCACCACCCCTACTCAGGGGTGCCTGGATGCCTGCCACTACTCACCATCCCCACCCTTAGGGGCATGGATGCCTACCACTACCACCATCCCCACTCAGGGGGCTGGATGCCTGCCACTACCACCACCCCTACTCAGGGGGGCCTGGATGCCTGTCACTACTACCATCCCCACTCATGGGGGGATGGATGCCTACCACTAACACCACTCCTACTCATAGGACGGGTAATGCATGACACAACTAGCATACTCCCACATAAGGAATGACAGAAGATTACATCCCCCCCAACACCATGACAAGTGTGTGTAGTCTGTGTCAAATGCCTACAACACTGAACATGACATTGAACATACAATGTGACCCCCTAGCACATGTGTCACACAGAAATGTGTGTGGCCTCCACAATGCAAGCCAACCATGGCCACTGTGGCAATGGGCTCGAACACCCCATCACCACAGTGACCAAAAGGTAAGTGTGCTATCCATAGCTGATGCACATTTTGAACAGTGTGGCAATGGGGCCTAAAGCCCCATCACCACAGTGACCAAAAGGGAAGTGTGGTGTCCATAGCTGATGCACATTTTGAACAGTGTGGCAATGGGGCCTAAAGCCCCATCACCACAGTGACCAAAAGAGAAGTGTGGTGTCCATTACTGATGCACATTTTGAACAGTGTGGCAATGGGGCCTAAAGCCCCATCACCACAGTGACCAAAAGGAAAGTGTGGTGTCCATAGCTGATGCACATTTTGAACAGTGTGGCAATGGGGCCTAAAGCCCCATCACCACAGTGACCAAAAGGGAAGTGTGGAATCCATAGCTGATGCACATTTTGAACAGTGTGGCAATGGGGCCCAAAGCCCCATCACCAAAGTGACCAAAAGGGAAGTGTAGTCATGGTAAAAGCTGCCAAAGCCAAACTGCATGGATGAATCCTGGTCACACAACAACAAACACATCAGTGGCATAGTAGTGCTTGTGTCCCATAGCAACATAGATTGGTCGAGGGAAACAGTGCAGTGTCACTGAAACATCGTTTTGGCCATGTGCATACAAACATCACCCATGGGGGCCCACATTGTCAACATTCACAAATAACACAATGACAGAAGTGACCATCATAATGCTGACCCACATATCTGCACCAATGGACACACAAATGTAGATATCCTGTGGAGACTGTAGATGTCAGGTGAACAAATACCATACCATGGCAGCAATGGGACATACAAACCATGATTATTGTGCTGACTGATGACCTAGGAGTCCCAGGGACAGCAGGGGAAAGCCACCAAACAACATACAGCCAATGGCACACTCAAGATATGCCAATGCAGTGGTGCAAAGGCACAAACACAAACAGGCAGACTCACACTGCATATCAAACACAACAGGTGATGGGGGGTGTGCCAGTGTCCCCAGGCAACCACACAACACATGAGGAGGCCTGAATTCCAACCACACAGATGTGTATACAGTGCCATACAAAAGTTACTCATGGATCGGATACCCCTATGTGGGCAATCAGGCATTGTTAGATGAGAGGGAGCACAAATTACACATGTCACACAAGCTTGTAGGAACAGCAACTAACACAGCAAGAGACAGACCCACCACAGCACTACCCCCAGGGACCCCACATTGTGCTGACACTAGCCTGCATGATAATCCCACTGTGATGACAAAGTTAGATGTCGTTCACACTGTGAACCACAGCCATGTGTCCTGAGCAACTAACTACCATCACACCTACACAAGCTCCAATCAATCAGCACGGCCTGCCAGCCAAGGCCAATATGGAGGTAGGGGTCTAGCCGTGCAACAACTCACTTTTGCACACACTCAACACCACACACCCTGATCTCCACCAATGTGCAGCAGTGAAGCTCACATGGACTGGTGACATTGGACATGCACCCATGACAATACCAGGGGTGGTGGTGGGAACTAAGGTGCAGAAACCCATCACACATGGCCAGTCAACAAGACTCGTCAATGTCTGACACACAGCACAGTATGCCGTACATGGGCATGATGTGAAATCCACCACAATCAATGGGATCCTGGCCATAGTCACACACCAACGAAGAAGCCAAGGTGACACACGAAGAACACACGTACACAACTTCCAACATTGCAGCTCTGACCCTGAGGAGTGGCAGCAGTCACACACACAACGTGTCACAATCACTGAAAGCTACCACAAACTGTAAATCACATGACTCGTGTAAACAACAAGTGCCAAGGGGAATCCTGAATGTGTCCCATCTGCGTTTGCCCACATCCCCAGCCCTGACAACAAAGACAACCTGGTATGACAACCTCATGAACATTAGTTTGCCATGCACCCACATCACGGAGAAACCAGGTCCAAGATGCTGGATGAACACAGAACAACTCAGCAAGCATCACAAACAGGAACATCCCTAGGGACACAGCCTGTGTAGGAAAAGGGAAGGGAACACTGCACAGACATGCTTACACAACACACAACACAGGCCCACGCAATGTCACCGGATTACACACTGCCATGAGGGCACTCCACTCCTGTGGAAGGTCCGCTGTGCCAAACCTTGTCTGTGCACGACCCAAACATGTCAGCAGAACACTCCGTCAGTGAGTCAACAACCACAACACACAGAAGGCTCTGCTCACATCAGCCTGGGTACGGGAGTGTCACGTCAGTCATCTGCACACACACAAAACACGTGTCAAGCAAGTTGCACTGTATACACAGATGAGTCCTTCGACATTGATGTGCAAAACTGCATGTCCAGTGGAGCTGGGCACACAGTCAGGGAAATCGGAACATTGAACAGTGGTAAGCCCACCAGATGTGCATCAGTGTAAGACAAAGATGTTCATTTACAAATGCAAAATGGACATCCCTGTGTCAAATGCTGAACATTACACCCTCAGACTGTAGCAAAGGATGCCATAGATCCAGACTACAACAGGACACATATCCCATGGACCACATGGAGTCCATCACTGCAACACTTCATTTTCCTGATGTGAACACTATTACAACTGCAAATGCAGGATGCTACTCATCCACATCATGTACATCAAAAGAAAACCCACAAGTAAACAAAAAGAGGCTTTATTCAGCAAATGTCAGGGTAAACACGGAAGTCCAAAAGAAACTAAGGCCAATGGCCAGTCCAAAATCACAGTCCCAACAGGGTGAGAAGTGACAACTGGTCACACATTGCTTGCCTGCACTGGTACGGTTAGGGGACATCCCCCTTGGAGGGGCATACAAGGGGCAGGCCAGGCACCGCAGGGACAGGATCAGGGGATGGCAGAGTGAGGCAGTGAAGGGGTGGTGGGTGCAGGAGTGTCACCGGCAACTGCAGTGGAGGTGTCTGACTCAGGGGGGCCGGCACCACTGTGGTACACAAGTCAGTTGGTGTGGGTGCTGCAACCACTGCAGTGGGCTGGACTGATGTAGTGGACTGGGTACCCACTGCAGTGCCCGAGTCAGACGTGGTGGTTGTGGACTCCACTGCAGTGCATGACTCCAAGGGAGTGGAAGGGTGGGCAGATGAGGTGGGCAGGACAGAGGGGGGACCCGGTCTCCACAACAGTGCCACTAACAGGCAGAGCATCTGGGTTGGGGGTGGAAGAGCAAGTGGCAGGGGGGGAGGGCCTAAGCAGTCTGGGGATGCGGTATCGGTGTGTGGGGGAACCTGGGGCAGGGTGTGGCGGGGAACCTGTGCAGTGGTGGCCTGGGGGATGGAGGAGAGAGACTGGGCGGTGGAGCTGCGTGGTGGTGGTGGTGGGGTCTTGCTCTTCCTGGTCCGGGGGGACTTCCTAATGGGGTCCTGTGTCTGCCTGCGCCTGGGGGAGGGTGTCCGGGGGCGAGGGGCACTCCCCTCTGTGTGGGTGGACTTCCTCTTCCCCCGGTATGCTGGATCAGCAGGATTGGAGGGGAAGAGGCCGAGGTCACACAGGAAGATCTGCTGTGTAGGTGGGGTAGCAGGCGAGGCAAGGGAAGGGGTCTTGGAGGGAGAGGATTTGGAGGACTGCGGAGTGAATGTGGATGCCTGTGTGTGTGTGTGTTCCCCATCCCCTGTGTCTGTGGTATCAGTCCCCTGAGGATGCTTGTGTGCACGTCTTGCCTTTCTCTTGGGTGTGTCTGTGCTGCTCGTGTCTGTGTGTTTGGGTGACTGTGCAGGTGTGCATGTGCTTTGGACAGGTAGGGGGCAGGAAGTGTGGATGGGGCAGAGGTGGGAGGGGTGAGGGACTGTTGGAGGAGGGACACTGCTGCCGTCAGGGAGGAGTCCATGGACTTATTGCTCCTCTGTAGGGCAGACATACCCGTCGAGATGCCCTCCATGAACGACACCAGCTGTGTCAACAGAGTGGTGTGTGCATGGAGGACACTCAGCATTGCTGTCTGCCCTACATGGAGCTGCCGAAGGAGGTACACAGACTCCTCACTCAGGGCAGCAGGGGACACAGGGGCAGGGGGTGCGGTGCCTGGCACGAAGGAGACATGCTCCCGAGCACGGGAGCCTCCACGGACTTCAGGAATGGGAGCCAATGAGAGGGCGGTGGTGGTGGTGGTGGTGGTGGCGGGGCCAGACAGACTAGCTGGCCTTTGGTGGCTGCTGAGACCCGCCTCCACAAGGGAGTCATCCTCCGAGCTGCTGTGGTCCTCAGCTGAGGTGGATGGTGCTGAGGACTCCTCGGTGTGGCTCCCCTCGCCCTCCGTGCCACTGGGTCCCTCTGACCACTCGTCCGATGCTGACCCAGTCTGGCTCCGCTGCTCCTCCTGGTCCGTGGAGCTGTCCCCTCCTGTGGCCGTGGATGTATCTGCAAACAATTAGGGAAACAGACAAACATCAGTCACCTGCACTGACCGCACACACCACAGTAAGTACAGCACATTACAGAGCAAGCCCTGGCATCCTTAGTTGAACATTGCCTAAAGTCCTCACACAGATTCGGGAAGCCAATTGTCAGTCTGATGGTCAACCATGGGACTCACACCCCTCCTGCCCTTGCACCCATCTGTCTGGTGCCTGTCTGATGGTAAGACCCCAGTGTGGACACATGCACCACCTACACAGTTGTTGGACATTGCAGGGAACACGGTGAAGTATGTGAACATGCACACATCACATCTCTTGCCACTGAGTCAGTGCAGGTGTCCGGATAAAGGGATGGCCAGAGTCTAAATAGAAATGCATGTGATGCATACCAGCACCAGACACCATGATGCACCCATGTCCGGATAGTCAATGCCACAATGGGGTGCATGTTGCACATGTCACTCCCCTGCAGGATCAGTCCCAGGAAGTTTAATGCCATGACACAGGAATGCGTGCAAAGTCATACATTACTGTCTCAAGTCACATGGCCATGGCAGCCAGCCAACAACAGTCTGCACTGTGTCACAATCCGAGGACATGGGGAATGCAAGTTATGTGACTGACAAGTGCACATGTCCATCCCCCAAAAACCACATCATCTGTACTACTATTTGTCCACGTCATACCAACTGGACATATGGGGGACATGAAACACAACTCTCTGAACATGAGCACCTCACAGTGTGCTGTGAATGAAAATACAGCTGCCTGAAAGTCACAGTCGCAAACACCTGTGTGCACAGTCAAGTGATCAGACACCTATAAGTCACAGAAGTATCGTCTATCATGGTCACATCTCAGATGGCATGCTGAGCCCTAACCGATAAACATACCAGTAGTCCTGACAACGAAGACACAGCACAATGAGACAGAGGCAGACACCTGAGGGTACATTTCACTGATCACAACATGCCAGATGATACACGGGAGTGGGAGTACAGAGTGTATTGTATGCCCTGGAGTAGGCATGACTGTCCAGCTCCACCTGTAAGAGGGATGAGTCCTGGACAGTAGGCAGGTGGCTAAGCATGTGTGACACACTGGATACACATACTCCTGAGGCCCAAACATTGTTCCCACCAGCAGCATGGGTGTGTGCCAAATTCCCCAGGGACATGTGGTGAGTCAGAGCAGCAAGCGGACCACATATCAAAGTTACACCCAGATTACATGTCAGAACTTAGGCATTGTGTAAGCAATTGACCCACCCATGAATCGCACAACATAGTCACGGGAACAAATGCTGTCCCCCACCTTGAGCAAAGCTAAATGCAATGACACAGTCCCCAAATGACACAATTTCCTGACTATAAGGGCCACACATATGCGTATCAGAGGAGAAGTGGGCATGTCACAAATGAGGGACATGGGTCCTGGACCACATGACTGATGTACTGTGGAAGTTTAACCAGGCCAGAGGAGGGCACATAGCATGTCAGACAAAGTGCACAGTGCAGTCATGGACTCACCCCCTCCTTGCTGCTGTCTGGCCTTCAGCTGCCCATCCAGGTCAGGGAAGACCACCGCCAGGATCCGGAGCATGTGGGGGTCAGGGTCCGGTGTCCGCCCCTCCTGCGAGGAGGCGACAGCTTCAGCTGGACCCTTGCGATCCTCCGGGTCCAGCCACGAAGGTCCTGCCACCTCTTCTGGCAGTTGCGGATCCTGCGCCTGTAGACCCCCACGGATCTTACTTCCCGGGCGATGGTCAGCCAGATTTCCTGCTTCTGGTGGGCATCAACCTGTGAGGATGACAAAGTGAAAAGGCCATTACTACACATGCAACATATACGTGCATCACACAGTTGGATATACATGTCTCAATCACAGGGGCATATGATGTACACAGGCAGTGCAACAATGGCTATGAACAGTTTGCCAGCAGTCACTACATGGTATCATTGCATGGGAAGTAAACCTAGTTGGAATGCACTGTTACTGCACTGTACCAGTTCAGTGCATGTAACTACACACTTTGGGGTGTGACAACTACTCAGTGAGCATGCTAGCCAGTGGTGTGCACACTGAAAGTCCTGCTAGTCAGACAACATGCACAATTAGTAAGGCAGTGGACAGCACACTCACCTGCTCCCCTGGTTTCCCATACAGCTTGCTGTACTGTGGAAGGAGGCTGTCCAGCAGGGCCTGGTTCTCCTCAAGGCTGAAGGCTGGGGCTCTCTCCACAGTACGTGCCATTGCAGGAGCCAGAGGATGCATAAACAGCAGCAGTGTTGGTGGCAGATGTCGTCCTGGAGCATGTAGTGCAGGCAAGTGAGCTCTCAGGGGAACAGCCAGCATTATATGTGTGCTGCAGAGGCAGATACTGTCCCATGTGTCCAAAGTGATAGGTCCAAGTCGTTTGCATCTTCTGAATCTGACCAATCCATGGAATAGCAGCACTAATACACGCCCACATCATCCTTCAAATCTTCAACTTCATGACACCCATGATTTTGCAACATTGTTGTGGCTGGCCAACTGAATTCACTGCATCAGACTCGTTGGAGCTTCGAAAATGCGTCCGTTGCCATGCCAGGCCCCAGCCAATGTGTGCGCACCGTTCGGTCCATTGCTGTACAACGCGTATTTCGGGATACAACGCGTACCCGCACACATCATATGCAATGGGCCGGCCGGGCACACCGATCGGTCCATTGCTGTACAACGCGTATTTCGGGATACAACGCGTACCCGCACACATCATATGCAATGGGCCGGCCGGGTACACCGATCGGTCCATTGCTGTACAACGCGTATTCGGGTACAACGCGTACCCGCACACACAGATGCAATGGGCCGGCCGGGCACACCGATCGGTCCATTGCTGTACAACGCGTATTTCGGGATACAACGCGTACCCGCACACATCATATGCAATGGGCCGGCCGGGCACACCGATCGGTCCATTGCTGTTCAACGCGTACGGATCACGCGTACCGCACAACAGATGCAATGGGCCGGCCGGGCACACCGATCGGTCCATTGCTGTACAACACGTATTTCGGGATACAACGCGTACCCGCACACATCATATGCAATGGGCCGGCCGGGCACACCGATCGGTCCATTGCTGTTCAACGCGTGCCTGCTCACAACAGATGCAATGGGCCGGCCGGGCACACCGATCGGTCCATTGCTGTACAACGCGTATTTCGGGATACAACGCGTACCCGCACACATCATATGCAATGGGCCGGCCGGGCACACCGATCGGTCCATTGCTGTTCAACGCGTACTACCGCTCACAACAGATGCAATGGGCCGGCCGGGCACACCGATCGGTCCATTGCTGTACAACGCGTATTTCGGGATACAACGCGTACCCGCACACATCATATGCAATGGGCCGGCCGGGCACACCGATCGGTCCATTGCTGTACAACGCGTATTTCGGGATACAACGCGTACCGACACATCACATGCAATGGGCCGGCCGGGCACACCGATTGGTCCATTGCTGTACAACGCTGGATTTCGGGATACAACGCGTACCCGCACACATCATATGCAATGGGCCGGCCGGGCACACCGATCGGTCCATTGCTGTACAACGCGTATTTCGGGATACAACGCGTACCCGCACACATCATATGCAATGGGCAGGCCGGGCAAACCGATCGGTCCATTGCTGTTCAACGCGTACCCGCTCACAACAGATGCAATGGGCCGGCCGGGCACACCGATCAGTCCATTGCTGTACAACGCGTATTTCGGGATACGACGCGTACCCGCACACATCATATGCAATGGGCCGGCAGGGCACACCGATCGGTCCATTGCTGTACAACGCGTATTTCGGGATACAACGCTGTACCCGCGACACATCATATGCAATGGGCTGGCCGGGCACACTGATCGGTCCATTGCTGTACAACGCGTAGCCGCTCACAACAGATGCAATGGGCCGGCCGGGCACACCGATCGGTCCATTGCTGTACAACGCGTATTTCGGGATACAACGCTGCACCGCACACATCATATGCAATGGGCCGGCCGGGCACACCGATCGGTCCATTGCTGTACAACGCGTATTTCGGGATACAACGCGTACCACGACACATCACATGCAATGGGCCGGCCGGGCACACCGATCGGTCCATTGCTGTACAACGCAGATTTCGGGATACAACGCGTACCCGCACACATCATATGCAATGGGCCGGCCGGGCACACCGATCGGTCCATTGCTGTACAATGCGTATTTCGGGATACAACGCGTACCCGCACACATCATATGCAATGGGCAGGCCGGGCAAACCGATCGGTCCATTGCTGTTCAACGCGTACCCGCCACAACAGATGCAATGGGCCGGCCGGGCACACCGATCAGTCCATTGCTGTACAACGCGTATTTCGGGATACGACGCGTACTCGCGACACATCATATGCAATGGGCCGGCAGGGCACACCGATCGGTCCATTGCTGTACAACGCGTATTTCGGGATACAACGCGTACCCGCACACATCATATGCAATGGGCTGGCCGGGCACACTGATCGGTCCATTGCTGTACAACGCGTAGGCCGCGTGCACAACAGATGCAATGGGCCGGCCGGGCACACCGATCGGTCCATTGCTGTACAACGCAGTAACTGTACAGGTCAGTCGCATATGTCACCATGCTTGTCACTGGTGAACATATGCCAGCCACATATACCTGCCAGAGACCCAGGGGCACACCTACAACACCACACCCAGTCCACACTGTTTCCTGAGGCATGTAAGGCTGCATTTCCTTCTCTGTGTATGGGGGTTAACATGTGGTTTCTGTGGTGGCACTTGTGTGCAGCCACACCAAGGCTGTGCATGTGTTCATGGGGACAGGGTCCTTGGTGTGTTGTGCACATGACCACTGTGATGTGCAACAGTTCATTTTGGAGCATGTGGCATGGTCACATTTCCAGGTTGTGTATGTGTATGACATGTCACATACCCCCAGAGTCCCATGTGGGAAGGCATGTACGTCACAGGATGACCCATTGCCACAATAGTGATGTCCCTGAAACAAACCTCTTATCTGACCTATTTCATTTCAACAATGGTAATCACTCAAAAAAACGACATTTCCCCACAAATAAAGTCTCATCACATATAATTTTTCTTATAATTTATTTTTTATCAAAACACTTGTGCTTTTTCTTTATTTGTTTTTTTGAATAATTGTTATCTTTTTTGGTGCTCAATATTCATGAAAAACATTTACAAATATTCACAAATTCATATAATTGTTTATATTATAAGACATTAAAAGAACAGATCTCTCAATTGTGGTAACCCCCACATCACCATCATACCTCCATTCTCACCTCTCATACTCTTCAATCATACTACCAAACATACCACACAAAGAAAAAATGTGACAATAAAATACACAACTATTAACGGGATCCTACTGATTATTACTTTCTGACATGGTTTAAAAATTTCGACTCCAACATTCCAAAAATTAGCTCATTGCTTCTGATTAGATCTTGTCTCATCTGTGTCTTGGGTAGGATTCCCAGATGTGTAAGAGATGGTTCTACGCACGTTTCGGTGAAAAACAATTTATATCACCTTCTTCAGGACCAAATAGACATACATTTCTTTAAATCTGTATAGTGGCCTGGGGGTTATCTGTAAATACAATAGTGATTTGCATCAGACAATGGGGAATGTCATATTCTGCATTAATTTCAGAAAATATTTATTACTACATAGTCATGCTCATCTAGTGACCAGCCCTTAGAAAAATTGGTATAGATACGTCATCTACTTACTCCTGACAAACATTCGCCAGTGCTCAAAGAGAAGAAAATAGTGTGAAATTTAATTTTAGGTACTAGAATATCCCAGTGTGAGTCTGGTGTGCCTAGAAGACAGAAAAGTGTTTGGGAAAAGGTTCTTGTGAACATGCATAAGAGTATAGGTGGATACCCGTTTCTTTTAAAAAGAGAAAATTTTATTTTATATATTGAATATTCCTACATGAATTGCTTGACATAAGATTTTCTCTGGTTCAGAAGGATATCTTGTCCTCAGGTGGGAATCACTGATTGCGATTGCTCTCAAAAATTATATATTTATAGTCTGAAACAAATTATGATTTAGGTTAGCCCAACAACTTTATTCCTTTTCTGATTGGAGATTTTAACTATATCTAAGAGATATCGTATCTTACCCCTGATTATATGTTCTTTTCCAGAGAAATTATTCTCTATCTCATACAGGGATGTGAGTAAATGATGTTTGTAGAAGCTGGTCCAATATTCGATTTGTAATGCATCCCACTTCTATATAAAATCTTTTGGTTCCATCTGTAACAATAAATCCCCAAACAATATATTATAGGTCGTTACCTATTTGCTTGATCTCCTTTGGCACTACGCTATAAGATTCTTTTTGGGATATGTTAAAAATGTCTTACCTATACATTGGCAATGCAGTTGATTACAGGGTATTTCACAGTAGCTCCATTATCCCATGGCGGATGTTTGTCAGGAGTAAGTAGATGACGTATCTATACCAATTTTTCTAAGGGCTGGTCACTAGATGAGCATGTCTATGTAGTAATAAATATTTTCTGAAATTAATGCAGAATATGACATTCCCCTTTGTCTGATGCAAATCACTATTGTATTTACAGATAACCCCCAGGCCACTATACAGATTTAAAGAAATGTATGTCTATTTGGTCCTGAAGAAGGTGATATAAATTGTTTTTCACCGAAACGTGCGTAGACCATCTCTTACACATCTGGGAATCCTACCCAAGACACAGATGAGACAAGATCTAATCAGAAGCAATGAGCTAATTTTTTGAATGTTAGAGTCGAAATTTTAAACCATGTCAGAAAGTAATAATCAGTAGGATCCCGTTAATAGTTGTGTATTTTATTGTCACATTTTTTCTTTGTGTGGTATGTTTGGTAGTATGATTGAAGAGTATGAGAGGTGAGAATGGAGGTATGATGGTGATGTGGGGTTACCACAATTGAGAGATCTGTTCTTTTAATGTCTTATAATATAAACAATTATATGAATTTGTGAATATTTGTAAATGTTTTTCATGAATATTGAGCACCAAAAAGATAACAATTATTCAAAAAAACAAATAAAGAAAAAGCACAAGTGTTTTGATAAAAAATAAATTATAAGAAAAATTATATGTGATGAGACTTTATTTATGGGGAAATGTAGTTTTTTTGAGTGATTACCATTGTTGAAATGAAATAGGTCAGATAAGAGGTTTGTTTCATGGTTGTTGCTATTTCCCCCTCCTCTTGGACCTAAAAGTAAACAGGGGGCACCTTTTTCTTTGGTTACAATAGTGATGTCCCTCCACAGTCTGTGTGCATGTTGTGTTTCCGATGTCACTGATTCCATGTGCACGATGGGAGACAGTCTCCACATCAACGTTGTTTGTGCATGGACTTTGATGTTGTGCGTCACTGGCGTCCATGTCTGTCCTGCGGATGCGACAGGGGCCACTACCTGTGGGAGTCATGTTTGTTTTTCTGACGTGTACATGATACGCCATGTCATGCCAGTGTCCATGTGGCAAGACAGGGTCACTGGGAATCTACCTGTCAATGATCTGTGATGCCTGTGGCGCATCTGTCCAGACATGTCACTGTGGTGTGTGTGTGAACGTGACAGCAGTAAATGGGTACTGTGACACAGCCTAATGAGCTTCCCATTGCACAACCTGGTACCTGTTGTGCACACATGTTGTACTGAGAAGTTAGATGATGGCCATGTAGGTGCGAGTTATGTCCGACAGAACGGCGCACACATCAAGTACTTGTGTCACGTAATGATGTATCATGTGAAATTGAGTATGGTGAATGGCACATATGTGGGGTGTCTGACAATCTTTCTTCCTTCAACCTATGCACTGCAGGGCTCCAGCTGTCCATAGACCATTCCCTGACCTGGCAACGATGGTGGAACGTGACAGCATCCGACGGTACCGCTTCACCAGGCAGCTGATTGAGGATTTGGCAGTGCGCTTGGCACCACATTTGCAACCTGGCCGGACGTACCTCTACGGTGCTGACCCCCAAGGTGAAGGTAATGGCAGCCCTACACTTCTTTGCCACCGGTACCTTTCAACACACTGTTGCGACTGCCGGTGGGATGTCACAGACTATGTTCAGCCGTGTGCTACGCGATGTTTTGGAGGCAATGTTGAGATGCCTGAACCAGTACATCTATTTCCCAACACGTCAACAACTCACTGACGTCAAGAGTGACTTCTATGGCCTGGGGAGGATGCCACATGTCATTGGTTCCATTGATGGGACACATGTGGCTTTGATACCACCACAGGCACATGAGCAGGCATACCGGAACCGTAAACATTACCATTCGATCAATGCTCTGGTGGTATGTTTAGCAGATATGAGCATCACACATGTGTGCGCCCGTTTCCCTGGTTCAGCACACGATGCCTACGTGATGAGGAGTAGTCGCATCCCGAGGATGATGGCACAGATGCAGAACCAGCGTGCCTGGCTTGTTGGTGTGTACTGACTTTGTACCATTGTGTGTGTTCTGATCTGTAGTATTCCACCCACTTTTCCAAATCAGCTAATGTGCACTTGTCTGTCCGTAGGTGACTCCGGATACCCCAACATGCCGTGGTTGCTGACACCCCTCAGGAACCCTGTGACACCAGCCCAGATGCGCTACAATGAGGCACATGGTCAGACCAGGAGAGTGATAGAGCGGACCTTTGGTCTCCTGTAGAGCCGCTTCCGCTGCCTGGACAAGACAGGAGGGGCCCTCCCATATGCCCCAGCAAAGGTGTGCAATATTGTCATCGTCTGCTGCATGCTACACAACCTGGCAGTGCGGAAGGAGTTGCCTCTCATTCTGGATGACTGATGACCAACGTCCGCCACCTGTGGAGGATCCTGGCCTGGACCACGATGCCAGTGATGATGATGATGATGGTGATGTCCGCACACAGCTCATCACCAACTTCTTCAGCTGAATGTGAGTATCCAGGGAGATGTAATGTGAATGACGTGAGTTTGCATGATATGTGTGGGTGGTGCTCTGGTGCTGTTTGAGTGTGGCCATGTGCTACTTGACTGGATGCGTGCAGCAATGTGTCCTTCCAGGTAGTCTGAACTCCCCAACAGTTTTGATATGCTAACTTGGTTTTGTGTAGTTGTCTTGTGACATGTATTGGGCATGAGTATTGCAGTACTGTCCTGTTCTACAGTGATTTTAACTGTGTGTCATGTCTGTCCTTCACAGGGAGCTTACTGAGTACTTTGGTCAACTTGGATCCCCCGACACCATGATTCAGCTTTCAGGGTGGCAGCAGTAGTTGGCCTACAAGTGATGTGCCACACACCCCTGGACTTCATATCTTCTGCACTTGTTGACTGTGTGGCCACTGCCACGTGGGTAAACCTTGCATTTGTAGTGGAAACAACATGTTGCAAATGTGTAATAAACCTGTGCTTCACTTTGGGATGTGCGTTGTCTGTGGTCACACATCTGACTGACATTTGCTTACTGCACCTGTGGGCTAGTTGACACAGACTCTGAATAGGTGTGGTGTCTGTGCATTCCACTGTATTTCCTGGCAACATCACTGTGGGCGATGAGTCCGGTGGCCCTGGTGTCTGTGTTGTGTAGCCCTAGTGGTGTGTCTCCCTCATATGTGTCACGTCACCATGACTCACACGACGGTGTTGTACTTGCTGTAGCAGTTAGCATACACAGTGTAATTTAGCAGAACATCATCACCATAACAGTATCCACATTTGAATAACAACAGTGGCAAGTATGGTGTACTAGTGATTTTATTTACAGAAATGTGTGTGTGTATAGTGCACAGGATGGTGGGTGCTGTACATTGGGATTGGGATCCAAAGTTCCCAGATGAGTTGGAAGTCTTGGTAGCAGAAATGTCCTGAGTGAAGTCCACAGTCATATGATACATTAGTCCAACTTGAACTCCCCATCTCATGTGGGAAAGTAGTGTTACATTCGACAGGGTGAAACGTTTGCACACAAAGGAGAATTTCCGGAACAGGTGTTGGCTTCCTGGGGGATGTACGTGGCCATCAACCTCTCAGTTTTCCTTCCTCAGACGACCCCTCTTCTTTTGGGGGGGACCCTCACGTGCAGGCTGCGGCGGTGCAGGGGACTCTCCGCCAGAGTCCTCCTCCCTCCCTGTGGCGGTGTCAGTTGTTGCAGCACCAGATGTTGTGGGCACACAGGGAGGTGTGGCCATGTTGGTGCTAATCTGGCGGAGGCATGTCAATATGTCCCTATGCACCGCTGTGAGTTCTTGCAATGTGTCCCACTTGGACTCCATGCCCGACATGTGTGTCTCCACACGGGCCATGTGTGTCTCCACACCGGCCATGTGGGAGTCCAAGCGGGCATGATGGGCAGCCTGCTGCTGTTGTATGTCCTTGAGGATCCCCACTACCTGTCTGACCTCTCCGGTGCTATCCTGGTACGCATCAGCGATGCGTGCCAGTTGTGGGTCATCATGCAGTCCAGACCCCTCTGCAAGCAGCGACCTATGTCTACCACCCCTCCCACCACCCCTGGCGACACGTGCAGGACCTGCGGTGGCACGCACAGGTGACCCAAGGCCCACTTGGGGGTTGTTAGTGGTGTTGTCATCCGTTGCTCCACGGTGGGCCTGGGGCCCTGTGCTGTTGTCAGCGGTGGTCCTTGGTCTGTCCGTGTCGGTGGGGGTGGTCTGTATGTTGGCAGTTGTTGGAGGGGTGGGTGCAGGGGGTGCAGATGTTGGTCCAGCTGGTGCTGCATGATGACTCACACCGGAGGTGCCAGGTAGGTCTTCGCCATCCGAGGAGGGCAGAGGCTGTTCCACACCAGTGAGCTCTGTGTCCCCCGGAGCCTGGGACAGGGACTCCTCCTCGCCTGCTGCTGTGTCCCCATCATCGTCACCTGTATTTGGAAGAGACACACATTGTATGTAATGTTTCTACAGACATCAATGGTTCACACACCTGACAGTTGTGACTGTACCTCTGGATGCAGGCATGTACATTGCATTGTCCTAAGTTGTCACAGTAAGAGGTTGATATTGGTGTAGCACATTGTCATGCATACCTGGGGCATTTCAATATGAATGTTGAGGTGTGTGCATGGCCAGCATTGGTTGTATTTGGTGGACATCCGGCCATCCTTCTCCACCTGGCCTAGTTATCCCACCATGAAGCATGCCACCCTTGCAGTGGGTTCAGGTTGACTCTCAGGATGTCATTCAGTGGTGTTGTGCTGTTTGTTGGTGCACAGTTCCCAGCAGGGCCTTGTGCTCCCCACAGCAGTAGCCAGTGTCAGCCATCTTGTCAGTCCTTATCCACTCCCTGTGATGTGAGCATGGTTCAGAGTGGTGTTGATGGGCCAATTGTGAGGGTGAGCAGTATCTGTGACTCCAACTCCCATCATGCTATTGCTTACACCCCCTTCCCAGCATGCCCGTACTTCCTTCCTTTGGACTGTGCTTCCCTGTGGGGTAGTGTGCCTGTGCTGACAGGAAGGCTGACAGTGTTGTCCTTGCGTTTGTTTGGCTACAAGTCCCAGGTGTGTCCCTGTGCTGCACACAGCATTAGCCAGGGTGGTGGTTCTTTGTGGGATCTTCATTTGGTATGTGAGGCATTGCATTCTCCCAGGTGGGTTATGTGGAGTTTGTGTTGAGGGGGTGTGTGAGGTGAGCTGCTTGTAACTATGGTCAGTGCTGTGAGTCCTCCTTCCCAGCCAGCCAGATATCCCACCATGCAACGTGCTTGCATTGCAGAGAGTGCAAGTTGGCTTTCAGGATGTCAGGCAGTGGTGTTGTGCTGTTTGTTGGTGCACAGTTTCCAGCAGGGCCTTGTGCTCCCCACAGCAGTAGCCAGTGTCAGCCATCTTGTCAGTCCTTATCCACTCCCTGTGATGTGAGCATGGTTCAGAGTGGTGTTGATGGGCCAATTGTGAGGGTGAGCAGTATCTGTGACTCCAACTCCCATCATGCTATTGCTTACACCCCCCTTCCCAGCATGCCTGTACTTCCTTCCTTTGGACTGTGCTTCCCTGTGGGGTAGTGTGCCTGTGCTGACAGGAAGGCTGACAGTGTTGTCCTTGCGTTTGTTTGGCTACAAGTCCCAGGTGTGTCCCTGTGCTTCACACAGCATTAGCCAGGGTGGTGGTTCTTTGTGGGATCTTCATTTGGTATGTGAGGCATTGCATTCTCCCAGGTGGGTTATGTGGAGTTTGTGTTGAGGGGGTGTGTGAGGTGAGCTGCTTGTAACTATGGTCAGTGCTGTGAGTCCTCCTTCCCAGCCAGCCAGATATCCCACCATGCAACGTGCTTGCATTGCAGAGAGTGCAAGTTGGCTTTCAGGATGTCAGGCAGTGGTGTTGTGCTGTTTGTTGGTGCACAGTTCCCAGCAGGGCCTTGTGCTCCCCACAGCAGTAGCCAGTGTCAGCCATCTTGTCAGTCCTTCTCCACTCCCTGTGATGTGAGCATGGTTCAGAGTGGTGTTGATGGGCCAATTGTGAGGGTGAGCAGTATCTGTGACTCCAACTCCCATCATGCTATTGCTTACACCCCTTCCCAGCATGCCTGTACTTCCTTCCTTTGGACTGTGCTTCCCTGTGGGGTAGTGTGCCTGTGCTGACAGGAAGGCTGACAGTGTTGTCCTTGCGTTTGTTTGGCTACAAGTCCCAGGTGTGTCCCTGTGCTTCACACAGCATTAGCCAGGGTGGTGGTTCTTTGTGGGATCTTCATTTGGTATGTGAGGCATTGCATTCTCCCAGGTGGGTTATGTGGAGTTTGTGTTGAGGGTGTGTGTGAGGTGAGCTGCTTGTAACTATGGTCAGTGCTGTGAGTCCTCCTTCCCAGCCAGCCAGATATCCCACCATGCAACGTGCTTGCATTGCAGAGAGTGCAAGTTGGCTTTCAGGATGTCAGGCAGTGGTGTTGTGCTGTTTGTTGGTGCACAGTTCCCAGCAGGGCCTTGTGCTCCCCACAGCAGTAGCCAGTGTCAGCCATCTTGTCAGTCCTTATCCACTCCCTGTGATGTGAGCATGGTTCAGAGTGGTGTTGATGGGCCAATTGTGAGGGTGACAGTATCTGTGACTCCAACTCCCATCATGCTATTGCTTACACCCCCCTTCCCAGCATGCCCGTACTTCCTTCCTTTGGACTGTGCTTCCCTGTGGGGTAGTGTGCCTGTGCTGACAGTGTTGTCCTTGCGTTTGTTTGGCTACAAGTCCCAGGTGTGTCCCTGTGCTTCACACAGCATTAGCCAGGGTGGTGGTTCTTTGTGGGATCTTCATTTGGTATGTGAGGCATTGCATTCTCCCAGGTGGGTTATGTGGAGTTTGTGTTGAGGGGTGTGTGAGGTGAGCTGCTTGTAACTATGGTCAGTGCTGTGAGTCCTCCTTCCCAGCCAGCCAGATATCCCACCATGCAACGTGCTTGCATTGCAGAGAGTGCAAGTTGGCTTTCAGGATGTCAGGCAGTGGTGTTGTGCTGTTTGTTGGTGCACAGTTCCCAGCAGGGCCTTGTGCTCCCCACAGCAGTAGCCAGTGTCAGCCATCTTGTCAGTCCTTATCCACTCCCTGTGATGTGAGCATGGTTCAGAGTGGTGTTGATGGGCCAATTGTGAGGGTGAGCAGTATCTGTGACTACAACTCCCATCATGCTATTGGCTACACTGACTTCACCAGCATACACAGAATTCCTTCCTTTAAGTGAGCTTCCCTGTGAGGTGGTGTTCTAGTGGTGGCAAAATATCAGGCAGTGTTTGTTGGTTATATTTGTGCCACTGCCCTGCTCTATTTGTTGTTAGGTTTGTACATGTAATGACACAGTTACATATCACTATGAGATGGCATGTATTGTGTTTATCTAACTCACATACACATCTTGGGATGATTATCTTTTGGTTGCTGTTGATTTGCTAGGGGTGGATGGTTTGACTGTCCCCTTGACAGTGATGTGTGTGTATTGTGTCACAATATTGTGTATATTAGTTGTGTACTCACCAGGCTCTGGGATGTCTGTTAGTCCATATACGCTCACTGGTGGTAGGATGGCCCGCACCTTCTCCTCCCAGGGCCTGAGGTATACTGGTTTTGCAGGAGGGCCACTGCCGGTGTGCTGGCTCAGGAGGTAATCCTTCTTGAGTAGGTCTCTGACCCTCCTGCGCACATCATACCACCCGTTCTGGATGTCTTCCTTTGTGCGCAAACATGGTGATTGTGCGTTCACCCTGTCGACGATCCTCTCCCACATCTTGGTTTTCTGCGACATGGGGGTCTGTTGGACCAATGTGCCAAACAACTGTGGCTCTACCCTCAGGATCTCGTCTACCATGACTTCCAATTCACTATCTAGGAACTTTGGATTCTTCTTTAGGGGCATGGTGATGGGTGGTGGTGGTGGTGGTTATTGATGTGTGTGTGTGCAAGTAAGGGTGTGTGTGTGTAGGTTTTGCTGTGTGTGTGTGAGGGTGCTATTTGTTGATGTGCTAATGGTGTGTGGCTTTTGTGTTGGATGAGCTGTGTGTGTATCCGTGTTTGCTGTGTGATGGTGTTCTGTGCTGGCAGGTCAGTGGGATTTGCAAAGGATCATGGTAGGGATTTGTGGGCTTTATGTAGGTGGAGTTGGGGGTGTGTCCTTGTTCCATTTTTTTCACCCCCTGTATTTATTGGCTTTGTCATTGCTTGTTTGGCCCTTTTTTTTTTGTATTTTTTCATTTGTGATTATTGTGCATTAGGAGTTGTTCTTCTGACCGAGTAGGACATTGCAGTTGTCTCGTGCGCACCTCTCCGAGTCGTTCCCGCTGTGTTTCAGCTCAGTTTCATATGCGGCGTACGCGTCGGTCGCGGAGTATTGTGTTTGTTCGGCTATGTTTGGTATGCGTGTCGGTCGTACGGCTTGGGCTCCGTACGAATCGGTCTGAATTTGCACCCATTGCATCGTACTGCGCGGGTCGGAGTTCGCGGGTACGTTTCGTTCGGGTTATTTCCTGATGCGTGTCGGTCGGTTCGATTCGCGTGGTTTCCCGGCCGGATAGCTTGTTTCCGGCCGGGTCGGTCGTTTGCCTTGTGTTCCGTGCGAGTCGGTCGTGATTCCCATGCATTTCATCATACTTCCCAGGTCGGGCAACGCCGGTACGTGTCGGTCGGACTATAATCCCGTACCGAGTCGGTCGGTATTTTTTCCGGCCCGAATCGGATTCGGCCCCTCGGTGTCCCGCACCTTCTCTGACTTAATACTCACTGGAGTGGGAATAGTAATTTATATATGTTTAGTGTCCAGCACCTTTACTGAATTAATAGTGACTAGAGTGGGAATTTTAATTTTTATATGTTTAGTGTCCAGCACTTTCTTTCACTTAATATTGGGTGGAGTTTGAATAGTAAATTATATATGTTTAGTGTCCAGCACCTTCTATGACTTAATACTGACTGTAGTGGGAATAGTAATTTATATATCTTTAGTGTCCAGCACCTTCTGTGATTTAATACTAACTGAAGTGGGAATAGTAATTTATATATGTTTAATGTCCAGCACATTCCCTTATTTAATACTCAGTGGAGTGGGAATAGTAATTTATATATATGTTTAGTGTCCAGCACTTTCTTGGACTCTAATATTTGGTGGAGTTTGAATAGTAAATTATATATGTTTAGTGTCCAGCACCTTCCCTGACTTAATACTGACTGGAGTGGGAATAGTAATTTATATATGTTTAATGTCCAGCACCTTCCCAGACTTAATACTGACTGAAGTGGGAATAGTAATTTATATATGTTTAATGTCCAGCACCTTCCCTGACTTAATATTGACTGGAGTGGGAATAGTAATTTATATATGTTTAATGTCCAGCACCTTCCCTGACTTAATACTGACTGAAGTGGGAATAGTAATTTATATATGTTTAATGTCCAGCACCTTCCCTGACTTAATATTGACTGGAGTGGGAATAGTAATTTATATATGTTTAATGTCCAGCACCTTCCCTGACTTAGAGGTCGATTCCGATCTCGGCCGGTAGGGCTCCGAATCGGACTCGGCATTACCGGATCCGATTCGGAGCCCTGTTTCCCGACCAAGTTGGACGTGCGTCCGGGCGAGCGAGTACGATGCGAGCGTACGCGAAATCGCCGACCGACTCGTTCGCGGGACCCAACCACTCCGACCGACTCGCACGGACACGACTCGCACCGCGCAATGGAGACGTTCCCCGGCCGGGTAAGTACGATGCGTGCCGCGAGCAGTCCGACCGACACGCGCCCGTCCGGCTCGAAAGAGCAGTCGGAGCCGTACTTCGGGGTCCGTGTCGGACCCCCCTGTACACGTAGCCGCGCGAGTCGCACACAGGGGGACCCATGGGTCCCCCTACCTGTGCGTGTACGGCGCGAGTCGCTCGCCGCGTACCCGCTGTAGGGGGCGCCCTTGTTCGCTTCTCGCATCCATTGAGGCAATGGGAGCCCACGTACGCGTTGTACGACCGGCTCCCATTGACTTCAATGGGAGTCCGACCGACTCGAGTACGATAGCATACGGACGCATCGTACTCGTGCTTCGGTCGGGCTGCACGGGTCCGATTCGATCAGAAATCTCTCCGGGTCCGGCTCGGTCGGAGAGATTTCCGGCCCGAATCGGAATCGGCCCTTAGGTTGATTTTTGTAGATGTCTCCAGAGACTCTGGTTAAAATGATAATAGCAACCCTGGATTGCTGTGTGTGGATAATTTTTCAGTATAGCATTTATCATGGCTAATTCAAAATCAATAATTATTTTTGAAGGAAAATAATTATTGCTTTCTTGTTTTATTTTAGTGAGTATATCTATGTAGGTAGTTTGCTGCTTATTTGGTAATAGGGCATAGATGAATGGAATATTTGAATGTTGGTACAATCCATGCACTGTGTACAGCTGGTAGAATGGTTTTGGACAGACTTTGAAAGTTCCATCCATCATCCAGGTGTCACATTGCTGTAATTTAACTAAATTGTATGCAGTAGCAAACATAATTATTCTTTTATCAGGGCATTTGTTATCAAAAAATATAAATGGTTCTTTAGTGTGAGTAATGCTTAATTCTGGGGAATAACTACTTCTGCAAACGTTTTAGGGGCAGGTATGGTACTTGTAGTTGCTTTTTTTGTCTGGCAATAGTTCTTTTTAAAGAAGCTATGGATGGTAATTGTCCTGATGCATGTTGAGGTACTTTTAATAGTTGCTCTTTCAGTATTTGGGTGGTTGGTTTATCAGTACTAGTGCTTGCTTCTTTAATACTTTCAAGAGCATCTCTAACCTCAATCTCTGTTATGTTTGGGGTTGATTATGTTCTTTTACAGAAAGAACAGTAGTTTCATGAGTAATAGCTCTTCCATAGCATTTGTTAGAGTAGTATTTGCTACACTTCCAAAACACTTTAAGGCCAATTTGTTTCTCCTGTGTATAGACATACCCCATATAACATAATAACATTTTATTTTTTTGTGACATTACAAATTCTGCACCTTCAGTCATGTTGTTTTGTCTTATGCTAGGGAAATTAAAAACAAATTTTTAATATAATAAATACCACATATTTATTAAATACAGTTACATTTCAGTGAATATACTTACAATGTTTAGTTTGATGTAAATAAAATCGTCCAGGAAATGATTTCAAGCTTTATTTTCTATTTTCTTGATGTATTTTCTGTTGAGAAGAGAAAACAAACATTTTAATAATTTGATTACATTGTTTGTAGATGATAGGGATTTTAGGGGAAAAGGTATATTTGGGTGGGTATTTAAGGGTGCTTAATAATTGAAAATTATATTCTTACTTTTTAATTGTATTTAGTTGGTTAGTGTTTATAAAATGATTTTGGATGCTTTTACAGTTGGCTGTAGGGGAGATAGATAAAAATAAAATATATATTAGTGAATTACGTTTGAAAAATAATTTTAGGTAGCTTGGAAAAAAATATAATATACTTACATTGATTGTTCTTTTATTGGTGAGGATGTTGAAAATATTTTTCTGGCTTTGTAAGATATCTGTAGAGCAGATATAAATGTAAGTAATGAAAGATTAGTAAATTAGGTCTCAGAAATAATTAGGGTTGAAGGCTAGTAGTATGGTTATATTTTAAATACAGTTTTACTTACTTAGTGCAGTTTTAAAGATTTCTTCAGTAATGAAAGTTTTTTTCAGGAAACAGTCGGGCAGAGTTTCACCTTCTTCTTTATTGTAGGTTAGAAGTGTAAAGAGATGCAAACATTTCATGTTTATATAGTGTTTATTTAATTGGTTGCTTTATGTTATTGGTGTATTTTAAAATGTGAGTATTTGATTCGTCTCAAGTTAATTGTTTTTATTGTTTTGGCTGTTTGTTTCCATATAAGGGAAACGCTAATTAAGAACTTGTTAGTAGAAAGTTATTATTTTTTCGTTTGTCTTTTTAAAATATATTAAACATTGTTTTGAATGTGACATGATGCAAGCATTATATATTTAAAGCTTTTATTTTATTACTGTAATTGTTCGTTTAGAAAAAAAATTCTGTTTAATATATTGATGTGTTTGCAAATGATTATTTTATGTTATTTAAGTTTTATATTGTTTTATAATGTGAATTTATATTTGGTGCTAAACATATATTTAATTGACCAGTTTTTCAACAGTCGATATTGTTAAAAAGTCGATAATATTGATGTCTATATGTTGGTATTCGATATTTTTGATATTTTGTATGTGTTTTAAAATTAAACGATATTTAATTTAACAATATTTTGTATTTCGATATTGTGGTGTACAATATTTTTTATATACGATAGTGTACTCGATATTTTTGTATTTTTTTAAATAAGTATTGGTAGTCGATATTATTGTAGTCGATATTATGACGACTGATATTTTGTCAATACGATATTTTTGTTGTCGATATTATGTCAGTGATCCGAGTGAGGGGCCTGGGAAAGTGTAGATGTGATGTAAGGAGGGTGAAGGCTATAACAGGTTGGGTAGTCCAATAAACAAATTTAATAGGGTGGCTCCCACCTGAGTAAAAAGAAGAAAGAGTGGCGACTTATCTGAAATAATGGTTCAAGATCCTAGCGCTCTACTCTAATAGGGTCAACATGTTTCTTGCCTAAAAAGTCCTAAGGATCAGATGGCAATTCATCAGGACCATGTGCAAACTATCTACACACCGTGGTAGTGCTGTACCAACCTACCTACCATGTTACAATAGGTAAAGTACCTAAAAAGTGTTGAGGGTAATCTAAAAGAAAACAAAAGCATACATTAACATAGGCATAAGTGGCAACGTATACTTAGTAACAATGTAGCTCTCTCTGAATAAAATCAATAGTAGTGACCCATAGTGTGTGCACAGGTGACTCGCAGTGTCACTTGCAGTGATAAAGTGGCAGGCAACACACGTGATATCATAAACATAAAATATGTTAAAATGTCGCTCATCTCAGGAAAAAGCAGTAGCTCACAAAGGTCAATAAAACTCACCCTAAGGCTCTAATAGGCACGCCTCAACAGTGTCCGGCGGGGCTGTGACACCTCTAGGTACAGTGTCCTGAAGGGAAGCATCAATGAGGTTGTTAGGTTACCATAACCAAGTATAGAGGGATATCCCGCCATAGATCAATAGCCCGCTACGGGTGGGACCCAGGGGCAATGTGAGCCACCTAGAACGCACCAATGCAATCACCGGTACATGGTCCCTGTTGGACTTGGGCCTTTTTGGCAGGTTCACCCCATAACTTTTTGCCTTAAGCTCTGACATAGTGGTAGTGATTTTTGGCCTCTGCGCACTTTAGCACTGTGGCCCAGTGTAAAGTGCGTGCGCGCTCTGAGTGCGTGTGGTGAGATTAGCCTGCCCTCCCATAGGAATGCATGGGGGATATGTGTGTCCATGGTAATTCCTGGTATGAGGGGAGTGCAGGGTCGAGTTTAGTATGTGCGAAGTCATGAGAATAAATGCTGCGCAATGGTGTGCGCAGATTTATTATAACTAGTGTAGAAATGCCACTTCTAGAAGTTGGCATTTCTGTGTGCTCTGTGTCTGCCTGCCTGATGTGAATTGCATGTCTGGCTTGTGAGTGACAGGGGCTGGGAGGTGTGTGTGGCTCCAGGAGGGGCAGGGTGAGTCAGCGCAGGGCTGAATGGAGAGATCTCCATGTAGATGGGTGGGAGGAGTTGCACCTGGGACCTGAATAGGGCTGTGCCTTCCTTCTACAATGCTGGCTCCACCCCCTGTGGTGCGTCTGATGTCCCTAGCCTGTCCTGTGAAAGAAGAGAGGAGCTGAGCAAAACAAACCTAAACCAGTTCTAACTGGTATCCCCCAAGCCCTGCACCTTTAGACAAAGAAAAAGGGTGTATAAAAGAAGGGGCTGTGACCCCATGTTTGTTGTCCAGTTCTTAGTTGCTGTTCCTGCAGGGCGTGCTGCTGTTGGGGCCTTTTGCCTGTTCTAGCGCATTGCGAGTGCTTTATTTTTCATTATTCCCCCAGCAAAGGAGCACGAGGGCTCCGCAGCGCTGAGCTGCAATCATTGCCAGAGGGAATCCCAGCGTGGGGATTCACCCCCCCCTTACGGAGGCGGAGAGAAGCGGGTGCCCACCGCGCATTGCGCCACGAGCGGGAGCCTACCCCCGCTTTTGCCCGGAGAAGAGGAGTCGCCAGGCCGCTGCCGAGCGCGACTCGGAAGTGGAGAGGTGGGCGGGGCCAGCGCCCAAGCACGTCCGGAGCCTCGCGGGCTCCCAATCAAAGTCCCGGTCCCGAGAGAGTGGGGACCGGGCGAAGCATCGGAGAAGTCCTGAGCCCTAGGAGAGGGCCCAGGCAGAGGTGGAAGAACAGTGCGGCTGGAGCCTCGAGGGCTCCACAATGAAGTCCTGGGTCCCGAGAGGGGGCCCGGGTGAAGGGAGGCGGGCGGCCGAGGCCGCCGATGGCAGCGTGGGGCTCCCAGGAGTGAGGGGAAGCCCCGCCCCGTGAGAGAAGTGCTGCCGGTCCCGCAGCGCGGAGAGGAGACCCCGAGCAGCGCCAGTGAGCCCGGTGAGTGGGGCTCAAGTCATGTAGCGCATGGTGGAGGCACAGATGCTGAGCGGCCCCGTCTGGCAGCGGGCTGCTCCAACGTTGTTGAGCAGTTTCTGGTGAAAGCCAGAGAGCCCCAGAGGGTCCCGTGTCTTTGGGGGCATATCGAGGCGCATTGTCGGGCGCCTGGGCGGTCCCGCCAGAGAGCGGGCCGCCCCAACGATGGGAGCATGTGTTTAATGCCACTAGGGGGTCCAGAGGGCACAGAGGTGCCGGGCCCCCCTTCATGCAAAGTGCCACAGCTGCGCGCGCACCAGCGCGGGCAGCTGCGACGTAAGGGGCATAAGTGTGAGATGTCCCTGAGAGGGACCAGAGGCACAGAGGTGCCAGTGAGTTTTCCAGCTGCCCAGCAAGCAGTGGGCAGCTGCTACGCTTAGGCTGCTAGTTCTTGGGGGCATGTTATGTGAAAAGGGAGTGAGATGCACTCTCTGCCCCAGCGCAATGACACGCTTTGGATATTGCTGCAGTTGCAGCAGCCCTGACATTCTGGACACAGGGCATTTGAGCTCTTTGAGATGGCCAGTTGGCCAGGGGGACTGGTGGGTTTATAGGGCGCCAGGCCCTAAATGTGTTTGATACCTCTAATGTAATTATGCTTATGAGGTTATAGCATACTGCGTGGTATGCTGGTGAGGCATAATGTCTAATGATGGTTATGCTAATGAGATTATTGCATACTGCGTGTATGCTGGTGAGGACTAATGCGTAATATGTTTATGCTGGTGAGGTTATGGTCTAATGCGTTTAGGCTTATGAGGTTGGCGTGAGAATGTATTTCGCGCCTAATGTGATACTGTGCATAATGTGGTTTATGTTACAGGATGATGCTGAATACAGTGGTTACCAGTGATTACTGGTTGTACGTTTATATGTCTTACTTTACTAAGTTCGCTTGAGCTGGTTCTGACAGTGGTCCAGTTGGCCCTGTCAGGTGTAAATAATCCCCTTGTAAATATGACCTAGTGCCAGGTGGCACCATGTATATTATGTGAGTACTATTCTAATGTGTTATGAGAATACAAAGGCTATTTTTGATATAACCTTTTTGGAGTTCCTTTGTAGTGTGCCTGGGATGTTGTTGCTGTGTGCGTGCGCAAACGCTTTACACATTGCCTCCGGATAAGCCTGACTGCTCGTGCCAAGCTACCAAGGGGCTGAGCAGGGGTTATCTTTGGCGTGTAACTCCCTCGCCCTAACTAGAGTGGTGGTCTCTGCTTGGCTTTGGCGCAAGCCTTAGCCAACCAGAGATCCCATTTCTAACATTGGCTGTCAGCGGTGGGGATTAGGACTTGCGTTTGCACAGTACCACAGCGACAACTGGCTGCATTACAAAACTCTGCATTTTAGATAGTCACATGGAAAGGGATTATTGTTTCTGAGTTTGTTTAAAGAGTCATTTCTGTGAAATGTGTTTTATTGCACTATGAGTTGGGGGTCCTGCCAAGGACAGAAACCAGAGAATCTGAAGGAGGATACTGCCCCTATGCCGCAGTAGTTGTGGGGTTGTCCTGCAGTGGTAACTTAATTGGCAGGGGGACACTAGCTCAGGAGGGTAGATTATCCCCTAAGTGCAGTGAGAGTTTCTGGAATCCCCAGCAAGGGTGGGATCCAGTGGTGGCAGCAATATGAAGTCCAGTGCAGGAAGTCCCATTCCCAGTGTATGGTACCTGGTTCCCAGTAAGAGGGGGATAGGTTGAGATTCAGGGGCAGTAGATGCTGTCTCACCAGTCTGAGGGGGCGTATGTGGATGAGGGTGTGTGCACTGGACGATTGGGTGTGAGCTCTCTGTTTCCAGGGAACTCAGACGGGAGGCAGACCTCTGGCTGTGTGTTAGAGGATCTGAAGAGGCATTTGGGAGTGATCTTAAAAGGAGTGGCTCAGGTATCATCCGGACCTGCGTGGTGGAAGAGGTTCAGAGTAGCCCAGCTAGGTCCCGGTGTGGTAGGAGGGGTGTAGGGGCTCACGTCCTGTCTCTGTGGAGAAGGAGTGAGTGTGGGGCTGCGTGTCCCAAGGTGCCTGAAACCCAGTCTCAGGGCCTGGATGGTTCTTTCAGGGACACCAGGTTGGGGCCTAGACTGTACTGGTAGGTCATTTTGAGGGGGGGATCTCCCAGTGTCTAGAGAACGTGGAGCCTCTGTAAGCAGAGCTCCAGTGGTTCTGGTGTCTGGCGGTGCCACTCCTAAGTGGAGGGTGCAGAAGTCCAGATGGAGGGGTGAGAGGGGGAAAGAGTTCCCAGTGGAAGAACCAGTGGGTCAGGGGCCAGCCAGAAGGGCTGAGTCGCCAATGATTGGCCATGGTGACGCCACTTCTGTCCTGGGGGATCTTCACGCACTGTCAGATGGACAGGAGGTCGTGAGATCGGCGCCAGGCAGACTGTCACACGACACATTAGTTATGTGTCACCCTCAAGGGGGGGCATGCGTGCTCCCCGTGAAGTCCTGGTTCGCTGGGCATCTGACCAAAGGGTAGCGTCCCTGGGTTGGGGAGCCAGGTTCAGGTGTTTGCCTGTCCTGGACGGCAGGGCGGCTGTAATCAGTCCCCTGGCCGGTTTGCCTTCTAGGGGGTAACACTCCAGTTGGGAGGGTATCGGACTCTGGAAGGGGGTGCAGAGGGAGGGAGCCCTCGCCTCTGACCCCGGTGCAGCCGGTGAATTTATGTCCCAGGTGATAGACCAGTGATGGAGAGAGGTCCTGAACTGGTGGGAGAGTTGTGTTCTGGGGGTACTTCTCCTGGGAGAGTGCGGAATGCCAGAAGGGAGGTGGGGTGAGGAGACGCTTCACCCGTGACCTCTGGTCAGCCTGAGGGTGTGGACCCTAGGTTGGAGGATCAGTGGTAGTTTGGAACTACACTGAGAAGGGAGAGTGGAGAATGGCTATTGGATGCCAGGGGTTACTGCCCCCCACTCTGTGGATTGGCAAGGACCAGTGGTATCTGGGTGGCCTAGGGCCTGGTCCTGGCTGTGGATAACTAGGGAGGACCAGTGGGGTAGCCTAGTTGGTCCTGAGTTTTTTTTCAGAGGGAACCACATGGGTTCAGAGTGGCGTAGAACCGGAGGGTGTCCCTGCAGTGCGGGCCCGCGTCAGTGTTCTATCGCCCCAAGCAGGGAAGCCCATCACAGTGGTGATTGGTCTGCCCTGCGTTTTGGCTGGAAGGGGGTTGTGTTGGACTTGGGCCTTTTTGGCAGGTTCACCCCTGAACTTTTTGCCTTAAGCTCTGACATAGTGGTAGTGATTTTTGGCCTCTGCGCACTTTAGCACTGTGGCCCAGTGTAAACTGCGTGCGCGCTCTGAGTGCATGTGGTGAGATTAGCCTGCCCTCCCATAGGAATGCATGGGGGATATGTGTGTCCATGGTAATTCCTGGTATGAGGGGAGTGCAGGGTCGAGTTTAGTATGTGCGAACTCGTGAGAATAAATGCTGCGCAATGGTGTGCGCAGATTTATTATAACTAGTGTAGAAATTCCACTTCTAGAAGTTGGCATTTCTGTGTGCTCTGTGTCTGCCTGCCTGATGTGAATTGCATGTCTGGCTTGTGAGTGACAGGGGCTGGGAGGTGTGTGTGGCTCCAGGAGGGGCAGGGTGAGTCAGCGCAGGGCTGAATGGAGAGATCTCTATGTAGATGGGTGGGAGGAGTTGCACCTGGGACCTAAATAGGGCTGTGCCTTCCTTCTAAAATGCTGGCTCCACCCCCTGTGGTGCGTCTGATGTCCCTAGCCTGTCCTGTGAAAGAAGAGAGGAGCTGAGCAAAACAAAGTGCTCCAAAGCTCCCCTAAACCAGTTCTAACTGGTATCCCCCAAGCCCTGCACCTTTAGACAAAGGAAAAGGGTGTATAAAAGAAGGGGCTGTGACCCCATGTTTGTTGTCCAGTTCTTGGTTGCTGTTCCTGCAGGGCGTGCTGCTGTTGGGGCCCAGGGGGCTGCCAGGAGGGCTTGCCTCCCTGGGCCCTGCATTGCCCCCTTCTTCACGGAGGACTGATTCTTATATCTACAGGACCTTTGCCTGTTCTAGCGCATTGCAGCGCTTTATTTTTCATTATTCCCCCAGCAAAGGAGCACGAGGGCTCTGCAGCGCTGAGCTGCAATCATTGCCAGAGGGAATCCCAGCGTGGGGATTCCCCCTTACGGAGGCGGAGAGAAGCGGGTGCCCACCCCGTATTGCGCCACGAGCGGGAGCCTACCCCGCTTTTGCCCGGAGAAGAGGAGTCGCCGGGCCGCTGCCGAGCGCGACCCCGTTAGCCAGGGTCACAGTGAAGGCTGCTCCGACATCGCCCGCCGCACCGCCACTATCCAGAGCGAGGTGGCGTGTCAGACGAGCGGTGCGGGACCACGCCATCGTGCCTATATGGGGCGCAACGGTAAACCTGCTCCTTAGAAAGGCAGCGTTCGTCTGGCGTGCAGACAGCTGCCGCATCGGCCATTAAAACTAACCAGTAGGCGTAGCTGCAGATTCAGGAGGATTACTTCGCCGGTATTCGTTAAAGCCAACCATACTCACCTCAACTCAGCGTCACTGCACTGGACGACCTACCCCTACCGCCGGAACCGGGTGGTAAAGAGCAGCGTCGGGGAGGCACTGTTATACTCACCGGTTCCTTGCGGTGGGCGGGGGCAGTGTCAATCCAGAAGTAGAGTAGATGGACTGCTAACCTGTCTCAGCATGAGTGCAGGAAGTATCCAAGTGGGTAGGAACGGCGGCCATATTGGAATATGTTGTAATGTAGAAGGGAAAGGGGCACATCATGCTGATCCTGATCCTCGTAAAAACAATCTGGTTAGTCAAGATATCACCAAGCATAGTGTCACTATCTCAGGGACCGGAAATGAAAATGGGTATTCAGCACATATGGCCCGACACGATAGTAAAGTTAGAAGATGGTCAATAAGTTACGTGTATGCTTAAAGAGATTAAGTACGGTGTCACTAGTACTGAACGGTTGAGGGACAAACAGTATGATCTGCCAACAGTAACGGATAATAACCCAAGTGTGTGGACCTGACCTATCGCATAGAAATGCCCAGGTGTCACAAGTCAGTAGTGGAGGCAGTTATTCACATGGCTCATGAACATTAACATTAACATTAATGCAGTATAGCGCCCGCACAAGGGGTTGGTATGGTATCAGTGGTACTCCTAAGTACAAGATAGTGTGTTCAAACTACCAGACATATATAGGTATCAACCCAAGGCCCCCAGGGGATTTCATCGTTCAATCCACGTTGGTCAGTGGATAGACGGTGTATCCATCTTTGTTCTATCCTAAATAATCCTCTCTGTGTAATGTGGGGGTGGGCTTCCAGTACCACCCACCGAATGGTATCTGGTAGGTGACCCAAGTCTTTAAAGTGTGCGCACATCTTGGTAGAAACTCGTTGGCAACGAATGTTGCTTTTGTGTTCTGTGATCCTTGTCTTAACAGCTCTCATAGTCATGCCTATGTATCTCAGTTGGCACGGACAAGTGATCATGTAGATACACTGGGTTGTGTTACAGTTGGTGTGTTTGGTGAGGCGCCAAGTGAAGGTGTCGGAGAGTTCAATCTCCTTGGTGGGTGCTGTTTGGCGGCACACCGAGCATGAGCTGCAGGGATAATGGCCCTGTACCGGTGTGAGATCCCAAAGAGATCTCTGATCAATGGATAACAACATTAATACTTATGCACTTTACTCAAAACATACCCCTAAATATATGAACATACATAATTAAAAAAGGGGGTACCTAGAATAGGAAATATATGAAGATTATAACTTCCCTCTGAAGATAAATCAATCAGGGAATTGTAAGCGCGCTACTCACCCGTGAGGGTCTCAAGGCACTGAGGGGGGGGGGGGGAGGTCCGCAGATCTGTTTAGCCGAAGAGCCAAGTCTTGAGGGTCTTCCTGAAGGTGTTCAGGGAGGGGGCGCATCTGATGTCTGCCGGTAGCTCGTTCCAGGTCTTGGCTGCAATGTGAGAGAAGGATCTTCTGCCTACTCTGGCTCTGTGGATGCGCGGGGTTTCGGCCAGTGCGAGGTTGGAAGATCGGAGGTTTCTTATGGGTACGTGGAAGTTGATTCGTCGTTGAGGTATTTGGGTCAGTTGTGTAGGCATTTGTAGGCGTGAGTGAGGATTTTGAAAGTGACTCTTTTCTCCACGGGGAGCCAGTGGAGACTTCGTAGTTGTTGGCTGATGTGTTCGTGTCGGGGGATGCCGAGGATGAGTCTGGCGGCGGTGTTCTGTATTGTCTGGAGTTTGTGGAGTAGAGACTTGTTAATGCCGGCGTAAAGTGCGTTTCCATAGTCCAGTCTGCTGGTGATGAGTGCGTGGGTGACTGTCTTGACTCAGGGGGGATCCACTTGAAGGTCTTGCGGAGGATGCGGAGGGTGTTGAAGCAGCTGGAGGTGACGATGTTGACCTGTCGGTTCATGGTGAGTGATGAGTCGAGTACGATGCCGAGGTTCTTGGCGTGGTCTGAGGGGGTAGGTGGGCTTTCGAGGGCGGTTGGCCACCAGGTGCTGTCCCATGCAGAAGGGGTGGTACAGAGGACGAGGACTTCTGTCTTCTCGGCGTTGAGCTTCAGGCAGCTGTTGGTCATCCAGACTGCGACCTCTTGCATTCCTTTCTGGAAGTTGAGTTTAGCAGTGGTGGGGTCTTTGTTGAGGGAGAGGATGAGCTGGGTGTCGTCGGCGTAGGATACGATGTTGAGGCCGTGTTGTCGGACGATGGCTGCGAGGCGGGCCATGTAGATGTTGAAGAGGTTGGGGCTTAGTGATGAACCCTGTGGTACTCCGCAGGTGATTTTCGTGGGGTCGGAGAGGAAGGGTGGGAGTCTGATCCTTTGGCTTCTTCCGGTGAGGAATGATCGGATCCAGTCCAGGGCTGTTCCTTGTATGCCTGCGTCGTGTAGTCTGGCGACTAGTGTGTGGTGGGAGACGGTGTCGAAGGCCGCTGATAGGTCGAGTAGGATGAGGGCTGCGGAGTGGCCTTGATCCAGGAGGGTGCAGATGTCATCTGTGGTGGCGAGTAGGGCGGTCTCTGTGCTGTGGTTGCTTCAGAATCCGGATTGGGACGGGTCGAGGACGGCGTTCTCTTCAATGAATCGTGTCAGTTTCCTTTGGCTGCAAAGGGCAGGAGCGAGATGGGCCGATAGTTCTTGAGGTCGGTGGGGTCAGCTGTGGGCTTCTTGAGTAGGGGTCTGACTTCTGCGTGCTTCCAGTCATCTGGGAAGGTGCCTGTTTTGAAGGTGGTGTTGATGGTGCGTTGTAGTTCGGGTGCGATGGCGGCCGTGGCTCTGTGGTAGATGTGAGGGGGGCAGGGGTCGGTGGGGGCCCCCCCCGAGTGGATGCTTTTCATGGTCGAGGCGGTGTCATCGGCCGTGATCGGTGTCCAGTTGGAGATGGTGGGCTGACTGATGTTTCTGGGGGGTGGGGGGCCGTCTGTGGCACCTGGTGGATGGTCGATGAAGTTCTCGTAGAGGTTTTTGATCTTGAGGTGGAAATAGGTTCCAAGCTTGTCGCAAAGGTTTTGGGATGGGGTGATGTCTGTGGCTTCGCTGCGTGGGTTGGTGAATTCTTGAATGACACCGAAAAGTTCCTTGGAGTTGGTGGAGTTGGCCAGGATTTTGTTGTGGATGAAGTTCCTCTTGGTGGCTCTGATCTGGTTGTGGTAGTCCGTCATGGCGTCCTTGTAGGTGGTGTGGTTTTCGGTTGTCTTAGTGTTTCTCCAGTTCTTCTCCAGGCATCTGCAGGTGCGTCTGGCTTCTTGGAGAGCGGTGGTGAACCAGGCGGCTTTTCTGGGGCGTTGTCTGTCGGGGTTGGGTAGCAGGGCGAGCTCGTCTGCGCAGTTGGAGATCCAGGTGTGGAGTTCTCTGGCTGCGTTGTTTGTGTCAGGTGCCCAGGTGTGGTTGTCTTGGGTGAGGGTGAAGTTAAGTTGCTCGTCGGTAACCTTGCTCCAGTTCCTTCGAGGTGGGTGTGGGGCTGGTTTGGGTGCCTTGGGCTTGTTGATGGCGAAGTGTACGCAGTGATGGCCGGTCCATGGCAGCTGCATTGTGTGGCTGAATTGGATGCTGTTTCCTGCCGTGAAGATGGGGTCGAGGGTGTGTCCTGCTCTGTGGATCGGTGTGTTGACGAGTTGTTTAAGTCCGATGCTGGCGAGGTTGTCACGAAGGATAGTGGAGTTGGTGTCGCTGGGGTTGTCGAGGTGGAAGTTCAGGTCTCCAATGAGTATGTAGTTTGTTGAGGCGATGGCATGGGGTGCGATGAAGTCGGTGATGGTGGTGGCGAAGGGTGTTCGGGGGCCGGGGGGGTCTGTAGATGAGGGTTCCTTGGAGTGTGGCTTTGGGGGTGGTCTGGATCTGGAAGTGCAGGTGTTCGGCGGAGGGGACAGTTTCGCTGGAGGTGGTGAGGTGGAGGGTGTTCTTGTGGGTGATGGCAAGGCCCCCTCATGGGTGGTTGGGGCGGTCTTTCCTCTGGATCTTGTATCCGTCTAGGATGGCGGTGATGATGTCGGGGGCGGAGGATGCATTGGTCCAGGTCTCTGTGAAGAAGGCGATGTCGGGCGAGAGAGAGTCGAGTAGGTTCCAGATTTCCATGGCGTGTTTGTGTACGGAGCGTACGTTGAGGAGGATGCATTTTAGGGTGTCGCCGGTGCTGGCGGTGTTGGAGGCCGGGGTGGCGGTGAGGGTCTGGCGGCAGTGGAGGCAGGAGAACTGGCTGTGGGTCGTGTTCGGGGAGGCCTGTTGGCATTCTCTAAGTCTTCCAGGGTTGAGTGCGAGGAGGGTGGTGGTGACGTAGCGATGGGTAGTGGGAGGTCCAGGGTTCCTGGCGCAGGCACGGTTGGGTCGCGGATGGGCACAGACAGGCTTACCTTTGGCATGCCAGCGGCGCGCCCGCTGCGCGCGTCCGCTGCGCGACTGCGCAGTGCCGCCATTAAGTAGGGAAGGTGGGAGGGAGGAGAGGCTGGGAGACGGTAGCGGGGAAATTCCGGGGGGGGGAATTCCGGGGGGGAGGGGCGGCAGGGGCAGCAGCGGCAAAAGGCGAAAGAAACAGGCAGGCACGAGAAAATAAAAACAGTGGTGGAATTAGAGCAAGACACAGATGGGCACAATAACAGTGGCACAACAGGGAAAAATGAAGAGAAAAAAAACGGCTGAGAAAGGTTACGGTGGTTGCAGGCAGTCTGGTCCCAGTTGGAGCGGGCAGCAGCCTCGAACCTCCCAAGGAGGAGGTCGGGGTCTGGAGGCAAGAGACGGCACATCGGAGCTGCGGGGAGAGAGTGGACCTAGACCGAGGGTCATAATGAAGACTATGCTATGAATATGCATGTATGTATTTATTAGGGGTGGGTGGAACTCAGAGTTTTACTCTGCGGAATTCCTCGAAGTTCCATAAAAACTCAGCGAGATTCTGCGGAGTTTCGCAAGCGGGCGTAAATTGCACGTCTTGTTGCTCACGCTACTTTTTAGCACCGGGAACGTGAACAGCACCATGTGGAGCTCAAGAGGGCGCTGCTTCCTTGCTGTCGCTCCAGTATATTTTCTACTTGAGCGGCTGCTTTCTCACGACGAACGGTAGGGACTGCCCGTGACCACCCATATTGAGAAAATCTTGCCTGGTGCCCTCCTAGTGCCTGATAATGGCACTGGAGATGCCAATTCTCACTCAGCGTTGGTGAGCACCATGCAAGAAAAAATTATGCAATGAGGCGGCTGGCAGAGTTTGGCCTGAACTCCACATTACAAGTGTAACATGGAGTGGCAAAACCTATGCAAACTCCACCAGTCAAGCAGAATTTATCTCCTACCCCTAGTATTTATACACATTGACATATGAAAGAAATAGGCTATTATATCTTATTTCTTTTTCAATTATTATGGCCAGGTATAAAGAGTCCAAAAACGAATTCAAAAGGGGGTAAAAACACTAAGGTAATAAAATTGTTTTTATAAACAAAAATAACAGCTTCTTATTGTTTTGTGTAAATTCACTTTGTTATGAGAACATATGAATAGTTTCAGACAATCAGCTCTGAAAAGAAAGAACAATACTCAGATGATAACAGTATCACCTCAGATAATAATCACAATACTTGTCAGGGTGAACCACTAAAGTCAAATAAATGAACCTGTGCTTAACCATCTGGTATCTTGGCACAAAGGAGTCAGGCTTAATTAAGAGACAATGTGTAAAATGTATGCAGTCCTCAAACAGTAATAAAATGAAAACACAACAGATAAATTCCACTACAATGTAGAAAAATAGAGAATATTTTAATAAATAAACCAAATTGAAAATAAAATCCAATACGTAGAACCAGAGATAAGAATGTTTAAATTTTGAACAAAAAATTGTGCCAAAAAGGACACAGTGCTAACCATGCTTATCTGGGCATGCTAGAGAGGTTCAAAGTCAACAATTGAGGATGACCACGATGGATCCCAATGAAGCCCTCTATCTTGGGACTTAGTAACTTTTCTAGAAATCCTCATCATCAAAAATATCTTTATTTCGGGGTAAACCCCATAAAAACACATAGTATAAATACAACTCATTTTACATTATAAGTTAAAGGTCAAATGTTAAAAGTTAAAAACAAATAAAAGACAAATATAAAGATAAGCGAGATGCTTGCACAATAATAACCCAATGGAATAAGAGACCTTTGGTCTCAATGGCCATATGTGCAAAACTCACTGAGCCATCGGGCTTCATCGAAATTCATGAAATACATAAAATTAACTTAATTCATGTTGAACTCAAGTAATATTTGTTCTTCAGCCATAGTAAAGACAATCAATTGTTCTAAACATATTATTTCAAGAACTACCTTATACTATCCACCACCTCTGTCAGAGAAGCATAGAAGGATTGATTCTTTTCTTAGTGTCCCGGCTGAAAATAAGAACTTGCTCACCCCCAAACCAATCTGCCTGCCTGTATCAGATCTGAGGATTCTTAGTGCCACTTCGTAGCTTCTTGTGCCGAGGTTTAAACATAGTGGCTGAATCCACTTAAGTCTGGGTTTATAATAAACGGGGCAGGAAAACAACACATGTTCAATAGTCTCAATAGTATGAAGACAATAATGATAAGTAGAAATGCAATTCGTACAAGGATTTCACTTGGATGAGAAAGCTCTCATAGCAAGAGTGCCAAGCCTAAACTTAACATAAAGACTTTTGCTAAGGGTGGTTGGATCGCATCAAGATGGGACTCAAACTTAGGAATAGGCTTATGTGTCAGAAATTGGTCCTTGAGGTTCACGTTCTTCATTGTCTGATACCACTGATCCATAATAGTGCCCCAGTACATGTTTAAAAGATTACTTCTTAAGGTTTTTCTAATGGTTGAAGGCTCGCCCCACATCAAGTGCATTTCCAGTCTGAATTTAAATGATTTCACATGATGGAACCACCTCATTTTTAAATTAGTGTCAAATTATAGTACTTCAGCCATTTCATTTTTAAATGATTCCAGCTCATGGTAGAATCAGAGCCTTAGCCAATAAAGAAGTGGCCTCAGAGCAGCTAAGTGATCAACAGTTTTCAGGCCAGTATCAAAGATCAGAGGTAGAGTTGGTAAACTCTCGGGAATGCTTAATAGAGATTTAACAAAATTGTTCTCCTTTGAAGTCAAGGGGCTCACATCAGCCTCACCCCAGACTTCAGAGCTGTGTAATGCAGCCGATTGGACTTTCATCTTGTACACTTAGAGGGCCGGAGAGACTAATCTGGACTGTGTACCCCATAACAATTTCACATTGGCAGCTGCTCTATGCTGGACTAGGAGGCTGCGTTTCATGTGTTTGAGGCTCACATGATAACAGACTAGCCCCTCTTAGACCAAAATAATCAAAGGTTTGAACTTATGAAGAGTGTCATTTCCCAATCACAATGTACTAGTATGACCTTTATGAGGATTAAAAACCATGTACTTTGTCTTTTTGGTGTTGATTTCTAAGCCTCTGAGGGAGAATAATTCTCCAACTCTATTAAGAGGATTCTGTAAACCAAGAGGCACTCTATAGAGTAATAGGGTGTCATCGGCAAATAGGAGTGCAGGGACTTTTTTTCCTGTTCAATTCAGGGAAGTCATTAACACAGTTGTTCAAAAAGTCTACAACACTGTTGATACAATGGGGAAAAGAGTGTAGGTGCCAGGGACCTCCCCTGGCGGATGCCCCGTGAATTGGTGGGGGTTTGATAGATCACCAGTCCTGCCCCATTCAACCTGAGCATAGATTGATGCAGCCGAAATTGAAAGTTTAATAGGTGTAAGGGTACACCCATTGAGCCAAAGACTTCCCATAAATGTTTCCTAGGAACCAAAGAAAAGTTGCCCCTTAGATCAGCAAAGGTAATATACAGGTGATCTTTTTGGAGATTAATATATTTCCATATTATGAGTGAAAAGTGGAAAGCTCGATCAATGGTACTGATTTTGGCTTGAAAACCCACCTGAAAATTAGATACTATCTAAGCACCTTCTGTCCAGTCTTAGAGTTTGCGCAAAAGTTGCTTACATGAAATGTTCTAAAATTATCAAGCAGGCTTATAGGTCTGTAATTTCCAAGGATACCTAGGTTATCCTTTTTATAGATCAGAATGATATGTCCCCCATCCCATGTGTCTGATAGATCAGTCCCATTGAGAATAGCATTTGATAATACATTAATATAAAGCTCCTCAACATCAATTTCAGACTTGTATAAATCCCCCAAGATCATATCCGGTCTAGGGGCCTAGCCCAAATGAACGAACTCAATAGTACTAATTGTGTCTGTCAGAGAGAAGACAATGTGCTCAGATCTCTTTTAGTGGAGAAAAACAGAAATCTGACGCCAAACAGCGATTCACCATCAACAGCTGCAGAATCAATGGTAATCCCAGTCTCCATTTGTACTTTATGCAGAAAGTATGCAAAAAGTTCCACTTCTTGCACTTTGTGGACAGCTAAGGGTCGAGGACCTGAGGAACACCACTTGGGGGTTAGGACTCACTTCAACAGATGCCAGCAGCAGGGTCCTACGCAGATCCAGTTGGAACTGGGCAGCTGGGCAGTTGCAGAGGAAAAGGCCTCGGGAAGCTTGTTGTGTTTCATGTAGCTCAAACAGGAGGTCAGACAACTGACACTTAGAGTCACTACTATGGTCCTGGCTTTAAGGGAATCAGATCCGGTGTCTTCCTTCAGGCTCTTTAGACAGCAGTCAGTTCTTCTCCTGATTCTTCACAGGTATAGAAGTATTCTGAGGAGGGTACTGTGGATGCCATATATATGCCCAATCCAAGTCTGTGGGTGGGGGAAACTCCTGGCCACTCCCTAACCAATGGGGTCAAAGTTCCCAGGAATGACCCTACCCACTTTTGCAACACTTCCTGCGTGTTGTACTGGAAGCTATCCCACAGTACCACTCTATCCCTAAACCCAACATGACAGAATCCTTCTTCTCTGATCAGAGCTGCCGGTGCTCACCAAGAGGTGTGGTTAGGATGATGGGCAAACCCTACCTTGTGATCACTTCGAACCACTTCTAAGCAACTCTGCCTCCCACTGGGTTTGGAGCAAAGGTGACTGGAAAGGGAAAAGGGAGGCAGGCCGAAATGTGAGCTATATCTGTCAATGACAAGTTAGGCATCCTTTGAAGCTCAATCAGAAAAAGGGGGAGGAGGAGGATTGGGCTAGGTTCACCCTCCTGTGTGATCAGAATACATCAAAAAGAATCCGTAGGTGACGGATCAAAAGAACCTAGCCAAGAAACAAGGGCGGGTTCACCAATTGGGATGAAGGCCACCTCTACTGGTAGAAAAGAAACATTTCTTTTCTTGTGTCCCCTCACTCACCCAGGGTTGCCCCTAGGTGACATGCTTCATCATTGGGGCCATCCCAAACATCTACTGATTGGGGCGTGCTGCGACTTGCGGATTTACGTAGGAGCACTTACCTTGTGAGGCTATGTGTCGTGCAGTGTAGGGGGGAGTGGTGTAATCTTTGAAGCTCAACAAGGGGCTGGGCACAGCCCTCTGGCCACCCTGCTAAAGAAAGAAAAACACCTCCCCACACTCAAGCCCTTTGTTTACTGTCTGGAAGCAATCCACCTCTCACCACATTTGACTAATCAGCAGTCCGGTGACGCTGGACACTGGCAGAAAAGTCCTTTTGGCTTAGGTTGGAAAATAACATTCTAAAAGTGTCATTCCTAAAATAGCAATATAAAATCTGACGACTATTAAGCTGGATTTTAAATTAATATTAAAATGAGTCCTTGAATCATTTTTCCAGCTGCTCCCAGTCTGAAATTTGGCACTATCAAATTGTTATAATGTAACCCAGGATTTTCCTATCAGAGAGTCAGCCCTGCTACAGGGAAAAACGACTTGGAGTTTTTTCACTGCCAGGACATGTAAAACATTAGACATACATGTCCTAATTTTAAAATACTATGCCCCCTGCCCCATTTAGGGCCTACCTTAGTCTTGTCTTATAAGTATTAAAGATGAAAGTTTAGGCCTGGCAAAAGGTTTGTTTTGCTAAGATGAAATGGAAGTTTAAAACTGTGCACCCAGGCTGCAATGACAGGCACACTGACATGCTTTACTGTGCTACTTTAATGGGTGGCACAATGAGTTCTGAAGCCCACCAATAGCATTTCATTTACAGGCCCTGTGTACATGTGGTACCATATACTAGGGACTGACAAGTAAATTACAAGTGCCAATTAGAGGTATGATAATTCTAACATATTAAGAGAGTAGATCACAAGCACGTTACCACTGGTTAGGAATAAAGTGCGCAGAGTCCTATGGCCAACAGCGACAGGTTCAGCAAAGGAAGGTAAGAGTCTTGGGGAATACCACGCAAAAGATAGCCATAGCCAACACCAATCAGACTTCAGTGCACATTCATGACTTTTTTCCAGATGTAGATAATGGTGCAGTTGCCATAAATCTCTCAAAAGTGTTGAGGCCCCAAGTGAAACTGGTTACATTGGAGAAGTAAAAAATGAAGCTGCAGTATTCCACAAAAAGTTGCTGGATTCAGAGGCAGACCAGGCTGTTTGCAGGGCAAATGTTTCTGCTACTGAGGTTTGAGATACCTCTTTCTGTGTCAGAATTGCAACAAGCTTTGTTTTAAATGATCAAAGTGCTTTTTATGTCTACTTTTGGATAAGTAACACTTTCTAACAGTTTCTTTGGAGAAGATAGAATGTAATACAACATATTGCCACTATTGTTTGACCAATTAATACAGAGACAAAATCTGGGGATAACCCACAGCATGATTTATTTGACCTAATGAAATAAGAACCATTTCCTAGGAGTGTATGATAAGGAGTACTGAAAAAAAGGGTGCTGAAAGAAGTTTAAAAGAGAAACAGGCTTAGAAGGGTTATAACCACTGTGTAAAGAGATAGGATCACAAAGGAGTGAGTGTCCTAGTTGGTTGGTGCATAGAGATGTGCTATTGAATCTCTAAAAGCTAAACTTGAAAAATAAATGTCAAGATGTGTTGAAGAAAAGCATTTTGTATCTTTTCATACCAACCCAAGGATGCGTGTTATTGACAATAATAAAAATGGAAAGTGGTGATTGTCAAAGAGATTAATTACTCCATGTAGGAGCCACATAAGATGTGGATCTTCTGCTACAGAAAACTGAGTGCTATCTATTTGATCTATTGATAAAATATTGTAAGATGCCTCCTTCTTGGAGATCACTGAAGATGGCAGATGCTAGTTAGGTCCACTCCGACCGGCAGACTCAGCAATCAGTCATTAATCCTTCAACGACAAGCCCGTGAATGCCAAGAATCTCTGTCTAGGGCTATAGTGACAACCCTATGAGGAAAAACAGCGATAAGCAAGCCATGTGAAATGGACCACTCGGCAGCAGGGCTCAGGGTGACTATCTCACAGATTGGCCAACATTTCGACACCATACCTGACTGGAAGTGGGTTGACGTTTGGAGTTGCCCCGTCTGTGTGTGCAGCCTACGATTATTCCATAGACGCTAGAGAGGCCCAGCATTGTTGCACAGATAAAAGAGGTCCTCCATACGAACACTCCGACTGCAGACATTTTGTAGGAGATGTGGAAGGTGGGTCCAGCATCTACTCCACCTGCCTGTTACTGTCTGCATTGTCCCTGGAGATTGCCCCCCCTTCTAAAAGTGGGTGACTCCCTAAAAGCAGTAGACCTCTTTAAAGCTGTCATAAACTATGCACTAATCGCTTACCAGTGCACCATGCTGTGAACTTAATAGCCTTGGCGAGGCCCTTCCGTGAGCCCCATACTATGAGCTTAACTACCCTGGTGGGCCCCTCCATGAATCCCTACCTAAGCCTGACAGAGCCTGGTGAGTTGATAGGGAAAGTGATCACCTTGCCTGTCATAATATGGTGAGTCTGGTGCTGGAACAGATGTTGGAGGGAATGGGAAGATTTAATTCATCTAACAGCAGCAAGACCCATGTTAATATTGTGACAGTCGCATGAGGTGGTCAACAGTTAACCTCTTTATAAGGTGAGTGCAATATACAGCGGAGGGTGTCATAGTGCTGAATCTGCCTGTCTATAGCATTGTCTAAGCTATGTGCCGCCTTTAACCCTTAGTGCTGAATCTGCTTGTCTGCAAAGTTGTCTAAGCAACGAGACACATTTAATGCATCTTTAGCAACGCGTGTGAGGGAGAGTTCAGGAGCAACATTCTTGATAAGCAGACAGCGACTATCAGTAGGGAATCTAGTGCCACGTATGGTGAGGAAGGCAGAGTGGAGCCGTATCATACCATAGTGGTACGTGCAGTACTGGACAACCAGGCATAAGAAAAAAACCTGTTTTAAGTTGTCAAGCACGGGGAGCAGACAGTGCTTACCATGCACGGTTCAAGAAGTTAGTACAGCAGGCACGTAAGAAAGGTGTGCAGGAATCCCTGTTGTGTGACTGGTAATGATAAGGTGCGCAGGACTCCCTGTTATGTAACTGGTAATAATATAAACAACCGCAGCATTTTTGTGAATTGTGAAACCAACGACGTACACTAGTGCTGGCATAGAAGTGGACAGACTGTGAAGCAGAGATGCGCGTAAGAAAAGTGCTATATTTGAACAAGGAGAATAGCTGCTGTGATTCTGTAAGGACGATAGCTCCTGCAATGCTACAGCAAGCCCGCTGTTTGAAGTGCCAGATACCTGCAGCTGTATACATAAATAAGGAGAGTGTGTAGTAAAAATACACAAGATACAGTGGAGGCTGGAAGATTAACAGTAGGCCTGCTGCTTGAACTAAAGAGTGCACATAGTAAAAGTGCACAAAGTCCTGTGACATCTGAATACTTAACAGTAGGCCAGCTGTTTGAAGCAGAAGCCACCTGCTGCAACATTTATTTTAAAAGTTGATATCACTGGTATAATTATGAGGAGTAGTTTACGAAGCACACAACAGCTAAAAACCAAACACCATGTGTAAGAAAGTGGCTCTGTATATACTGCACCAAAGTAAGGTTCAGTGTGCACAGAGTCCACAGTCCCCAGAGGTTTGGCAGAGGCTAAAGTTAGATACAACCTTACTCTCTAAAGTGGTAGCTTGGTCGAGCAGTAAGGCAGTATCAGAGGACAGTGTAAAGCATTTGTTGTACACACTCAGTCAGCAAATGAAGCCACACACTCAAGAACTGAACTCTAGGCCAATGGTTTGTATATAAAAATATAGTTGTTTTATTTTAGAACCAACAATAGGTGTCAAAATATACTTTCTCAGAATGAGATGCTTTAGTTAAATACTGTTCAATAGGCAATAGACTTTTGAATGCAATAGTTACAGTTGTTGCAATATGCAACACAATTTTAAACACAATTATACATTGAACTCAATGGAAATTTCTGGTTAAATGCAATAGATTACTTTTGGATTACTTTTCTAACCACAGGACTGGATCCTAGATTCAGTCCTGGGACATCTCCTGTAAACAGTTGAGTAAAAACGTTTTGGTTACAGTTGTGATTTTTAAGGAATATTATTGTATTTTAAAAGTTGACACTTAGAAACTTTTTCAGCAAAAACCAGGCAATGTTATCCTATGGAAGGCATTCAAGTTACCAGTAAGTACATTTGTGATTACTTTTCTTACTCAGTTTTGGATCCTGGATCCAGCACTGGTGCATCTCCTGTAAACAGTTGAAGGAATGTGTTTTTTTATACAGGCGATTTTTAACGAATATTTGTAAGTTTGCAAAATTGACACTTAGAAACTTTTTCAGCAAAAACCAGGCAATGTTGTCCTATGGAAGGAAATTCAAGTTACCGGTAAGTACAGTTGTGATTACTTTTTAGGGTCAGTGCTGGGCACCAAGATCCAGCACTGGGATCTCTCCTGATAGCAGGTGAGTAAATTTGTTTTCGTAATTTGGCAGATTTTAGGTGAATATTTTAAAGTCTCAAAACTCGACACTTAGAAGAATTTCCAAGCAAAACCAGTCCATGTTATCCTATGGAAGGAAATTCAATTCGCCGGTAAGTTACTTTAACGTTACTTTTGTAATCCAGTGCTGGACTCCTAGATTCAGCACTGGGACATTTACTTAAAACAGGTAAGTAATTACGTTTTTGTAGTTTGTACGATTTTTAAAGAATATTCTTGTATTTCAAAAGTTGACACTTAGAAACTTTTTCACAAAGAACCACCAATGTTATCCTATGGAAGGAAATTCAATTCACAGGTAAGTTACTTTTTAATTACTTTTGTTACTCAGTGCTGGACACCTAGGTTCAGCACTGGGACCTTTCCTGCAAACAGTTGAGAAAATTCGGTTAGGTTATTTGTGCGATTTTTAAGGAATATTCTTAGTTTTCAAAAGTCAACACTTAGAAACTTTTTTGGAAGGAAAAGTGTCCATGTTATCCTATGAGGAAAAATGAGTTATCGGTTTCGAGGTAAGTAATCGGTCTTTTGAGTTAGGGTTCTGGGGTTAGACTCAGGGGTCTCCCAGGGTCAGTGATGCACTGTTGCACCCTCAGTGGCACTAGGGCGGCCGGGTGCAGAGTGTTGAGGCCCAATGTTATCCTATGTTGGATAGGGGGACTCCGGTTGGTGGCTGCTGGCAAGCAGGCCACTGGGTTGTGGGAGCAAAGCTCCTAGGGTTAAGCTCAGGGCACGTTGGGGACCAAGTTAGCACAGAAGGGGCACCCTCAGCGGCACTAGGGCGGCCGGGTGCAGGGTGCTGTTTTGAGGTCGGGTGCCCTGTTGATTTCAATGGAGATTTTCGGTTTTGGTTTTCAGCTGCAGGCTCGGTCCAGGAAGACTTCCGGGAGGAACCAACAGCTGGGCAGGTAAGTTGGAGGGCTCGGGGACGTAGGTGCACCTCGGGTTCCTTTCTCCAGGGCGCAGGGCGGCTGGATGCAGGGGTGTCTTTTGAGGTCGGATTTCACCTTACCGGGCCACTCGCGGTTGGGGGGGGGATCCGTGCAGAGGCTGCAGGCGACGTCGGGGAGCCTGGAGGGGTCAACCCACGGTGGACTCGGACTCTGGAGAGCTGGGGGACCTCGCTGGGACCGGTGGGCCACTTGAACTCGGGCTGTAGGCGACGGTTGCAGTGGTGGTTCCAGGCATCGGGTTTCTTTCTCCTCAGCAGGCTCGGAGTCTTTGTTTGGTGTTTCTTTTGAACAGAGCTGCTGTTCACAGGAGATCCGGTCTTTGTTGAAGGCAGTCAGTCCTCCCTGGGGTTCTGGAGGTCGCTGGCTGCAGGACAAGACTATTTATGGCGCAGGATCTCTGGAAACTGCAGACGGGCCGGTAGGGCTGGGGCCAAGTCAGTTGTTCTCTGCAGTCTCCTCTGCTGGGCGTCTTCTTTCGTCCTTTTTCTTCTTAGGTTGCGGGAATCTGAGGAAGGAAGAGTTCAGGGTGCCCCTAAATACTAGATTTAGGGGCGTTACAGGTAGGTAAAGGGCAGGGACCAATGGGTCCCTGCCCTGGGGTGGGTACACTCCCTATCCTGCCACTCTCCTGTGGGAGGGGGGCAGGAGCCTAGTCCTGATTGGGCAGGGCTCCCCATCTTCAAGATGGCGAGAGCCCGGAGATGTGCTTCACCTCGCCTCCCCCACCTGAGGGGTGGGGTTGGCAGAGGCTGGCACACCACCTTTCCTCCCTTGGTGTTTCCCGCCAGTCTTCCCGCCAGGATGGGGGGAAGAACCGGTGGGGGCCAGTTGCTGAGTACAGCAGGTGGTCTGGGGAAGCTCAGAAAGGCGGAATGCCTTTGAAGCTTCCCCCTGCCCATCCTGGGGGAGGAGGCCTAGCACCTCGCCCAGGACGTGCATTGTTGCAGGCCCGGGAGAGCGGATGGCTCTCTACCCAGGGGTCCAGCAACATGTCTGCTGTGTGGCAGCCTAGGCAGCCCCTCAGACAAGACATGGATTGTAGGTTAGGTTCAGGGGGCAACTCTAAGTTGCCCTCTGTCGTGCATTTTACAGTAAATCCCACACTGGCATCAGTGTGGGTTTACTGTGCTGAGGAGTTTGATACCAAACTTCTCAGTCTTCAGTGCAGCCATCATGGTGCTGTGGAGTTCGTGCTGACGACCTCCCAGCACCATATACTTGGAATGGCAGCACTGCACTTACAGTGCCCAGGAATGGACCTGGGTACTGTAGGGGCACAGGGCTCATGCACCTGTACCCTCACCACTGGCATAGGGCACCCAGCTAGAGGGGTGACTGAGGTATGCCAGGGCAGTGTGTTTGTGGGCATGGCACACAGGGATGTGTGCCATGTCGACTCTCTGTTTTGTTCTGCACCAAGACACTCAGCCTGCAAGGGCAGTGTGTGTGTGTCAGGGTACAGGGCCTCTAAGGGTGGCACAATAAGTGCTGCAGCCCTTAGGGGTCTTCTCTGGTCACAGTGCCCTGGGTACCTAGGGTACCATTTACCAGGGGCTTACCTGTGGCCAGAGATGCCAATTGGGTTTAGGCTTAGTACAGTTTTTAGGGAAGGAACACAGGCCCTGGGTACCTGATTGGCAGGGATCCAGGGCACACCAAGGAAAAGTGCATCAGTTATCAGGCAAAAAGTGGGGGGGTTACTGCAACAGAAACCCACTTTCCTACACCATGGTAGAATTAAAGAACATAGAGGTCAGTTCCTGCCACCATCCCCTACACTACGCTCATCAGACCGTTGTTAGCAGGGATCTGCACAAGGTCAGCTAAAGCAATATTCTACTGATAAGTTGGATGACATACTGCATGCTATAGAGACCTCGCACACTTCAGTAGAGTCGCAAATCAAAGCAATCCATGTAGACTTTGGCATCCTTTGAGAAGATCAAAAATTAAAAATTAGCCTGCAGGGTCACAGAAACTGACCGCAATATCTCCAACATAGTGCCGCGGCTGGCAAACCAAGCTAAGATCACTCACGATCTGCAGGATAGAATGCAACAACTGGAGTACCGGGCAGAGGATGCCGAAGGAAGAGCCCGCAGAAATAACATCTGAGTAGTGGGAATGCTGGAGGGTTTGGAGGGATCCCATAGCATGATAGATTTTCTGGAAGAATGGGTGGAGACATTTACACCAGCACTGACCCTTTCCCCTCACTTTTCTATGGAAAGGGTGCACAGAGTGCCTGCACGCAGACAACGACCTTGGGCACCTCTGCATCCAATAGTTCTAGTTCTGAAGCTGCTTCACTATAAAGACAGGAATGCAATACTACAAGCAAGCAGACATGCTGCTCCCCTCAAGTATGAGAGCAGTCATGTTTCTATTTTCCCTGATTTTACTCTGTTGATCCAATGGCAGCACTCCACTTTCGTCCCAGTGAAACGACATCTTCAAGACCTAAACATTCAATATTCTTTAACATTCCCGGTGAAGTTGTTAATTATACTTGAACAACTTACTCACTTCTTTTTGGATCCAGAATCAGCCTGGGATTGGGTGGAAGCCCACTTTGAGGGGAGTTGCTGTATCCCGAGGATTAGTAATCAAGCGTCGCGGCGTGGTCGGCGATGAGGCTGAGGAAATCATAGTCACAATAAGCCCATGGATACTACCAGATTACCCTCCCCAAATGAACTGCAGCAGAGCAAATAAATCTGATATAGAAGCTGCTTATGCCTTTCATCGTCCCTCGCCCTTAAACCACACAGTCTCAAGTTCACCTACAAGTGATGATGACATAACCTCTGTGGGATCGGGACATGGGGGGCTTCTGATTGGCTAAATTGTCAAGCCGCAAATGGCAGAAGACTTGATATAATACTCCATTTCCCAAGATCCACAGGCCTACAAAATATATCCTGTTGGTATACTGTATTTCGTTTGCAGATCTGCTGGTCACCACCTTCTCTTCGAGTTTCGTCACTACAAGGGGAATTGTCACTTCCCCCCTATTTTGAAAGTAGCTTTTTAGTACACATGTTTGGGCATGCAGCTACTGTCTGCAGGCTCTGGTTTCTGTTAGAATGTTATTGGTTATACCCCACAGTTAATCCCTGTAAGGCACAAGCAATGCAGAATCAGACACATGAACAAATACAAGGGGGTAGATTGGACGGGATCGGGGAGGGGGGCTATTTACCCTACAGATAATGACAAGATGGATCGTCACTGTAATACTAGATTTTTTATCCTAAATGTGCTGGGAGTGCACTTGGCACACTCTCAATATTCCATATGTGCATACATTACACGACAGCAGGAACATATTTTTTTTTGCAAGAGACTCATCTCATTGATGGTGAGCTTCAATGGCTCAGTAAGTGCTGGCGGGCCAGATTTATGCTACAATATACTCCTCTTATGCACGGGGAACCTTATTTTGGATCGTCCAGGAGCACCCTTTCTGTGTCTCTGAGCGGAGATTGATAGGGAAGGTAGAAAAGTGTTTGCAGAAGGCCGACTGTTAGACGTCAGGTTCCCTGTACCCTATTCCAGGTATAATTCCAGAAACTACATCTCCCATAATGCCTCAGAAAGGTGTGTTGCTTTGTGCCTTCCCATGCTGCACAGGGACTGATCAGCTGACAAACTCGGCTTATAAGCCGTGAGCACCCAATCTATGATGCTTGGCTTCACTTCCAGTTGGGACCTTGCCCTTTGCCTGTTTGGATTTCCTCGGACCTTCCTGTTCCCGGTAACCACAATCTGCCTCTTCGTGGAATCACCTTTGTGACCGCCAGTGCTAGGAAGCGCGGTGCACAACCTCTGCGGATCGCTGCTGTCAGCGCCTGGACTCGCTACCCTCACCTGGTTCTAATCACAGAAGCCAGCGCGAGCCCGCGCTGTTCCCTTCACCACTCTCCCACCATCTCGAGGAAGCGTGGTGCTCAACCTCTACGGATCGCTTCTATCAGTGCCTTGACTCGCTACTCTCACCTGGTTCTAATTACAGAAGCCAGCGCGAGCCCGCGCTGCTTCCTTCACCGCTCTCCCACCATCTCGAGGAAGAGCTGTTTTTTGTCTTTCCCTTTCTGTTTATTTTTGATTCCTTAACCACAAAACGCGAGGAAGCGTTGTCATACTTCAATTATTTTGTTGTTTCCTATTTTACGGAGTGAAGGGACTCTCACGCCTCCCCTTTTTCAACACCTTAAAACGAAACCTTCGTCGCAGTGCTCGGACGCGCTGCTCCTGATTTTACGGAGGTAGAGCAACGTGAGTACTTTTAAATTGTTGAAGTGACTTTTGCCAAAACAGAGGTGGCGACGGCTTGTGCCTTGGTGGAGAAACTAGTGGCACATCAAACTCCTCCTGTCTCTTGAAGGCTTGATTTATCTGCTTTCTGCTGTTTGGAATTGGGTATAAAAGCCACGAACAAGTTCCCTGACAATAACCCCTCGTGAGTATGTGAGAGCACAATGAACACACCTAAGTCTGATAGAAGATATTAGTGGGGAAAGTATAGAGTTTTCCTTAACCTGTTCTTTCTCATTTTCTATTACTGCAGGTTCTTTCATATCTACTGAGACGTCCCCTCTACCTCTGTGTCTTGATTTGGAAGCCCCTGGTGGTCCCTCCCTGTTTCCTCGCTCCCTGGGGATACTGCTCTACCGCTCTGAGTCTATAAATAGACGGAGACAGTATCTCAGGGGAGAGGAGAGATTCTATCTTCGCTCCCGTGGATATTGGTAATTCCGATTTGGGCTCCTAGACCGCGACACCGACTACACAGTCAACCATTTTTTTGGGGATGTATACATGCGCTAAACTTAGAGCAAGGGGGCTTTTGGACTACAATGTCTGGGGTCCTTGCATAATGGGTGGGTATCCCGTGGCTATTGGAGGGGGGACTATAATAAAGTCTTAGATCTTTTCCTAGATTGCTCACACCCTCCACTTCTCTGCGCCCCAGCCCGTCAGCATTCACGACTGTTCGTTCAGTGGACCCAGCAGTGGTCCCTTTTAGACGAATGGAGAACTCATAATTGAGACTTGCGTCTATATTCACATAACTCAGCCCCACATGACCTGTACGTAAGACTAATCCGTATTCTCTGTTTCCAGACCTTATCCCATGGATAGTGCATTCTGACTAGCCAGGGTGGGTGATCTCTGATCGTGCTGCCCATTTTGCAGACATTAGATGGTGTGCGCCACATCCCCCCGGTTCCTACCTGGCGACTCTCAAGAGATACATTAGATGATACAGCCTTCCGTGAGGCACAGTGCATACATATTACCAACTACTTTGCAGATAATCATACTAATGCAACTACCCATGCCATAGAATGGGCTTCCTTTAAGGTGGCAACCAGGGGCTTCTGAATGCAGCATATAGCTGGTGTTCGCAGGGAGCTGAGTCGGCACTTGAAAGTACAGAGGAGGAGGTTACGAACATCGACAATCGCCATCCCCCAGATGAGACAACAAAGCACATTATGCAGCACTGATAGAATGTGTCTGCTGCTATTATTATACGGACTACACCCCTCAAATTCATGCAACGGTGACAAACCAGGGTGCATGCTTGTATGGCTGGTTCACCAATACAGGATAGGGGCCCAGTCCTACATGCTCAGGTAGACATATTGCAAGTGTTTAGCACCTATTATAACGTGATATATCAGGCACTACCTGTGCCTTCCACAGAGACCATTCAGCAGTTTTTAGATCCCTTATCCTTACCATCCATCATTGCTATTGTACGTGAGGAGCTTGATGGCTTGATAACTGTGGAGGAATTGAAGAGTGCAATACATAATTGCAGAAATAAGACCCAGAAATAAGACCCCTGGCTAGGATGGATTACCGTTAGAATACTTTGAGCGATTTTCCACCCTCCTAGACCCCAAATTAGTAGATATTTATAATGCGGCTCTTACTACAGGTTCACTTCCAACTTCTCTTCAAGAGTCCCTTCTAGTACCCCGCTCAATCCGGATAAAGATCCCACTCAGCTCTCTTCATACAGGCCAGTAGCTATATTAGGTGCAGATTCTAAAATCCTCGTGAAGTTACTAGCAGAGTGTTATGTGCGATTGCTGCCTGAGATGTTCCATCCAGATCAGAATGGATTTGTCCTGGGCGTAATACATCAAATAATATCAGATGATTTTTCCATGAGAGATCTGGCCTCTCTCCACTACCCCCCAAGCGGCATGTCTTATATTAGACCTAGAAAACGCCTTTGATTCCCTGTCATGGGACTACCTGTTTGGTGTTCTGATGGCCATGGGGTTGGGGCGGCATCTCTTAGCCTATACAAAACGTTTAGATACGAACCCTACTTCATGAGTGCGTGTAGGGAAGTTAATCTCAAACTCATTTAGGTCATGGAACACGGCAGGGGTGTCCTCTTTCACCTATGCTGTTTACTCTTGCGAGGGAGCCTTTGGCTCAGAGACTATGATTAGGGAGATGATGTGGGGCATCCCGCTGGATGATGTGGTACATGTAGTGTCCCTATACGCGGACGATGTGTTACTATATCTTCGTGATGCATCAAACAACGTGGTCCCCATTGCAGCGACTTTCTGAGATTTTCAGCAGGTAACGGGGTTGTGAGTAAATTGGGGGAATCGTGCGTTTTCCCGCTTAATCGCGATGCTTCACCCCAGGTAATCTGACTAGGTAGAGAAGCACTGACAGCAGCGGTTAGATATCTTGGGGTCCATCTTTTTCACTCTCAGCAAGACCTATTTGAGTGCAACCTTCAGCGGGCAGCTACGACCCTCAAATCTCAAATGCGGTTTTGGCCATGGTTACCACCATCTCTGGCGGTCAGACTCTCTCTTTCTAAAATGATTATCCTCCCCTGTCTGCTGTACTACTTTGTCAATGTTCCCATATTTCCTAAATGTCGAATCTTTGTTGACCTGGATAAGGAACTAGGGTATTTTCTCTGGGATAATGAGAGATGTAGGGTGGCCTTAAACAAGCTTCAATTGCCTGGGAGAAGCGGAGGATTAGGGGTGCCGACTTTTGAGGCATATTTTGCGGCACAGCTTCAATGAGGGGGCTAGATGGTAATCGGGAAACAATCTTTAGGAAACCAGCACAGGGGATGATCCCCTCCCTTTGTATGTAATACAACAATTTCTACATCCCACAGTGAAGCTACGCTGTTCATGGATGCTCCATGTGTGGTTGGTCAGAGATGCATGACAAGATTGCTGCAGCTCACAAAACACATTCTTCCCTATTCACCGGCCACACCACTACAGGGTTTTTCTGGCCCTCTGGGGTACTTTACTCCTGACCAGTTGGTAATCTGGCATGAACACTCCATTGACACGGTTGTGAATTTGTTTCAGGATGCTAATACATTGCAGTTTGACCAAATATGTCAGGATTATAACATTCCACCTTATCAGTTTCTTTTACATACACAGTTGTTGGGAGCCCTCAGATTACTGTGAGGTGTGATTGATGTAGAGACACCCATACATGCAGTAATACATACACTACACACCATGGGAGAAGGATGGCACCTTATTACTTGGTTTTATAGAGCGATTAGGTAACATATTGGGGTCCCACTAACTCATCTCCGGCACAAATAGGAGGAAGATTTAGGGAAGCTCTAACATGATACGGAATGGGTACAGGCACTTGCTTCTCCTCATATAATTTCCAGAAATGCAAGATTTAAAAATATACAATATATGATACTTCATAGGGCACACCTTACACCATTATGGTTGAACCGCATGTACACAGCAGACAACCTCACTTGCCCCTGATGTCAAGCGCATTCAACAGATTTTCAACACATGCTTTGGTCTTGCCCTAGAGTAACCAGATTCTGGTATTCTATACAAACTGTTACAGAACTCACAACACTCATATCATGGGAAGCTACAGCATTGGGCATATTTCCCAGAAGGAAGAGTTATAAGGTGAGGGTGTGCTTTCTGAATCTAGCCCTTCTTTTGGGAAAACACCTACTGACCATGCATTGGCAGGCATAGCAGTCACCATCCATCCCCAGTGGTGTACGGCTCTGCCCCACCCGGTTGATGTGGAGAGTACTACGCTACACTGGAAACAAGCCCGTAGAATCCGGAAAAGCCCCATTGCAGCAGCCTGGGACACTATGTTAATAAAAGTCAAAGAACTCACTGCTGAGAAGCCCCGAGTATCTAATACATCCTAGTAGCTCCCCTGGCAAAGACATTATTTCATCCCATTGTTTCAGCCCATTGATCTTCCAGATGGGTGCTATCTATGGTGATGGGTGATATTTATGGTGTGCGGATATTCCCTCTGGTTACTATCCATTGTTCTTACTGGTGGGTGTTGTGATCACATTGCTCTTCCGGATGGGTGACACTTATGGTGTGCCAGGACTTCCCCTTCTTCCTAACCATTGTTCTTCATGGTGGGTGTTGAGAAGCTCAAAAAGTATTTGGACTCACCCCCTGCCCAAGATATTCCTCCCGACTATTTACCCGCCTATTCTTCATGTTAAATGCTTGTGCACTTCTCTTTGTTTCCCCTCTCCAAATTGAGATTCCCTATCATTATAAACCTGGTGTCTTATCAGCAAAATATGGGAGACTAAAAGCTTTAGGATAATTGAGACTCGCCTTTAGAGAGATATAGTACGAGTGATAACTAGAGATTGCAACTATACATTTATTAACATGTTGAAGAATACTCACGTTGCATTTTATTGGTCTGGATATGTATAGGAAATTTTCTAAATCTTCACTGTGGAGTGATGCTTATTGAATAGTTTTACAGTGTAAAACAGCATTGATTAATTGAAAAACCCAATAAAAACTATTTGAAATGAGATTGTGTATATGTGTTTTGTAAGTGTTTGAAAGCCACTCGATAATTTTGAATGTGCTCTTGTGAGACATTGGGTTGTTGGTTGACTGGGGTGTGAGCCCTGGTCAAGCAGTAACCACAATCCTTATCAGGGTGAGGCACAAGCAAACCCTAAATTAACCTGTGCTTAACCCTTGGGAAGCTTTGCACAGAGCAGTCAGGTTTAACTCAGAGGCAATGTGTAAAGTATTTGTTCAACACTTGAAACAGTAATAAAGTGAACAACACCACACAAAAAGGATTCCACACCAGATTATAAGAATAGAGTAAATTGTAATAAATAAAACAAGATCAAAATGACAAACATCCAATCAGTAGAACTGGAGATATGCAGGTTTAAACATTTCATTGAAAATAGCTACAAAAAGCATAAAGCATGAACTGTGGACATCTGGTCATGCCAAACCGGGACAAAATTACGAGTACAGGCAGACCGTGATTGTCCGTGGGCTACAGGGACCCAGTTAGACCAGCTGAACAGAGTTCCTTAAATCCTTGTTTGCAGACTGTTGTGAAGGTCCGCGTCGAAGTTGCACTGCGAAGCCGAAGCGATGCATCAGTTTTGAGATGCAGCGAGGCTGTGATGCGATGTACTGCGTTGTCGTCGAGGAGCCCATTGACGAGGGATTGTGATGCCAAGTCCGGCATTGAGGATGCGTCGCGCAGTCAGGGCGATGTGTCACTTCCAAGGATCTACGAGGCTGCGATGTGGAGTCCGGCGTCATAGTCGAGGCTGCCGTCGACGAGGGGTGCAAGGGCCTGTGCTGAGGATGCATTGCACAGCAGTGGTTCCAATGAGGCGGCAGGATGGGATGCAGGTCTTTGCAATGGTGGAGACAATTGTTGTGGTGGCAATGCATTGGTTCTGCTCAAGGTTGAACTGCGCAGCAGCGGCGATGTGTCTGTTCTGCTGGATCCACAGAGGCTGGCAGAGCACCTTAGGTCCACTTCTAAGGGTCCAGAACTAGGGTGGCACTCATTGGCAGGATAGATTCAGAAATGGCAGAGTCCAGGTACTGGGTGTAGGAGAGTAGGATCTGCTTCTTATAGTTACCCCCACTTTTTCCTGATGTTTCACTGTTTTTCGACTTAACCAGACTGAGGCCTTGTTAATCAGGACCCCAGTCTATCTGATTTCTACTCTAAATTGACTGTATGTACTTTAGGTACACTCCAGATTGGATTCTGGGGTACCCTTGTGAGTCCCTAGTATATGGTATACTATGTACCCAGGGCATAGGTACCCCAGAGGCCTACCAGGGGCTGCAGCATGTATTGTGCCACCCCTGGGAAGCCTTTAAAATGAAACAACAGGTCTGCTACAGCAGCCTGTGTAAGGTGGTGTATCCACCCCTTACTGAGATATAGGTTCCCTATATTTCTCCATATCACTGCACATGTAAACCTATCAGTCACCCCTATGGCAGGCCTTAACAATCCTGAAGGCAGGGTGCTGGGTTTCATGTGAGAGGTGCCTATGCATGAGCAGAGCCCCTCTGCAGCTTTCGGAATCTTCATTCCGGGGTTGTTTGTGATGCAGCCAGACCATATACTCTTAAATGCATTATAACCAAACGGTAAATGCTAACTTTGGAGTGGCTGCATGGAAAACTGTTGTGTTTGGTGTCAAACACCTTGGAATCATACCCCCACACCAGTACCTGGTGTGGGAGTATGATCCCACTCTTCTAGAGGGAGAGACATGACAGCACCGGTATACCCGGTACCAGCTAACAGAGCCCTGGCAGCACAAAATGGATGCTGCAGCCACAGACACGAGTCTGCCCTCCTGCTGCTGGATGAAACTCCGGCAGGGGAGGCCTGGACAATAGGGGTCCTGTCACAGGGAGGTGTGACCACCTCCCAGACAGGCTTTAGTGTATTGGGGCTGGGTGGGTGCACTCTTTGAAGTCTGCAGTGGGGGCACATTTGGTGTCCCTGTGCATAGTCCAGCTCAAACCGGTTGCAGGGGCACACAGCCCCTGCTCTGGTGCGAAACTGGACAAAGGAAATGGGTGTAGCCACCCCTCTTTCCTGACCCTCCCATAGGTGGGTCCCCAGAGTTTGTCCAACCCCTTCCTTGGGTATAAAGTAGGAAACCCTGACTACAGGACTTTAGATTACACCTGGACTAAACTCTGATACCAGAAACCAAGTACTTCGACGAGATGCACGACGCTGGACGACTGAAGAATCTCCCTTGGAGTAAAGGAGTTACTCCCCTGCAAGGCAGGCACCTTTAACGCAACTGACCGGTTGGCATCTCTGAGCTCTGACGGACTCCGAAGAATATTGCCACACAGGAGGTGGGTTTTCCTTGGTCCTGGAGGTTGATCTGTGCCCACAGCAAGTCTGAGGCCCGTATCCCTCGTGGAAGACCGTGCAACCTGAACCCCTGGACACCGTGACCATTTGCAGAAGCATCAGCTTTCCGGCAACCCCTGAGGCTGAGCTTTGGGTTACTTGTAGCCCTGACCCCGAGCAGTAATTGCACCGAAGATTGCAGGCCTACACTCAACGAGTGTTCCGTGGGCCACCATTTTGTGATTCCTCTTGAGGTCCCTTTGTGATCCCTGGTCCGTTGACCTGTGGGTCCCCAAGACGGCAACTCTAACTTTTATTGGGCTTCCCTGGTTGCTCCAGTTGTGCCCTGACTCTCCATTGCTTGGGGAGTCCTCAGGCCCTTGCTGGTCCGCACAGAAGCATCTTTTCTCTTCCTGCGTGAGTTGCTGTTGTCAAGGCTTGTTGTGCTCAATACGATCACCGACACCCCAGTACTCGACATCCTTTGTGGGACAGCTCGAATCCGGCTCCTGGTTGTCGTCGACATCTCCAGGACCCCGTGGCTGCAGAGTCAAGCTTCACCTCTTCGCACCTGAAGCACCAGACATCGGTGGGCATTCGATTGCTCCGCTCCTGGTCACTGGCTAGTGACCCAGACTCTGTCCCTTCTGCTTTCAGGTTCTTCACATCTTCGATCCAGGCTTGGATCACCCCGGACACTTTTCTTCTTCACGGCAGCAGCACTTTGCAGCAGATCGCCATTGAAAACGACGACGATTCCCGACACCCTTTGACACCTATGCACCCGGCTTCCCTGGGTGAGGTAACTCGAGTACTCCGGTGCTCCCGTGGGTGTTGGCCCTAGACCCCTTAAGTCCAAAGGGGTTTGCTCAAAGTCCTCTCCTAAGTGTCCTTTTGCTTTAAAATTCCAACCGCGACTTTCCGCATTGAATCCTACGGCGTTCGCGGCTGTGTTCACACACTGCACACGTCCCCCATGGGTCCCCTGTGTCACTTCCTTGGGTGGTTCCTTGGGGTCCCAGCGATTCTACGTGCTCTAGGCACTGTGTCTAGTCAAGTCGTGGTTCTTATACCACTTTCTTAGTATATGGTTTGGTCTCCCCCTGGAGCCCACTGTGTATTGTGCTATTTACTGTCGTTGTGATACTGTGTATCTTGAACTCTAATCTCATAAAGGGATTAGTAGTTATTGTTTAGAAATAAATACATATATTTTATATATATCTTGTGTGGTTCTCCTTTCATTTAGTCATTCAAGAGGTTATAATCTGGTAAACCAAGCTGCTTTACACTCCTTCAAGACTTAGCCTGAAGGCTGCTCTCCATAGCTACCACTAGGATAGCTTTCAATAAAGGTTGTCTTTAAACCTATCATCAATAAGGGTCGTTTGGACTGGTGCAAAGTGCCCACTATAACTAGTGGACAGCATATGCCAGGCCAACTTCTCACATTGGTGTGCAGCGGTTGGATTCAAGCTTGCTATTGCTTTACCAGATAATCTCTTTGAAGTGACTAACTGAAAACCACTATAGGTACATAGGTACATATAAATCAAGTTTAGAATGCAGTAAGTTCTACTGAACTTAGAGTTGTGTGTCAAGGGCTTAGCACACCCTTTCTACAACTCAAGAGAGTTTCAGTTCCCACTAGAGTAGGTAGGTGCATACACCACACCACACTAGAATGTCTTCAAGGCCTGAAGGAAGTGACTCCTTGCCTACTAGGTATGACCATCTCACATTCCAGGAATTGAGAAATATGTGTACCTCTAGGAGACTGAAAACAGGGAGACATGCAAGCACCCAACGCCTCATAGAGGCTTTGCTGTTAGATGACCTCAGAAAGACACCAGGGTCTGATGAGGCAGGCAGGTTGGATGGGACAGTGGAAGAGGAAAGGCCAGGTAGTGAAAACTACTATGACCCAGACTCTGATGCTGGCCAGGGGGATCAACTTGATTCCCACCTGGAAAATCCAATTCTTCCTGAAGGAGAGGAAGGCCTCAGTGGCCCCCTCTTCACTCCCCAGGAAGGGTTAATAGTCTACCAAGAAGATCAAGATCTCCTTCTCAGGAATCTAATCATTCTGGTACATCTATAGGGTCCTCTGCTTCTCATAAAAGGGCATCCTCTTATGAGAAGAAATGCCAACAGCTTGATTTTGAGAAAGCTAAGCTGAGAATCAAGAGAGAGCAATTGGCCTTAGACAGGGAATCCCTGGAGCTTCAGAAAGCTTCACAGAAATTGGGACTAGGGTCCCATGGTGGCAGCAGCAGTGTCCCTAGAGGTAGAGATCATACTCATGACCATAGGAACCTGAACAAGATTGTCCCTCCCTACCAGAGTGGGGATGACATCCACAAATGGATAACTGCACTGGAAAGGGCCTGTAAGGTACAGAGGGTCCCTCAGGAGCAGTGGGCAGCAATATTGTGGCTCTCCTTTGCAGACAAAGGTAGAGACAAGCTCCTCACTGTAAGAGAAGAGGATGCTGACAACTACAAAGCCCTGAAGAGTGCTCTGATTGAAGGGTTTGGCCTAACCACTGAACAATACAGGTTAAAGTTCAGAGATACCCAAAAGGCACAGACTCAGGACTGGGTTGACTTTGTTGATTGTGCTACTAAGGTTCTGGAAGGCTGGTTACTTGGCAGTAAGGTGTGTGATTTCAAAGGATTGTATAATTTGATCATGAGAGAGCAGATCCTTAACAACTGTCAAAATCAACTGTTGCATCAGTACCTGGTGGACTCTGATCTGACCTCTCCCCAAGAATTGGGTCAGATGCCAGACAAATGGGTCAGAACCAGGGTGAGGCAGAAGGTTCAGAACCAAGGTGGTGTCTCTAAGAAGCAAGATTCTAAGAACTCTGATAAGGGTGGGGAGAAGGGTAAAGACCAGAAGTCTTCTCAAGGGCCCCAAAAATCTGCATCTGGTGGGGAGTCCCAATCAAACAAAGGAAAAGGCCAAAAGAAACCATGGTGTAAAGTCTGTAAGCAGAAAACCCATTGGACTAGTGATTGTACAAAGACCAAAGACTCAACTCCAGCCACCATTGCCCCTAAGGCAACTGTTCCCCCTAGTTCAGCTCCAAGTGGTGGTGTTCCAAACAAGGGTGTAGTAGGGTTAACCCTGGGATCTGAGCTGGACTCTGGCCTAGTCAGAGTTCCAACTCAGGCTGTACTGATCTGTGATGGAGACATAGATATGTCCTTCTATGTGAGTCCCAGTAATCTGGGCAAGTACAGACAGCAGCCTTTAATTAATGGAGGAGATGCTTTGGCATACAGGGACACAGGAGCAAGTGTCACAATGGTGACAAAAGATCTTGTAGCCCCTGAGCAGATCATACTTGGTGAAATGTACCAAGTGACCAATGCTAGCAATGTCAGGACAGACCATTCCCTGGCAGTTGTTAATTTCTCCTGGGGATGGGTAACTGGCCCTAAGAAGGTTGTGGTAAGTGCAGACCTCCCTGTTGAATGCTTGCTTGGAAATGATTTGGAAAGTTCAGCTTGGGCTGAAGTTGAACTCAGGACCCATGCAGAAATGTTGGGCATCCCTGCAGATGTGTTTGCTATGACCAGGTCACAGGCAAAAATGTCTAAAACTGAACAGGCCCTGGATTCTGGAATAATGGACCAGGTACCTCCCAAGAGGAGGAGGAGCAGTAGGGTTAAGGCAGTGCCTTCCCCCCTGCCTCAGAATGCAGATCAGTCTCTTGAGGGAGATGATCTCAGTCCTGAAGAAGGACATGTCCCAGAGGAGCTTGAGCCTGATCAGGTTGAGTTCTTGGGGACAGGGGGCCCTTCCAGGGCAGATCTGAGCCAGGAGCAACTGAGCTGCCCCTCTCTTGAACCCCTCAGACAGCAAGCTGCTGCTGAGGCTGCTGGGAGTGCTAGTGGTACCTATAGGATCTATTGGGATGATGGACTCCTTTACTCAGAGTGTAGAGACCCCAAGCCTGGAGCCACCAGGAGGTTGGTTATACCTCTGAAGTTTAGGAGCTTCCTACTGACCCTAGCACATGATATCCCATTGGCAGGACACCTAGGCCAAAAGAAGACTTGGGACAGAATTGTCCCTCACTTTCATTGGCCTCATATGTCTGAAGACACCAAGGAGTTTTGTCGCTCCTGTGTTACCTGTCAGGCCAGTGGTAAGGCAGGTAGCACTACAAAGGCCCCCTGATACCACTACCTGTGGTGGGGGTTCCCTTTGAAAGGGTAGGGATTGACATTGTTGGTCCCCTAGGCCCTCAAACTGCATCTGGGCACAGATTTATCCTGGTGGTGGTGGACCATGCCACTAGGTACCCAGAAGCAATTCCCCTCAGGAACACCACAGCTCCTGTGGTGGCAAGGGCCCTCCTGGGAATCTTTTCCAGGGTGGGTTTTCCTAAGGAGGTAGTATCAGACAGGGGCGCAAACTTCATGTCTAGTTACTTGACTGCTATGTGGAAGGAGTGTGGAGTAAATTATAAATTTACCACCCCTTATCACCCACAATGCAATGGTTTAGTTGAGAGGTTCAACAAAACCTTGAAGGGCATGATTAAAGGTCTCCCAGAAAAGCTTAGGCGCCGATGGGACATACTTTTGCCCTGCCTTCTCTTTGCCTACAGAGAGGTTCCACAGAAGGGGGTTGGTTACAGCCCATTTGAGCTTCTGTTTGGACATCCAGTTAGGGGTCCATTGTGTCTAGTGAAGGAGGGATGGGAGCTACCTCTCAAACCCCCTAAACAGGATATTGTGGACTATGTACTTGGTTTCTGCTCCAGGATGGCTGAGTACATGAAGAAGGCAACTAAAAACCTTGAGGCTATCCAGGAATTACAAAAGGCCTGGCATGACCAAAAGGCTGTGTTGACTGTTTATCAGCCAGGACAGAAAGTATGGGTGTTGGAGCCAGTGGCCCCAGCAGCCCTCCAAGACAAGTGGAGTGGCCCCCATAACATTGTTGAACAGAAGGGAGAGGTTACCTACCTGGTGGACCTTGGAACTCACAGGAGCCCCCACAGGGTGCTCCATGTCAACAGACTGAAACCATATGTTGACAGGGCAGACATGGGCTTGCTCATGGCTACTGATGAGGGACAGGAGGAAGAGAGTGATCCACTCCCTGACCTGCTCTCTCAGAACCCTGATGATGGATCAGTAGATGGTGTAGCCTTGGCAGGCAGCCTCACTCACCAGCAGCAAACTGATTGCAGAAGAGTTCTCAATCAGTTCAGACATATGTTCTCTCTGACTCCAAGTCAGACTACCTGGTGCACTCATGGAGTGGACACTGGGGACAGTCTGCCTGTTAAAAATAAGATTTACAGGCAACCTGACCATGTCAGGGACTGCATCAGGACTGAAGTCCAGAAGATGTTGGATTTGGGTGTGATTGAACCCTCAGATAGCCCTTGGGCTAGTCCAGTAGTCTTGGTGCCCAAACCTCACACCCAGGGTGGTAAGAGAGAGAGTGAGGTTTTGTGTAGACTACAGAGGTCTCAATGCAGTCACTAGGACTGATGCCCATCCCTTACCAAGGGCAGATGAGCTCATAGACACTTTGGCCTCAGCCAAGTTTCTCAGCACATTTGACCTGACAGCTGGCTACTGGCAAATCAGACTAGCTGAAGATGCAAAAGCCAAAACAGCATTTTCTACCCCTAGTGGGCACTACCAATTTGTGGTGATGCCCTTTGGTTTGAAAAATGCACCTGCCACTTTTCAAAGGTTGGTGAACAAAGTCCTTATAGGCCTGGAAGTCTATAGTGCAGCATATCTAGATGATATTGCTGTCTTTAGCTCCACCTGGGAGGTTCACCTGGTCCACCTGAGAAATGTTTTAGAGGCCCTGCAAAAGGCTGCACTCACTATCAAGGCCACCAAGTGCCAGATAGGGCAGAGCCAAGTTCTATACCTGGGCCACCTTGTGGGTGGAGGCCAGGTTCAACCATTGCAGAGCAAAATCCAGACCATAATGGACTGGGTTGCTCCCACTACCCAGACTCAGGTCAGAGCTTTCTTGGGCCTGACTGGGTACTATAGAAGATTTGTCAAAGGGTATGGATCCATAGTGACCCCTTTGAATGACTTAACTTCTAAAAGAATGCCAAAGAAAGTTCAGTGGACAGTTAGCTGTCAAAAGGCATTTGATGACCTGAAGCAGGCCATGTGCACTGCTCCCATTCTGCAAAGTCCTGATTACTCCAAGCAATTCATTGTCCGAACAGATGCATCTGAGTTGGGGGTAGGGGCTGTGTTATCACAATTGAATGATGATGGTCAAGATCAGCCAGTATCTTTTATTAGCAGAAGGTTGACCCCCAGAGAGAAACGTTGGTCGGCCATTGAGAGGGAGGCCTTTGCTGTGGTTTGGGTCTTGAAGAAGCTGAGGCCATACTTGTTTGGCACTCACTTCATTGTTCAGACAGACCACAAGCCCCTCTTATGGCTAAAACAGATGAAGGGTGAAAACCCCAAACTTTTGAGGTGGTCCATTTCCCTACAGGGGATGGACTATACAGTGGAACATAGACCTGGGAGTAACCATGCCAATGCAGATGGACTCTCCAGATATTTCCACTTAGAACATGAAGACTCAACAGGTCAAGGTTAGTTTAATGTCCTGACGTTTGGGGGGTTGTGTAGGAGAGTAGGATCTGCTTCTTATAGTTACCCCCACTTTTTGCTGATGTTTCACTGTTTTTCGACTTAGCCAGACTGAGGCCCTGCTAACAGGACCCCAGTCTATCTGCTTTCTACTCTAAATTGACTGTATGTACTTTAGGTACACTCCAGATTGGATTCTGGGGTACCCTTGTGAGTCCCTAGTATATGGTATACTATGTACCCAGGGCATAGGTACCCCAGAGGCCTACCAGGGGCTGCAGCATGTATTGTGCCACCCCTGGGAAGCCTTTTAAAATGACACAACAGGTCTGCTACAGCAGCCTGTGTAAGGTGGTGTATCCACCCCTTACTGAGATAAAGGTTCCCTATATCTCTCCATATCACTGTACATGTAAACCTATCAGTCACCCCTATGGCAGGCCTTAACAATCCTGAAGGCAGGGTGCTGGGTTTCATGTGAGAGGGTGCCCATGCATGAGCAGAGCCCCTCTGCAGCTTTCGGAATCTTCATTCCGGGGTTGTTTGTGATGCAGCCAGACCATATACTCTTAAGTGCATTATAACCAAACGGTAAATGCTAACTTTGTAGTGGCTGCATGGAAAACTGTCGTGTTTGGTGTCAAACACCTTGGAATCATACCCCCACACCAGTACCTGGTGTGGGAGTATGATCCCACCCTTCTAGAGGGAGAGACATGACAGCACCGGTATACCCGGTACCAGCTAACAGAGCCCTGGCATCACAAAATGGATGCTGCAGCCACAGACACAAGTCTGCCCTCCTGCTGCTGGACGAAACTCCGGCAGGGGAGGCCTGGACAATAGGTTTCCTGTCACAGGGAGGTGTGACCACCTCCCAGACAGGCTTTAGTGTATTGGGGCCGGGTGGGTGCACTCTCAGAGTGCTTTGAAGTCTGCAGTGGGGGCACATTTGGGGTCCCTGTGCATAGTCCAGCTCAAACCGGTTGCAGGGGCACACAGCCCCTGCTCTGGCACGAAACTGGACAGAGGAAATGGGTGTAGCCACCCCTCTTTCCTGACCCTCCCATAGTTGGGTCCCCAGAGTTTGTCCAACCCCTTCCTTGGGTATAAAGTAGAAAACCCTGACTACAGGACTTTAGATTACACCTGGACTAAACTCTGATACCATAAACCAAGTACTTCGATGATCTGCACGACGCTGGACGACTGAAGAATCTCCCTTGGAGTAAAGGAGTTACTCCCCTGCAAGGCAGGCACCTTTAACGCAACTGACCGGTTGCCATCTCCGAGCTCCGACGGACTCCGAAGAATATTGCCACACAGGAGGTGGGTTTTCCTAGATCTGTGAGTTCGATCTGTGCCCACAGCAAGTCTGAGGCCCGTATCCCTCATGGAAGACCGTGCAACTTGAGCCCCTGGACACCGCGACCATTTGCAGAAGCATCAGCTTTCCGGTGACCCCTGAGGCTGAGCTTTGGATTACTTGTAGCCCTGACCCCGAGCAGTAATTGCACTGAACATTCCAGGCCTCCACACAACGAGTGTTCCGTGGGCCGCCATTTTGTGATTCCTCTTGAGGTCCCTTTGCGATCCCTGGTCCGTTGACCTGTGGGTCTCCAAGAAGGCAACTCTAACTTTTATTGGGCTTCCCTGGTTGCTCCAGTTGTGCCCTGACTCTCCATTGCTTGTGGAGTCCTCAGGCCCTTGCTGGTCCGCACAGAAGCATCTTTTCTCTTCCTGCGTGAGTTGCTGCTGCCAAGGCTTGTTGTGCTCAATCTGATCACCGACACCCCAGCACTCGACATCCTTTGTGGGACAGCTCGAATCCGGCTCCTGGTTGTCGTCGACGTCTCCAGGACCCCGTGGCTGCAGAGTCAAGCTTCACCGCTTCGCACCTGAAGCACCAGACATCGGTGGGCATTCGATTGCTCCGCTCCTGGTCACTGGCTAGTGACCCAGACTCTGTCCCCTCTGATTTCAGGTTCTTCACATCTTCAATCCAGGCTTGGATCACCCCGGACACTTTTCTTCTTCACGGCAGCAGCACTTTGCAGCAGATCGCCATTGGAAACGACGACGATTCCCGACACCCTTTGACACCTAAGCACCCGGCTTCCCTGGGTGAGGTAACTAGAGTACTCCGGTGCTCCCGTGGGTGTTGGCCCTAGAACCCCTTAAGTCTAAAGGGGTTTGCTCAAAGTCCTCTCCTAAGTGTCCTTTTGCTTTAAAATTCCAACCGCGACTTTCCGCATTGAATCCTACGGCGCTCGCGGCTGTGTTCACGCACTGCACACGTCCCTCGTGGGTCCCCTGTGTCACTACCTTGGGTGGTTCCTTGGGGTTCCAGCGATTCTACGTGCTCTAGGCACTGTGTCTAGTCAAGTCGTGGTTCTTATACCACTTTCTTAGTATATGGTTTGGTCTCCCCCTGGAGCCCACTGTGTATTGTGCTATTTACTGTCGTTTTAATACTGTGATACTGTGCATCTTGAACTCTAATCTCATAAAGGGATTAGTAGTTAGTGTTTAGAAATAAATACATATATTTTATATATATCTTGTGTGGTTCTCCTTTCATTTAGTCATTCAAGAGGTTATAATCTGGTAAACCAAGCTGCTTTACACTCCTTCAAGACTTAGCCTGAAGGCTGCTCTCCATAGCTACCACTAGGATAGCTTTCAATAAAGGTGGTCTTTAAACCTATCATTAATAAGGGTCGTTTGGACTGATGCAAGGTGCCCACTATAACTAGTGGACAGCATATGCCAGGCCAACTTCTCACACTGGGTCAAGGTTATGGAGCCTTCTGTCCCTGAGGCTCAGGTAAGGAGGCAAGCCAACTAGCCACTGGAGTCACTCGGGAGTCCTGGGTACAACAGATACAGGTTCAGTCCTTCTCCCCGAGGCAAGAGAGCAGCAGACAGCAGGTCAGCATAGCAGGGCAGCAGTCCTTCAGAGCAGCAGTCCAGCAGAGTGGCAGCCTTTCAGCAGCACAGCAGTCCTATTTCCTGGCAGAGTATCCACAGATCCAGAAGTGTATTGAAGAGTTGTTGTCTGGAGTCCAATTTTTATACCCAGTTGTACCTTTGAAGTGGGGACAAGCTTCTAGAGGTTTCCCTTTGAAGTCCCCAGGCATCCTGCTTTTCCTGTTCTGTCTCCAGACTAACTATGCATCCCTTTGTGTAGAGGCAGGACACAGCCTATTGAAGTGTAAGTAGAGCTATGCACAGCTCTGCCCTCCAATCCTGACAGTGATGGCCTATCCAGGCACACCTAAGCTCTTTATTGTGTGTGGCTATGTAGGAGAAATACGCAAAGCCCAATTGTCAGCTACACCCAGTCATGTGACCCAGAGACAGGCTGCAGGCACCAAATGGCTAAGGCAGGAAACTGTCAACTTCAGAAAGAGGCATTTTCAAAATTGCAATTTAAAATCCGACTTCACCATAAGTTAGGATTTCTCATTACAATTCCAAAGGCACAAATACGAACTGGTTACCTGTTCCCATTTGGAAATTACAGCCTATCAAATGTAACAAGGTAACTCCAATGTTATTCTACGGGAGACGTAGTCCTTGCAGTATTGAAAAAACGAATTTAAGAATTTTTCACTGTCAGGACATATAAGACTTAAAGGTATGTGGTCTACTTTTTAAATACATTGCATACTGCCCTCTGGGTTGTCCAGGCTCTACCTTAGGGGTGACCTATATGTATTAAAAAGGAAGGTTTATGCCTGGCAAAAGGTATGCTTTACCAGGTCGTACTGGCAGTTTATAACTGCACACACCGACTGCAATGGCAGGCCTAAGACATGTTTAAAGGGCTACTCAAGTAGGTGACACAATCAGTGCTACAGGCCTACTAGTAGCATTTAATGTACAGGCCCTGGGTACATGTAGTACCACTTAACTAGGGACTTATAAGAAAATTAAATGTGCCGATTGGATATAAACCAATTTTACCAGGTCTTTAGGAGAGAGCACAATCAGTTTAGCACTGGTTAGCAGTGGAAAAGGTCTCGGAGTCCTAAAAGTCAACAGAAAAGGAGGATGAAGGCAAAAGTCCAACAGCTCTACATTATTTCTTTGTTAGTTTCCCTAATTCTTTCTGCAGATTCTTTTTCAGATTAGGCCTGCTTTTCTTTTATAGTATAGGTAAGGATAACAGGAGTAAACCCATAGACCTGGTTGAGATCTGGGTGAAGGAGTATAAACAAACAACAATGTCTCAACCGGTATTATTAAAAGGACAGGTAATTCAGCATGCACAAAACATTGCAAGAAAAGATAGTAGAGAGACTCATAATTCATTTGAATGTGCCCAAGGCATCTTGTATTTGGATGAATACAAACAATTTGCAGAGCAAGAAAAGCGAAGGGTACGGAAAAATTGGGAACAGTTGTAGCAGCACTGTACGCAATTAATACGCGAGTAACCTGAAAAAACTTTGTGCACACATGTGCTCGTGACACTCAAAGGTGAACGGCGCAAGTGAGAAACAGAGGCGGCGCAGAGTGAAAACATGATAAATATATACAAATGGACTTATGATTCACAGGTAGTTATTTACAAAGATTTATACAGATTTAAGGCTTTTTCGTGAACCATGGTAAGGGGCGCCGGGAGTTGCGCTGGTATGTCGACGGCGTTTCGATCCTAGTGATTGAGGATCATCTTCAGGACCAGGTTACTGAATGGAGGTGCTGAAAGTGGTGGGAGTGAGAAGGAGAAGAAGGTGACTGGGAAGGGCAGATCAGCGAGCTTGAATCCACCTCAGGGGAGACACTCGTCCAAGGAGGGGAGCCAAGGGGCATCGAATGCAGGGCAAGGAGAAGAAACGGGGGTGGCAGGCAGTGTCTAGTCGTGGCTGCCTGGGTCGGGGGTCGATCCGCAGGGGTCGTCACGGGGCGTGGTAGAGGCAATGACGGGTGAGGCCTGGCATTAAGTGGAGACCTTTATTTTTACAGGATGTGGTCCCACGAGAACATCACTTAAATCCCTGTCTTTGCTAAGTTTTCACAGGCGTTCTTTTATGGCATTTAAACTGGAATGAGACAGCCATCTCTGGCACAATTTGCCAACACTATACATCGTTTCAGTAATAGGGGAATATATGTTATATTGGGGATTTGGTCTGTTTACTAGTGGGACATCAGCTGCTAAGAGAGGGGGCTGCCGACTACTGGGGGACTACCAGGACCAGGTCCTCTCACGCCAGAAGAAGCGCCGACGTTTCTTGGGCCATGCCCATCCCCCAGCACATATAAGCACGCTCACTTTACCAGCAGTGTGGGACATCAGCTGCCAAGAGAGGGGGGCAGAGACTACTGGGGGACTACCTGGATCAAATTCCCTTATGCCAGAGGAGGTGCAGACGTTTCTTGGGCCATGCCCCCTCACAGAGCATATAAGCCCGCTCACCTTACCCACATCACAGGACTTAGCTGCTAAGAGAGGGGGCCACTGACTCCTGGGGGACTACCTCAACCAGGTTCCGTTGCGTCAGAGGAGGCACTGATTTTTCTTGGGCCTTGCCCCCCTCCCCCTCCCAGTGCATAGAAGCATGCTCACTTTACCTGTAGCGTGTGGCACGCCCAAGCTAAGCCCGGGCCAAGTGCAGGCCCCTCCACACCCATCAGAGTCCAGAGGGGGTTGGGCTGGGCCACCCCTCTAACATTTATTTCAAGGTACTGGTTGAACTTTGCCCCCTTAGTGGCCAATGCACTGTACTTTATTGAACTGCTCCTCTCCAGGCCCCATTGGTGATCTTGAGGGGTTATTTACTATTCTATTGTGATTCATTTTGAATGCTCATTGTGGTTTTAGTGGAAAGGGTTGGGTTGTTGCCCTGTGTTCTGTGTTGGTTTCTACAGACCCACAAGTCTTTACCCAGTGGTAAGGTGTGCTGTTGTTTTCTCCATGCTGTGACAAGCTTAGCATGGGTAAAAGGAAGACTCAGGAGGGAGAACCTGGCCTCGCTAAAGCTAAACAAAACCTAAAATCGGCAGGTGATAATTGTGTAATGGATAGGATAGACAACCTGCTGGTAGAATGGCAAGAGATTCTTAGCCCCACTCCCCCTCTGGCTCCTACAGTTTCATCACCACCCCCTCTCCATCTATACATAAAAGCGCGCTCCCCAAATGTTTGGCAAAGTATTGACTCGTGCCACTACAAGGCCACCAGCTGGAAATCCTCATAAGTCTCCTGTGTGTATTCGCCCGAATAGGTTAATGCAATAATAGAGTGCCAAAGTCACTCCTCCCCCTATGTATAGATGAAGTGGCAAATGAGGGGAGGGGTATGAACATGAACAGTGGGGAAAACCATGGGGTCCAGAGGATGCTGGAAAGCCTAATGAACACAATTTGTGGTTTGAGGGAGGAAGTTTCTGTCCTTATAAAGGTTGTTGCAGGCTTAGAATCTAGGGTTGGTGGAGCATTAGTTCAGAATGGTGCTAGATATGAAGGGAGGCCCCTGGAAGGGGCTGATGGTGGACTAAGTGAAAGGCTATACCAGAATTCTTTATCTATTGGTACCAGAGTTCCCAATCCCCCGGCCCATATTGGGCACAAACCTTTAATCCCTCCAACTTCGACTACTCCCTCTCAAAATCCTTCTGAGGCACTAAAAGGGAGGGGTGACTACCTTAGAAACTCTACAAGAGGGAACCTGAGGAATGATCCAATTAGGAGAATGGATTGGGTGACTGGTGGATCTAGGCAGCGATGGTATGACCCTGTGAGACAGCGATTGCGATGTCCCCAACTTCCCTATGTCAGGGGACAGTCCCCAAAGGAATCTATTTCCGTTGCCTGGAAAATACGAACAGCACAGCATTTTATCTAACCAAAGTCCCAAAACTGGCACCTAGTGCAAGAGAAGACCAGGAATTCCTAATTATTAAAGTCACGTATTGGCTACGGGAGGTTAGGCACTGTTATTCAATCATTAGGAGTGACATTATTAGAGCCAAGAGGATTGTTACGGCAGGGGGCCCTTGGGACACGGTGATGGTAGTTATTATAGACAAAGAGCTGTAGAGGGTTTATTGGCTAATTAATTTATGAACATCTTGTAATGCCAATACTCAAAATCTGATCAAGTACAGCCCCCAAGATGAATCTGAAGCCCACCTTACCTTAGCAAATGGTGCTGTTACTAAACAGCAGGGCAATCCTGAACCAAGGGAGTCTAATGGAACAATTTGACTGGGAGTACAGAGTTTACCAAGGTCTACGTTTGGAAGGAGATGTTGCGAGGGAGCCACTGGACCAAGAGCCTGGGGTCTTAAACTCCCACATGATCATCCCCAAAGAAGGATCTGGTAATTCAATTGAACGTAATAAGGTCATCCCCACCTTAAGGACTGAAGAATGAGAAACCAATCAGGGGCACATAGCAGAGGCCACTTGCAGTATTCAATTGGATGGAGCACCAAGTACATGGGATTCCCAAAAATCTAGTAAAGGCCCTCTGAACCGGATAACATTTTTGTCCTGGAAAGTAGCAGGGATCAGTAATATGCTCTAAGAATCAGATTGGGCTCAGTTTATACATGCCCATGATATTTGCCTATTTCAGGAAACTTTGTGCTCTACCCCATTTTTAGGAATGGGTATGTGTCTTTTGTAGAAACATAGTATAATCAGGCAAGGGTAGATCTTCGGGGAGTTTAGCAATCTGGGTCAAGATCTGACTCCAATACAAAATTAGCCGTCTCTCTATTGACCCATTAGATGTACTAGCAATTAGCTTGATGCTTTCGACAGGTAAGCCATTGAACATTTTTAACGTTTACAATTGGGTGGAAGCTCATAATGTAGAGTCAATGGCAATTAAAGTGCTGGAGAATACTCTCCTTGAGCTATCCGGAAAGAGCTACTTAATAGTGTCTGGGGATTTAAATACAACCTTTGAAACTATGTGAGTAACCCTCCCTGATTTGACTGTGGACCAGGATAAACAGTGGAAAATCCCATAGTCTAAACTTCCCACTGTGAAATGGTCTTCTAGAGCAGCACAAGTGTTGGCACTAACGCTTAATTGTGAGTTGCGAGCAGCTAATGGAAGGACACCCTCAGACAGGGATGGCAATCTACCATTGAAAAGACCGGGTCACGTGTCGAATCGATTACTTTTTAATTGTTTAAGCCTTTGGCCCTCTCTGATGGATATGGTAGTAGTGGTCAGGACAGTTAGTGACCACAGTGCTCTGTGTTTGACATTATTGGGCAGCTTGGTAACTAACCCCCCAATCACAGATAGACCAGATATCGGAGACCTTTCTAATGCCTATAATGGCAAAGCTATTAGATGGGACTGAGTAGTCAAGCATCCCTCAGTCTTGAAATTTGTCCCCAGGAAGGTTAAGGTGGAAGTTGAGAGCTTAAATGTCTTTTTCCCTGATCATAGAATATCTATAGTGCAGTATAACCATGAAGAGTTCTACTCGCAGGTTAGGGAACTTTAAGCCTAAGATTTCAGGGTTGATAGTAAAAAAAAACAACGAGGTGGCTTGGTATGCTAAAGTATGTTGGACAGCAAAAGCAGAGCTATTATCAGTGGCCAAATCTAAATGTTGGTCTAAATTGGTGAGGTGTACAGCGCTTTTTAGTTGAGAATTGGCCAAAACCAAGAGGGATTGGTGGAGCACGTTATGGAAAATTTGCACGGCGCACGGTTAGCTAAGGATAATAAATCTTTTTGGAAACTAGCTTCAGTTTGCGCCAAAGGAACTAAGAGAGATCTGGAGTATTATGTCCAACCGCAAGAGTGGGTTGCCCGCTTCAGTAGCTTATACTCGTAGCATAGATGTGGAACAGGAAGGTGAAGATTCCTTGTTAGTTTCAGAGCCGAACTACCCAAGCATATTAGAATTTGACTTGAGTGAAACATTAGCAGCCATTAACTTATTTCTTGCATGTAGAGCCCCTGGGCTTGACAAGATTCCAAATGATCTGTATATGGCAAAACCAGAAGTGTGGGGACCTTATATCAACTTTCTATCTAATGCAGTCTTATCAGGTATGGAGATTCCTCTCTCCTGGAAAATCGCTGAGATCATTCCAATCTTTAAGAAGGGGCACCAAAATGATCCTGGGAACTACAGGCCCATTAGTTTGTCAAATTCTTTACAAAAAATATTTTGCAAACAAGTGCTTGAAACAAGTGCTTGCCCACTTACAAGACTGGATTTTTGAGAATGAGGTGTTATCTGACTTCCAGGCGGGCTTCCGAAGTAACAAACATACTGTTAACCAGGTTTTCCATTTTACTTGTATTTTTTGGAAGACTTCAGTAATCAACAGGGGCAATTTGTATGTTGCCTTTGTTGATTTACTTGTCACCTTCAACTTGGTTCCCAGGGGCAAGTTGCAGAGGGTCCTGGAGGCAATGGGTATCCCCGCAAATTTATTAGACATCTTGGTACGGCTGCACTTTGAAAACTACGCCCAGGTCAGGTGGGGAGACAATGGGCAATTGACAGAGCCCATTAGGATCAAACGTGGAGTGAGGCAAAGTTGTGTCCCTGCCCCTACCCTGTTTTCATTGTATATTAATGGGGTGGATGACTACTTGAATAAGGATGGGTGCGATTCTAATAAAGTGGGGGCCAAAGGGTGCCTGCCTTACTCTTAGTGGATGACACCCTAATGCTTTCTAAGTCCACTGGGGGGTTACAACAGCTGCTAAATAACTTCAATGTCTTTTGTGTTGATGGGGGATAGAGCTGAATAGCTCAAAGACAAAATGTATGGTATTCCATTCTGCGAATCAAAAAAACATAACAGAAGCATATATATGGGCAATAACTTAATTGACCAGGTGTCATATTTTGATTAACTAGGAGTAAGACTATCGCCCAAATTTAAATTGGTTTCCCCAACTTCAAAAAATGCACAATCTGCTAACTCATCACACACTGAGCATAGCCAAGATCCATAGATAGACAATTTTCGAGAGTGTGGCACCAGCTTTAGAGATATATAATATAAAGGCCCTAGGAGCTGCTATGTACGGCTCACAAATTTGGGGGTGTGCAAACACTAAACTTTTTACAATGACCAAACAAAAGTTCATTAGATCTCTTCAGAGACTTCCAGTTAGCATGCCAGTTATGCAGTGTGCTTCGATTTGGCTCAAAGGGGTATATCCCAGAAAATAAAGTGTAAACTTTTGATCTGCTGGCATCATGTGTGGACTACACCAGCTCTCGGATCATATTGGGTGTGCCTCAGAGATCTAATGTCACCGACATGTATAAGGAAAATCCCTTGGCTGACCTGTGTAAAAGCTTTATTGGGGAAATTTTGGTCATTCCCCCCGAAGAGATGTGTGCAACATCTAAAGCAGTCTTAAAAGAAACTTGCTGGGAGTATGTAGCTGTTCAAACGGGGATTAAGTGAAGAGGAATCATGGCAATGGAATTCATAGATGTCAAACCATGCCCACGGTATGAGTTCACAATTGACGAAATTGCTCCTCCTCTTGCACATAAATTCAGATTTTCCACAGCAGGGGTGGGTAGAAAATCATGATTTTAATAAAGACACAGACAAGACCCTCCCCACTAAAAGTTTCTGTAGTAATTGGTAATTGGAGAGCTCTGGTGGTGATCTTTGCCCTGCTTGTGCAGGGGCGTCGGAATCCCTAACCCACATCCTATTTTTTTGCCCAAAGAGCAAAATGGATAGTTCCTCCATGCAGGAACTTAGGTACTAGATGGCACATGGAGGCCTTTAGGATCCTTAGCGCTGATACCAGTAGAATGGTGGTCTACTCCTTTGCCAAATTTTTGATATCAGCATACATTAGACATTGCAAGTGAATCGAAGGCAGCCAGCAGTTGTTGCACTCAAGCACTTAATTAAGCCAGCTTTGGGGTCTAATGTTTTAAAAACTCTATAGGCCGTAATGAGATCCTTGTTGAGTCGAACCTTGGTAACTTGTGTTCTTGAACCCATTTTGGCATATGTTGTAAAAACGATGATCTTTTTGACCAAGGAACCCTATCTGGGAAATTGTTATTGCACTTTATTGCCTTTTACATTTCCCGAAATGTATGTGCAACCCTATTTGGATAATATTAAGCCAGTCTTATATTGCTAGTGTTGACGACATTTATCATTATCAGGAGCTTGCACAATAATTTATTGTTTAATGCTGAACCTCCATGCCCAGGCATCTCAGCAGCCCCCTCAGCACCTTGAGACCCTCACGGGTGAGTAGGCACGCATTACAAACTCCTGATTGCTTGAATGTGCCTTATTCGCGGTCTCTTTGCACTGTGCCTGCTTACCCGAAGTAAACGCTCTTTTTAAAGCACCAGCACTTTAAAATGTGGATTTTATATACAGTTTCTTCTCATGTTATTTCTTTTTCTTTTTGGGTGATGGCAAGGAGTGCTTTGTGAAGCTTTGCAAGGCTTACATAAGATAACCTTTTGTAAGTGTTTTAGTACTGAAGTCTTTTAACACAAATGTATAACTATTGAAAAGGTTTATTCAATTGATTATATGAAATGTATGTATTGCTGTCCTGAATCAGGGCTTTTGGGGCAATCTTAGTGTTAACCAAGAAGTTACAGCGCTGAAGCACTTTTTGTTCATTTTGTATAATGGTTTTACTTGGCTTTCACAGTATCTCGCTGTGGTGGATTCATGCTTGTCCAACTTTTATGATCCTGATAATCAATATAAAGTCATGATGATGATGATAATGGGCCAGTGACTTTAAAAAGAATTTGCTGCATAGGCACATCAGTATCTATTGGCCACAAAACTGTTCCATCCAACAAAATAATATAAAATGATGTGTCTTGAGATTTCAAGATTCAGGTGAATGATTCATCTCCAGTGGATCAGATCCATTTTATCCTGCAACAGTCCCTATGGCATCACCAGGCTCTGCAGCAATCTGGCTCAGTTCTGTTTAGTATGGAATAAGGTACGCATTATGTATTCTAGACATAGAGACCTCATTGTTTTTACAGGTCTTACTATGTGGAGAATACCAGTGATTTTTATGATTAATAAATAAATGTTCAAGAGACACAAGTGGAGATGGTGCACCTCTCCTTAGGTCTGAAACAAGGCAAAACTGGAATTGGGTTGAATATAACTAAACATTCATTTGCAACTCAATCAAAAGCGCAAATACTGTTTTATGTATCTGTGCTAGATTTCTCATGCGAGGAAAGACCGGCTTGCTTAATATTTATTGAATATATAATTGGTGCCTCATGACGACGATATTAGTTGCACAATAACTTTTTACATCATAAGGTAATGGCTCAAAATTGGAATACATCCATGTAATGGTGGCCTATCTGAGTCCTTAGGAATCCATAAGACGACTCCCTTACCTATGACATCTGTGGACCATGCTCCGATAGAGGGATTTTATTATACCCCTGCTTCAGGGATATCAGAGGAGCTTGGGTTGCTTCTGCTATCTTGGGTTCTCTAGATGAATCTGCCAATTGTACATGAAATAGTGGCTATAGCTTTGTTTTACTTTAGTGTTGATATATGGAGACCAGGCCACGTCACTGGGAGAAGTCACTGGATAAATTAGAGTTTTAGGAAAGGCTCTAGCTTCATGAAAGACCCAGGTTCTTATATTCCTCTCTTGAAGCGCTACAAGAATAGAAGAGGATGGATCAGTTGCTCTGGACTGGATTTTGAAATCAAGTGCTCTACTGACTTCATAGATTCTTCCAGAATAGAAGGAGGAAGAAGCTTATATAAATTACAAAGCCCTTCTTTCTCTGGGCCTGGCTGATTCTGTTGCCCTTTATCCCTGGAAGAGGAAGATATATGAGGAGCCCTCTGCCAAGGATGCCTTTTGCTTTCCCAGCTGGTGTAACTACAGTGAAGACATGGAGAGAGCTGCTGAGGCTGTGCCTGAAAGGATTGGCTAGGCATTACAAAATCAACTGCCCACATTGTTTCAGTGATCTACCCCAGAAGATGAACCTTTTGGATGGTGCATTGTGATGGACCTATGACCCTGAGTACCCGAAGCACTGTGAAGTTTGCCATCTGCTCTGGCTAAATGAGGTCCTAGTCAACAAGGCCTGCATTTCAAGCCAACAAGTAAGACTGTTCAGCATTTCGCCTTATCTCCTGTGAGGGGTATGGAGGATAGCCTAAAACTACAGATCTTAGTCTTTTGAAACTGAGTATTGACTTGGGTGTGGATCATGCAAGACATTCAGACTCTCTATCAGACACTCTGCAAGATTTTCCTTACTTACAAATACTGTGACTCTGTGGCACCATTTCTGGAAGATGACTGCCCCAGCACACATACTGCTCTAACAGCCAGACTATGTATGTACCTCTTCAGTCTTGGACACTTGCTGGAATTATCTCCATTGCTTCTACATCATGTCTACCTTCTGTACATACTATATTGCACTGTTACACTATCCTTTGCCTCCACACTGGTGGAAGCAATAAATCAACATTAGACTTTGCCTAAGTTTCTCTAAACATTAATTCAACTGAAGGACCTGACACTGAACCATGAAACCTCTAATGGTCTTTACCTGCAACTTCCCTGCTCCCCACATATACTCTTGAAACACATACTCTCCACACCCATCATTGAAAAGGAATCGAACATCTAAGTGTGCCTTGAACATTTGTTACTACTAGATTATTAATATGCATTGTTTTTCGATACCTTTTACAACACGCATTGTCTTTTTCTAAATTACCAATGATAAATTGTCTCTAAACATATGTTATTATAGGGGCGTAGCCTAGTCAGCAGCAAGATGGCCTCTCTGTAGAGAGGCTCTGCCGGCCAAAATTAATATCCGGCAATTATTTTTTACCAACGGACTCATCCATGTCAACATGCCCTCCATCTGGCTGGCTTAGGCTGTGGGGAGCCCTTGTGTGCTGTCTGTAGGCACTGGCGGTGCGAGGGGCAGCTGTGAGGCGGCCGGCCTTATTGCGGCCTGGGATGTCCAGAGAGCGGCTGGCCTGCTGGGTCGGGGAAAGCCGTATGCTCCTCTGGCAGTGCTGCGGATCTTGCCCCGAGTGAGGCCCGCCACTGCTGCCAAAAGGAGCTGTGGGCAAACAGATCCTGCAAACGAATACCTCCGGCAGCCGCCAGCCTGCGAGGAGGGCAGAGGCGTGGAACCGGGATCACAGGGCCTACTTGCTGCAGCGAAAAAGAGGCCGTACCAGTTCCTGCTGGCACCAGCTGGGCCTCAAGGGGGACATTTCTGACTGGAAGAATTGATCCTGGTGCTGCGGCGGTGAGTTATTGAACTTGTTGCTGTTGGTGGAGGCAGGAACTGGCTCAGAGTCTTGCCGTTTGGGTGGCCTGAAGTCACCAGCATCGTGGCTCAGGCCCGCTCGCCGCCACAGCAGAGGTGCAGTCAGCGGCGGCGCTGCTACGAGAACACTGCTATCCTCCAATACCAGGGTCACTGAATTGAACTGAGGTGTTTGAATTACTTGTCACCAATATCCTGACCCTTACTGCTGGAAGTCGGCCTCGCCCTGACTCCTATGTCTATAGAGTGAAGTGCCTCTGCAGTGGAGCATGTTCGTCTTTCTGCCAAAAGTGGACTTCATTGCACTGGTGCCTGCCCTAGCTGCTACCTACTGACCCTGGCCCCTCTACTGACTTTGCCCACTTTCTGGCCCATCCTGGTGACCTGTGCTGTGCGGTCTGCTTGTGTCCCCCGGTCCTGGCTGCCGTCCCAAGGAGAGGCAGAGCAATTTACCCGAACTGCAGTCCTAGATCTACCCTTGGTTCACTGGCCCGACCTGCCGGGTTGATCTGGCTTCCCTCAAGGCCCACGCGGAGGGAGCACAGCTTGAGTGGGGGTACCCGCTGGCCTGGGCGGTGGTGTGGCATGGGGTGCCCGTTGAACCAGACGACCAGAGTGACCCCCACACCCTGTTGGTGGTCTGCGCATCGGTTGGGCCCCATGGGACAGGACCTCTGCAGCGCACCTTCCTCACCACTAAGTCTGCTCATGCCTAATGTGGCGGGACCCAGGTGAAAGAGACCACTGCTAATCACCCTCAACACCCGGCTGGGCTCGACTGCATTGCCTGCACTGACGCTCTCAGACCAACCAAAGCTGCGCAATAGGATCGAGTTCCTGCCCATACTGTCTGTACTGGCCAAAAACCTGTGCCCTGCCTGACGCCGCAACAGGCATGCAACACACATGCCAATCGAAGCTTTCGTTTGAAGGCAAAAGGCACACCCGGCAAGTAAATCAGGATCCTGTGCAGGAGGAACAATCTGATACATCCAGGGGGGCCACTGGGCATGATGAGGAGTTGAGATATAGATGAACTATGGCGAGTTAACTATGGGAAAGCCAGATCCTGGCTGGAGGAGAAAATCCCAACGTGGAACAGACTCCCTTTGTCCTTGATAGGATGGCTATCAATAGCCAAAATGGTCGTACTGCCCAAAGGTCTCTATCTTTTCATCAATCTCCCCATACTGCTCACCTCTCACTTCCTCTGGTGCCTGTGGTCCAACTTGATATCACTAGCAAGGGCTGGGAAATAACCGCAAATTGATTGGGAAATACTCACACTTCCTTTGCAACAGGGAGGCCTTAATGCACCAGATATACGACTTTACGCCCTCCAAGGTTCAGGCTCAATATCTTCACTACTGGTTATATCCTACACGATTCCACACACAGCAATAGAGGCAGATACTGCATCTTTCAGGCCGCTAACCACAGCGCTCTATCAAACATATAAGCCCCCACACAAAGAGATTCACACAGTCGAATGTGTTAGATGGGTGTGGGATGGATTGCGCCACCGAGCCAGACTGGATTGCTTATATGCTCTGTCTGTTCCCCTAGTTTGCAACCCAATGCTGCCCACCCTACAAGATGATAGAGCAAAGAGCACGTAAGAGGAAACATCACATTTGCCGATCCCTACCCGGAAGGCCACTTTCTTTCTCCCTTTCTACCGGACGGCTCCCCAGAGCCCACAGCATGGAATACCCTGCTATACCACCAGATGCGCGCCACAAGTAGGGCACTGCATGACACATTCCCCGAGCCACCCTTCCCCGTTACTCACCTTTGAGCATATGTTGACCAACACTTCAGCCTGTAAATTAGTAACCCAACTGTACACCATAATGCACGTAAACCTGGGCGGAGTTAAAAAAACTGCGCTACGAGGTGTTCCGCAAGCGGAAGTGCTTCAGATAAATGCCGTTCGCGGTGATTTTCAGAGCCGGGTGTTTGTCCGCACTGTGCAATCATCGCAAACGGCACCATGCACAGTGCAAGCGGGCGCTGCTTCCTTTCTGAAGCTCGAGTAGATTTTTTACTTGAGCGGCAGCTTTCTCAACGCGAACGGATGGTTTCTCAACGCAAGCGGATGCAAGCATACGTGACCACTCGCAATGAGAAATCTGACCGCCCGCGTTGAGAAATCTCACGGGAGGTTGATTTTACACACTCGCACTCGTCAACTGGACGTTGACGATCGCGAATCAGGAAGAATCTCGCCGGAGGTAGATTTTCTGCGCTCGCGCTCACCAACTTGACATTGACGAGCGCGAGCAAAGAAAAAAACTCTGCTTCGCTACACAGAGCGGAGTTTTTCAGAACTCCGCGAGCTCCCCGTAACGCGGAACTCTACAAACTCCGCGAGCGGAGCGGAGATCACCTCCCAGACTTAAATGAAAGACAAGGCACCCAAGAGGGTCCCAACAGCCTGTGATAAGCGGACGCGAGACATAGCCCCCCATCACAGACGAGCAGTGGATATACTGCTGAGAACAAACTGCAACTCTATCATCCAAATACGGACTGAGACTTATCCATTTCAAATTCCTTCACCAACTATACTGTATACCCGCACAAATGCAGCGTATGGGACTAGTGCCGGAAGCACGCTGTGTGAGATGTCTCCTCAGGCCTCTTTCCTACACCTTGCCTGAGACTGCCCGCAGGTAGCTGACTATTGGCAGAAAGTACACAATACTTTGCAACAGATCAAAGGTCACCTGTTTCCACAGACCCCATTGGTAAGACCTCCGACCCTCGGTCTAGGTCCACTCTCTCCCCGCAGCTCTGCTGTGCCGTCTCTTGCCTCCAGACCCCGACCACCTCCTTGGGAGGTTCGAGGCTGCTGCCCGCTCCTGCGCCTGCTGCCCGCTCCAACTGGGACCAGACTGCCTGCAACCACCGTAACCTTTCTCAGCCGTTTTTTTCTTAATTTTTCCCTGTTGTGCCACTGTTATTGTGCCCATCTGTGTCTTGCTCTAAATCCACCACTGTTTTTATTTTCTCTTGCCTGCCTGTTCCTTTCGCCGTTCGCCGCTGCTGCCCCTGCGGCCCCTCCCCTCCGGAATTCCCCCCCGGAATTCCCCTCTGGAATTCCCCCGCTCCTGCCTCGCAGCCTCTCCTCCCTCCCACCTCCCCGACTTAATGGCGGCCGCTGCGGGGGAGCGCGAGTAAGACCTCCGACCCTCGGTCTAGGTCCACTCTCTCCCTGAAGCTCCGCTGTGCCGTCTCTTGCCTCCAGACCCAACCTCCTCCTTGGGAGGTTCGAGGCTGCTGCCCGCTCCTGCGCCTGCTGCCCGCTCCAACTGGGACCAGACTGCCTGCAACCACCGTAACCTTTCTCAGCCGTTTTTTTCTTAATTTTTCCCTGTTGTGCCACTGTTATTGTGCCCATCTGTGTCTTGCTCTAATTCCACTACTGTTTTTATTTCCTCGTGCCTGACTGTTCCTTTCGCCTTTCGCCGCTGCTGCCCCTGCGGCCCCTCCCCCCCAGAATTCCCCCCCGGAATTCCCCTCCGGAATTCCCCCACTCTCGCCTCCCAGCCTCTCCTCCCTCCCACCTCCCCTACTTAATGGCGGCCGGTGCACGGTTGCGCAGCGGACGCGCGCAGCAGTCGCGCCGCTGGTGCGCAGCTGGCGCGCCAAAGGCAAGCCCGTCTGCGCCCGTCCGCGACCCGACCGCAGCCAGCGCCAACACTGGACCTCCCACTACCCATCGCTATGACACCACCACCCTCCTCGCACTCAACCCTGGAAGACTTTGAGAATGCCAACAGGCCTCGCCGAACACGACCCACGGCCAGTTCTCCTGCCTCCACTGCTGCCAGACCCTCACTGCCACCCCGGCCTCCAACACCGCCGATGCCAGCACCGGGGACACCCTAAAATGCATCCTCCTCAACGTACGCTCCGTACACAAACACGCCATGGAAATCTGGAACCTACTCGACTCTCTCTCGCCCGACATCGCCTTCTTCACAGAGACCTGGACCAACGCATCCTCCGCCCCCGACATCAGCACCGCCATCCTAGACGGATACAAGATCCAGAGGAAAGACCGCCCCAACCACCCAGGAGGGGGCCTCACCATCGCCCACAACAGCACCTCCAGCGAAACCTTCCCCTCTGCCGAACACCTGCACTTCCAGATCCAGACCACCCCCAAAGCCACACTCCGAGGAACCCTCATCTACAGACCCCCCGGCCCCCGAACACCCTTCGCCACCACCATCACCGACTTCATCGCACCCCACACCATCGCCTCAGCAAACTACATACTCATTGGAGACCTGAACTTCCACCTCGACAACCCCAGCGACCCCAACTCCACTATCCTTCGTGACAACCTCGCCAGCATCGGACTTAAACAACTCGTCAACACTCCGACCCACAGAGCAGGACACACCCTCGACCCCATCTTCGCGGCAGGAAACAGCATCCAATTCAGCCACACAACGCAGCCGCCATGGACCGACCACCACTGCGTACACTTCGCCATCAACAAACCCAAGGCACCCAAACCAGCCCCACGCCCACCTCGAAGGAACTGGAGCAAGGTTACCGACGAGCAACTTAACTCCACCCTCACCCGAGACAACCACACCTGGGCACCAGACGCAAATGATGCAAACAACGCAGCCAGAGAACTCCACACCTGGATCTTCAACTGCGCAGACGAGCTCGCCCCGCTACGCAACCCCGACAGACAACGCCCCAGGAAAGCCGCCTGGTTCACCTCCGCTCTCCAAGAAGCCAGACGCACCTGCAGACGCCTGGAAAAGAACTTGAGAAACACCAAGACAACCAAAAACCACACCACCTACAAGGACGCCTTGACTGACTACCATAACCAGATCAGAGCAACCAAGAGGAACTTCATCCACAAAAAAATCCTGGCCAACTCCACCAACTCCAAGGAACTTTTCAGTGTCATTCAGGAATTCACCAACTGTTAGAAATGGGGGTCTCTAGTTGGCAAGGGCTTGCACCTTTGTCCAAGTAGGGACCCTTCTTCCTAGTCAGGATAAGGGAGTTACACTCCTAAAATAATCCCTGCTCACCCCCTTGGTAGCTTGGCACGAGCAGTCAGGCTTATTCTAGAGGCAGTGGGTAAAGCATTTGCACCAAACCAACAGTAATACAATGTAAGCACTACAAACGGACACCACACCAGTTTAGAAAAATATCCAATATTTTTATATACTTTAAACAAGACCAAATACGATAAAAATCCACTGTACAGTACTTCTGAAATAGTTACTTCTCAATCTGTCTTTAAAAACAGTTCCTTGATGTCGATAGCTCCGTCCAGGGCTATCACGGCGTCGTGAACAAACAAATCCAAACAGTTCTGGCTGACCGCGGCGTCGCGGGTCAGCTACGGTGTCGGGAAGACCCGCAAACAGTACCTTTCAGATATGCAGGGCGTCGATGACCTCGCGGTGAGCTTCCGAAAACGCGGCGTCCGCAGGCGTCGGTTCCGGAGGTTGGTGCGGCGTCGTCGGGGCCCTCGAAGTCACACGCGTTGCAGATCGATCTCCTCTGTTGAAGTCAGGAGCGCTGCCGTCGGCCGGCGTCGGGTGCTGCGGTGCAAAGTGCAGCGGTGCGGCTTGCGGTGCTCTCAGGTCGCGGTGCGAGCAGCGGCTCGGTGGCAGCGTCGGATGGCGTCGTCGGTGAGACCAGGGTCGCGGTGTGAGATGAAGGCGGTGCCCGTCACGGTGCTGGCAGGTCACGGTGCAGCAGCGGCGTCGTCGTAGCTGCAGCGCTGTCGTCGGCTGACGAACTGGAGTCGATGGCACCGGCGTCGGAGGGCCAAGGCTGCGGTGCGGGATGAGGGCGGTGCGTCGTGTAACTTACGAGCGGTGCCCCCGAACCACGGTGCAAGCAGCGGCGTCGAGTCCGGCGTGGAGCGGCGTCGTCGGGAAGGCCACGGCGTCGTCGTGAAGCGAGGCGGTGCAGTGCCCACAGGTCTCGGTGCGAGCAGCGGCTCGGAGGCTGCATCAGCAGGCGTCGTCGGTGAGACCAGGGTCGCGGTGCAGTGTTGCGGCGGTGCCCTCTGCGGTGCCGTCGGGACACGGAGTCGGCAGCGTCGTCGTCGACGTCGTCGAGTTGCTTTTCTTCTGTTGCAGCACAAAACACACAGTCCCCAGTGCTGAGGGCAGAAGAACTTGAAGTCTTTGCTGTTCCTGAGACTTCTTGAACAGGGGGCAAGCTCTACCTCAAGCCCTTGGAGACACTCACAAAGTAGATTGCAGAAAGTTCAGTTCCAGTCCTTTCACTGCCCAAGACAGAAGCAGCCACTGCAGGCCAACACAGCAAAGCACACAGCAAAGTGGTAGTTCCTCCTCACAGCTTCTCCAGCTCTTCTTCTTGGCAGTCTTCTTGATCCAAAAGAGTTCTAATTTTCTGGGGTTTGGGTCCCCCTTTTTATCCTCAATTTCTCTTTGTTCTCTGAAGGCAGAGAGGCCTTTGCCTAGTCCAAACCAGTTCTGGTCAGTCCTGGAGCACTTTGTTGACAAGTCTCCTTCTTTTCCTTTCACAGTGCAGGCCAGGGACATCAGACGCACCACAGGAGGTGGAGCCAGCATTGTGGAGGGAAGGCCCAGCCCTATTCAGGTCCCAGGTGCATCTCCTCCCACCCATCTACATGTAGATCTTGCTATTCAGACCTGTGCTGACTCACCCTGTCTCCTGGCATCCCCCAGCCCCTGTCACTCACACTCCAGACAAGGAATACACAACCTAGCAGAGGCAGGCTTGGATGGTTAGACAAGAAAATACCCAGTTTCTAAAAGTGGTATTTTCAAACACAGAATGTTAAAACCAACTTTACTAAAAGATGCATTTTATCATTCTGAGTTCAGGCATACTAAACTCGAATTTCTACCATGTTCCCTGGGTCAGTTAGGATTATAAGCTGTAATAATCAAAACTGCCCATTCTGGCCTATGGGGAACAGGTAGCCTTGCAATAGTGAAAACGAAATAGGCTGTAATTCACTATCAGGACATGCCACACAAACCAGGGCATGTCCTACCTTTCACATACAATGCACCCTGCCCACAGGGGTACCTTGGGCCTACCTTAGGGGTGACTAACATGTAGAAAAGGGAAGGTTTAGGGACTTGCAAGTGTGTGCACTTGCCAAGTCGATATGGCAGCCCCAGGCTGCGCACAGGCTCTGCAATGGCAGGGCAGAGTTGCACTTTACGGGCTGTTTGCGTGGGTGGCACAATCCAGTGCTGCAGCCCACCAACAGCATTTGATCTATAGGCCCTAGCACTCTCAGTGCACTTTACTAGGGACTGACACATAGATCAAATAGGCCAATCATGGAAATACCAATCCATAACACATTTTGTACAGGAGCACTTGCACTTTCCCACTGGACAGCAGTGAGGAAAGTGCGCAGAATCATTACACCAGCAAAAACGGAGTCAAAAACCAGGAGGTCAGAAAGCAAAAAGTCAGGGGAAACACGCCAAAAGATGCCAAGTCGAACACCAACCCACGCAGCGAAGCCACAGACATCACACCATCCCAAGACCTCTGCGACAAGCTTGGAACCTATTTCCACCTCAAGATCAAAAACCTCTATGACAACTTCATCGACCATCCACCAGGTGCCACAGACGGCCCCCCACCCCCCAGAAACACCAGCCAGCCCACCATCTCAAACTGGACACCGATCACGGCCGAAGACACCGCCTTGACCATGAAAAGCATCCACTCGGGGGCCCCCACCGACCCCTGCCCACCTAACATCTACCACAGAGCTGCGGCCGCCATTGCACCCGAACTACAACGCACCATCTACACCACCTTCAAAACAGGCACCTTCCCAGATGACTGGAAGCGCGCAGAAGTCAGACCCCTGCTCAAGAAGCCCACAGCTGACCCCACCGACCTCAAGAACTATCGGCCCATCTCGCTCTTCCCCTTCGCAGCCAAAGTTGCAGAGAAAACAGTCAACAGGAAACTGACACGATTCATTGAAGAGAACGCCTTCCTCGACCCGTCCCAATCTGGATTCCGAAGCAACCACAGCACAGAGACCGCCCTACTCTCCGCCACAGACGACATCCGCACCCTCCTGGACCAAGGCCACTCCGCAGCCCTCATCCTACTCGACCTATCAGCGGCCTTCGACACCGTCTCCCACCGCACACTAGTCGCCAGACTACACGACGCAGGCATACAAGGAACAGCCCTGGATTGGATCCGATCATTCCTCACCGGATGAAGCCAAAGGATCAGACTCCCACCCTTCCTCTTTGAGCCCACGAAAATCACCTGCGGAGTCCCACAGGGTTCATCACTGAGCCCCACCCTCTTCAACATCTACATGGCCCCCCTCGCAGCCATCGTCCGACAACACGGCCTCAACATCATATCCTACGCCGACGACACCCAGCTCATCCTCTCCCTCACCAAAGACCCCACCACTGCCAAACTCAACTTCCAAAAAGGAATGCAAGACGTCGCAGTCTGGATGACCAACAGCTGCTTGAAGCTCAATGCCGAGAAGACAGAAGTCCTCGTCCTCGGTACCACCCCTTCTGCATGGGACAGCACCTGGTGACGACCGCCCTTGGAAGCCCACCTACCCCCTCAGACCACACCAAGAACCTCGGCATCGTACTCGACTCATCACTCACCATGAACCGACAGGTCAACGCCGTCACCTCCAGCTGCTTCAACACCCTCCGCATCCTCCGCAAGACCTTCAAGTGGATCCCCCCTGAGTCAAGGAAGACAGTCACCCACGCACTCATCACCAGCAGACTGGACTATGGAAACGCACTCTATGCCGGTATCAACAAGTCCCTACTCCGCAAACTCCAAACAATACAGAACACTGCCGCCAGACTCGTCCTCGGCATCCCCCGACACGAACACATCAGCCAACACTTACGAAGTCTCCACTGGCTCCCCGTGGAGAAAAGAGTCACTTTCAAAATCCTCACTCACGCCTACAAATGCCTACACAACAACGGACCCAAATACCTCAACGACAGAATCAACTTCCATGTACCCAAAAGAAACCTCAGATCTTCCAACCTCGCACTGGCCGAAACCCCGCGCATCCACAGGGCCAGAGCAGGCGGAAGATCCTTCTCTCACATTGCAGCCAAGACCTGGAACGAGCTACCGGCAGACATCAGACGCGCCCCCTCCCTGAACACCTTCAGGAAGACCCTCAAGACCTGGCTCTTCGGCTAAACAGATCTGCGGACCCCCCCTCAGCGCCTTGAGACCCTCACGGGTGAGTAGCGTGCTTACAATTCCTCTGATTGATTGGTATGCCTCTTGGGATATGTGAAAGACCTCCCTCCTGACACTCCCCACCTCATGGCTATGCTGGCAAAGCGCTGAGTGGCTATGCACTGGAGAAGAAGACTTACATCCAGGTTTAAGTCATGACTACAGGATGCGGCCTACTGTCAGGAACAACTAACAAATTATTGGGAACAAATGCCACTGGCGTCTCCCCCCAAAGATATCTTGGAACCATTGCTATCGTACCTGCACCTACAGGACCCCCCTCCCCGACCGCTAGCACAGTCAAGCCCTCCCTTGGACGCCCACACCCTGAAATCTACAGCAGAGATAACCCTTTAAATGTACATGCATCATTGTGGGCTTCCTGACTCCCCCTCCTGAATAAGCCTGAACTCGTAGCCTGCAGCGAACCCAAACACTAGGAACTGGATGGAGAGCATTGATGTCTATCTTTGCTCCATGGACTTAATATATTCTCACTGTTCGTTTTCCAATCTATTGTCAGTATGGGATATTATACTGGTTCAATGGTGCTGCCCTGTCAACCCCTCCCCCCACTCTTCTCCTTTCCTCCCCAACTCCTTTTCCTCCCTCCTCGTTGATAGTTGTTGTAATTCACAATGTTTACTGCTACTATGGCCATGGCCTCTGCAATGTTAATTACTCTAAATGCCAATAAATACAATAAAAAACATATGTTATCAGAATACTAATTATAACTTATGTAGTGATCTACTTCACAGTGATGTCTTTTTTGTAGAACCATAAGTGCTGAACCATTGCGGGATCAAAGTTCCAAGCAATAAGCGATAATCGCTTCATAATCAAACAAGGTGAGTAGGTTACTTAGGCACCTGTGTCTTGCTGCTTGATAAGACATATTTGTTGTTTCTTACTGGTTATTCTGTCAGTTTTCTTCTTCTCAGGTACATGTGCAGCCTATGTCATGAACCAGACTCCAGACTCGCTGAATCCAGGATAAGCGAAGTGAAAACAAAGGTAAGTGCAGGAGTCACACATGACAGAGCCTTCTTCCCCGAGAACCTTGATGCCAAGTGAGGTCATACCAAGCTGTGCCAAGATGCCTGCTGCTCTCACAGGATTTTGAAGTCCTGCATGTATGGGTAGTTCTGCTCACAGCCCAGGGAAACAACCAGATGGCCCAATACAGCGCCCAGTCTCAGGGTTTTCTTCTTTGCTCCATAAAATGCAATGGGAACAGGACTTTTCTTCTGTGTTCACAAAACACAATAAGGCGGGACCAGAATAATCTAGTACTGCAGGGAAGCAGGGATTGCAAAGACACAAGTGCAGGGACCCTTGGTAAATGGACTGACGCATTACAACTCTCTCAACCCGTCCTTGTCCAACTCATTATGTGAATGAAAATATACCACAGAAGTAATCCCATGACCTGATCCCAAACAAAGCATGCAAAGTTCAGAAGTAATTCAAAGCTCCTACTTTATTATAGGTCACAGCATTACACGAGCAAGTTCAATAGGAACTGTCAATCCCCCACATCCAACCGATACTGAGAAGCAAAGGTAAATAGAACCAGGTATCTGTGCAATAGATATCCTGAATAAAGTTCCCATCCACTCCTTTTTGCCCATGAGGCAGCTGCCCAGTGAGGTGTACGCTTTAAACCATGCTGAACAAGGGAGAGCCCACCCTACGTGCCCTAGGCTAGTCAGAGCATAGATTTGGCTCATTGAGGAACCAAATGCCTTTACGCCCTTGCATGAAAATGCCAAAAAGAACAAATAGATTGTCACATTGCCAAAATCCAGAAGACTGGAAGGAAAATATTCAGTGACATGCTGACATCAATGAGGTAACAAGATGCCTCAAACCAGAAGAAAGGTCAGGAAAAAAGAAGGAAGTGTAATACCCTGGTTCTGAACAAGGAAGACTCCACGTAGGCCGTAATCTCAAATCCATCTATAACACCAACCAATTTGGCGAGAGATGCAATTCAGTGGCACTTACAGCCATAGTGTACAAATCGCCTATTTTCTTGGTAGGTGTGATGGACACAATAAAGAGCATCTTAAGAGTCAAGAATTTAAATACATCCTCGTTCAATGGATCCAGAGGCAAGACTCAAAGAGGAGCAACAGACTTAGCAGAAGGCTGATAAAGAGAAAATCCCATCAGGAGATGCAAGCACTCCATTTTGCACATGCCATTCAAAAGGAGGTTTGACAGCCTTAACTGCCTCCCACTGGCACTGTGCAGAAACAGACAGACATATGTTGAAATATACTGTAGAAACTGTAAAACACACTGGGGCTCATAGCTACAAGGTCCAGCGAGCAGTCTTGACACCAAGAGGAAAAAGAAACACAGTGGGACTTCTAAGACTTTCAGGTTGAACTCCCTAGGTACTCCTGAACAGAAACAACAAGCTAAAGAAGAGACTCAACAGATGCAGTGCTGTCTTCTCAATCTCCAAGCAAATCGCAAAAGCAGTTGACTAGGGATCTGCAGGAGAAGAATACTCATCTGAGGTAACGAGTGAGGAGCATGATCAGAACCCCAAAGCAGATCTGTGCCCCAAAGTAGGGGCAACATAGCCTGCGAGACCATGGCCCATATCCTACATTGTGATCCGGGGGGGGGGGGGAGGGAGGCAATGGGTGAGTGCACCCTCTTTGAGTGCCACAGGGGCACAATGGTATTACATAAGGGGCCGCATATGCTTGTGCGTCCCCTTCTGCAATATAGATAGCGCTGGCGGACATGTTCCACCAGCGCTATCATAAGAGAGAATCACTTAGGCACTTTGGCTCTGCGCCTGCGCTGTATTACTGAAGTGGGCACAGAGACAAACATGCCTTTGAATAGAGCACTGAAAGTGTATCACAAAAAGGTGGCTCACTTTTGGTGTGCCTCCTAAAGGCAACCCTCTTGGGGGTGGGGGGGATCCTATGGACCCTTCAGACATCCCCCTGAAAGCGGGTGCAGTCACTCGCTGCACCCACCTGTAAGGGGATCTCTAATTCCCCTTAAAAGTGTAGGCGGGATGCACTGGGCAAGCTCATTCATTCTAATACAGCGCACTTTCCTCGTTTGTGCAGGACGCACCTTTTGAAACAAAGGCACAAACAAGGAAAGTGTGCCATGTTCATAATACGGCCCCAGATGGGAAAAGTCAGGATGTGAATTGTGCTGTCAATGGGAAGTCAAACCAACATCTATTAGGGCAGAGGACAGGAAACTCCAAAGCAGAAGCGGAGGCCAATGTTGAGGATGTAAGTTAAAATCTGCCCTGGCCCCTCCATAGCTGCGTTATCTTGTGTGGGAACACAGAATGCATAACAGGATTGGGTATGGTGTGCCTGGTGAGGAGGGGCCCGAGGGGGAGATCACAGGAAGGGTGCAATGGATGTTTCGGATTACCCTCTGCCATGTGGTGTTTTAGGGGTGGTGGGCTAACCTCATTTATGTAAGGGCTGGGGCGTGGAAAGGTTGGGGAGCTAACGATTACAAAATACGGAATCGAAGTAAACTCCTCTGGCGCCTTATTACCTCTATATTCCCTACTGAAACATGACGCAGCATGACGCAGGGCACATTGATATATGTTCCATGCTTTAACTCTGAATATTTTGGCATCTAAAGCACACACTTTAACATTCAGGTACAATGTTATCAACCGCAACAAATATTAAGGACACATTTCCAAAGAAGAGGTGCAAGAAAAAGCATGTCCCTTTTTTGGGACACATGTCATTGGGACAGAATGATAAAGCAATGAACTACATACGCAATTACAATAAAAACGTTGCGTAAAAAAAAAAAAAAAAAATCAAGAAACTTCTTTCTAAGAGTGACATTAATTCATGTGAATGGTTATTGCGCTTTCATGTGTTCATGAGCCCATTACATGCAGCAGCAGTCAGCAGAGAAATTGCAGAGGAATCATTGTCACGTTAAAAGAGATCGCTGTTAACCCCATCTTGCCGACTGGAAAGCCAATCCATGCGGTAACATACATAAACGTTGTCCCAAGAAGTTACGCAGCAAGAGGATGATCAGAGAACCGCCCCTCGAATCTTAATTACATGTAAAGGTGCTGTAGACTGGATATACAAAGCATTTTGTACTTTGAGCTTACGTTAATGTCTGAAAATGGCTGTTTGCACCTATCACATATCTATAAATGGATACCTCGAAGGCATTAAAGCATTACTTACTGCCTGATTACACGACATAGACACATATAATTGCACACCAGCAAACACCACACAAGAGGTGTGGAGTGGGGGGCTTGTGCCTTGAGAATTTTTGAATGCCCCCAAACTTGTGAGTTTCTGAACATTTACAATTTGCTCTCTGGCCTTTTCCTTCCTATTTTTGATATGTTCAGAGGATTGCTCCAGAAAGGGGTTGGAGTAAAAACCATTTCAGGGTGGGAAGTGGGAATTGAACACCCACCCAAACGTCGTGGGGGTGTAGGGGAAGGGGTTTCTCCACAGAGAAAACTATACCCATGGAAAAAAAGAAAGAAAAAAGAAAATATGCCCAATTGCCTAGCGGAGCTGTCTGTCCCAGATGTATAATTGCACCCTACAGTTCCACATTAGGCAAACAGCAACGTTTTTAAGAAATCACATGACTTACTGCAGTAGTGCGCCTGGAAGACTGCGAGTTGAGCAGCTTTCCACACATGCTTTTGCTGAGTTATGTGAACATGAAAAAAAAACATATCTGCAGCTGTGCACGTTTTTACTTTTATGAGTGCAGATTTATGGCTTCTCGTGTGGATTGACCCAGCAAGCTAAAATATCTAGCACTTTGTTGAAATCAATGTACACAAGGCTTTTCCAAGTAGCTCGTGAGCTACTGGTAGCTCTCCAGCAGCCTGTAAGATCTCCTGTGTGCAGCCCAGCCTACTAAATTAGAAGCTTTAGTTGGCTAAGTTAGGGGAGAGGATGTAGCTTTAGGGCTAGAGCGGTGGACTTCAAAGCTGGGGAACCAGGTTCGAATCTCATCCTGTGTTTCTGGGCAAATCACTTAATGTCCCGTGCCGAATAAAAATGAATGTGTCCATCTGTAATGAAACTGGTGCTCATGTAAAGCGCTCTGATACCCGATGTCTAGTTCGCACTACATAAACCTCTAAAAAAAATTAATATAGGTATACCAAAATTGAAATGTGTGTATTCAAAACATTAATGCGTGTATTTTTAGAACTCCTAAACTAACGTGTGGAGCAAACATTATGGGATTTCGAAAGTATATTTAAAGCTGACATTTGAGTGATAAATGATTTTGTGTAGAGGTCTGAGGAAATGTATTACTTATTACCGTGGTGCTTGGGTTGTTCCATCTATGACTGCTATGTATTACCCAAGTAAAGGCATTCCAAGTTGACACATCCTTTTTAGGTCGAGCCTAGCGTTGCAGCGCATGCGCTGCTCGCTTTGCGAGGCATGCAGTATTCAGTATAGCGTGGAAGCTTCGTGGAAGCTCTGCCCACTCTCCGCCCATCTTTTTCATTGGCTTAGGTCCTAAATGCTGCCTTCCGATTGGTTTTAGGCTTGTTAGTCCCTCCCCATGACGGCCATGTCGTCATTTGTATCCTTCCATGGCTACTGGCCCCTTTACTCCTAACACTATTTTCTTCCCGTCCCTCCCCCCCCTCCCGCAGTCCGTGACTTCTTGGGGCCCCCAGCCCCCCTCCCGCGCCCGCCCGCACTCCCGTTTCCAATGCAATAGGTCTCGTGTAAATGTGAGTCCTATTGCATTGCAAATGCTTGTTTACATGCGTTTGCACTCCTTAATTGTCTGATTTAAGATTAAATCTTTCCTTTCCAGAAAAATTCGGAGTGACATTAAAGTGGTCCCAATGTTAAGTGAAAACGCTTGTGTTTTGCAGTAATTGCCAGTCCTAGGAAAGGAGCTGGCCACACCACTGGCATACAGACACATAAGGTAATGAGTGCGTTCTTTGTGTCTGAAGTGGAAGAATGCCACGCACAAGTGAGATCGCAAATGTGTGTGTGGCAGGGGTGACTGCGCGTGCAAAATGTTGAACACACTTTTACTGCGCAAATGGAGAAGACAGACAGAGGGGGGAGGGAGTGGCCTCCCAGATGCCATTACAATGCTGGAAGGCCTGTTGTGGAATGACCAGGGCAGTGAGACAGACGCCGAAAATATTTTACATTCTGCTCCTCTAGCGGATTGTGTAAACAAGGCAAGAGGTTTTCTCACCTCCTGGAGTTAAATTATGCTTGTGGTGCCGGTGGTCCGTACACTGAAGCATTCTGGGGCATATTACCAGCCCCTATCGCCACCACAACGTCACTTTTGGGACGTTGTGGTGGCGATAGGGTCAGCGCCCTATTACCAAGGCAGCGTTAAACCACATAACGTGGCTAAAGGCGTTCCACCGCAACACCCATTCACTTCGACGCTGCCACCTATTATCAAGAGAGGCGATAATAGGTGGCAGCGCCGAACTTAAGACCAGGAAAATCCTGGTCTTAAGGTGGCGATACGAGGAGAAATGCTTCATTTCTCCTCGTTTTTGCTTTTCCATGTGTGCTGCCTTGTGCAGCACACATGGAAAAAGCAAAATGCCAAGGTTTGTTTATGTACAGGAAGGTGTCCCTTCCTGTACATAAACAAACCTTTTTTTAAAATGCCATTTTGTAACTTACATGTGTGCTGCATGAAGCAGCACACATATGGTGCAGCCTTGCGTTTCCGAAGTGGCGATGAGAGGCATTAAGCCAAGGAGGCTAACGCCTCTCACTGCCACTTCCTAGATAATATGCCCCTCTGTCTTTTAGACCACCTCTAAATGGCAGACGGATACATTGAATAAGTGCTCACTAATATGCTGTGTTTTAGGTGTCCCTGATCGTCGGCACTGCAGGAAGGACACTCACCTGGGTCCAAATACTTGAAGAGGAGCGTCTGAATAGTAAAGAATCGTTTGCCTGTATTTCTCTGACTTCACTCAAATTTTCAGACTATATGGTAACTTGTGTGTGCCCTTAAAACGCTGCTATAGCTGTGGTAGAGTTAGGCGTCAGACTGGTGGCCCCAGCCCTGCCAGCCTTTTAGAGCAAGCTTGCCAATCTCGATTTCTGAATGGCTGACACCCTGCTGCTCAGGGCAGTTCACAGCTTCACTCATCTTAATGAGTGTGATTAACACTGATAGATTTTTTCTAAGGGGGCTGGGGGTTTGCTCCTCACATCCTCTACTGGAGGGTGCAGAATGGCTCATTTCTCTGTGAGGTTGCAGAGCAGAATGAATACTTTCCGTAAGGAGGGTTGGACGGGCCCATTTCTGTATGGAGGGTGTAAAATGAACCATTTACTTGTGAAGAATGTGGAATGGTCTATTTCTTGAAGGAATGGGTGAAAATGGGCCGTTGCTGTATGGAAGGGGTGACAACTCGGTTCTCTATGGCTGGGGTACCGAATGATGCAATGATGACTGCCAAAGCCATGATCTAATTCTCTATGGAAGGGGCATGGATCGTTTCTTTCTTTATGGCAGGGGGAGGGATAGTCTGTTTCTCTATGGCAGTGGGATGGATAGTCCATTGTCATGTGGAAGCGACCATGATGGCTTGTCTATGGGCGGGATATGGAATGGTCCATTGTTGAACAGAGGGGTTAAAGACTGATCCTTATTGTTTGTTGTCAAATGAGCTTTCTGAGCACCTGTCAGTGTGGTCATGTACCTGGGACTTCTATTCACCCTTCTCCTTGGAGCACATTTCTTTACTCTCCAGTGTTAACAGATTAGGCTGAAAGACAGGCTGCTGAAAGGTCACACGACTCACCACCCCTCTGTCAAGTGCCCCTGATTACCACTCACCACGCTTGACTTCCAAAGCACTTCAGCGTCTGTCAGGGACCGCAGCCGCTCTCAGTTACCTGGGGCAAAGGGGGGCGGCTTAGCTGGCAGAACCATCCCAACAAAGTACAAGGATGGAGAGGAATGTGTCTGTTTGTGTGTCAACTGGATGATCAGATGTGGGCCATGAGCCGAGTCATTTGTTTACACGTGGGCCCCACTGGAGTCAAAGCCAGCATTTCATGAGAACCCCTACCTGAGGTTCAACTTATAGCAGCAGGCACCAGCACAACCGGGGAAGCAACACACCGGAAGGGAGGTGAGGTTCAAGGTGATGTTCATGTTAAAAAATTGTAAAAATCCATGGTCCTTTACATGAATCTGCCTATTGGGTACCAGCAGATCAGTGCCACATTGAACTTGTCAACATGGATTCTTCATGAGGGAAAAGTTCCATGGCTGCCTGAACACTGATCCTTCCACTGATGGACCTACCTATTTCATATACACCCCTTGTGTTCCATTTCTTTCCCTCTACTCACCCCTTTAGTTTCCTTGTCCTGCCAGTCCAAACTCATGTTATCCTAGTTCTTCTCCTGTCATTGTTTCCCATTATCTCTTGACCATATTTGTGTCAGATGCTGTTGCCTATTATTTTCTTGCCAATGCCATTGTCTTAAAAAAAATGAATTCCCTGCAGGGTCGGTGGCTCACACTTCACCTCATTGAAAGTCACTCGCCATCAACTTTTCCTGATTTTGCAGGTGAACTTTAAAGCTTTGCCTGCTCATATTTTTTTAGTACTAATGCAAGACTTTCTTACTTTGCCAGAAGGTACCTGGACAAAATAATCCTATGGATTTCTTTTGGAAATCCAAAATCCTTTAGAAAACCTGAGGGTATATAATAGAGTGAAAGGTTGTATTGGGATGTTCTAGAGATTGTGGTAAATTGGAGGCACTGTTATTTTTCGGGGGTTTGGTGGGGGGTGTTCTTACTTTAGAGGCCTCACAAACAGAGCTAGAATATAACAAGCATTTGCAATGCAATAGGTCTCGCATTCACACAAGTTTAAGTTATGGCATTGTAAATGGCAATGCCTTTTTTTATTTGTGTTTTAAAAACCAAAACATAATTCAAAGGCATTGTCATTTACAATGCCAATAGCTCAAACTCGCGTAAATGCGAGACCTATTGCATTGCAAATGCTTGTTTATGTTACTTATGGCAAGCCTGCCCGATGCACTGAGGTGATCACTGGTGCTAATCTTGCATAGGGTGGCAGCCAATGTAATCTTTTCTGACATGGTCACTATTACAACATTACAATACTATTAATATTAGAAGCTCAGGAGGATTTTCAATGAATATTAAAGAAAAGGGTGGAGACCCTTACACTCATGAAGCAAAGCTTCATCACCAGGATTTATGTCTACCTGAAATTTTAATCAACTGTATAGTCATGTTGCCAACCTTTAACAGAGCAGTTCTTGACCCCTCACTGACTGACAATATAAGATTAATTCTTCACAGCAATAACACACTCTTGTTTTAGGTCTTGCCTTTGAGAAATGTTCAGCTGCCTCAGGTAGCTATTTATTTTTCTCAAAAACATATACATATATAGAGGGGCATTTGGCCAGTAGGCTTCATCCATCTGTTTGTTAAATTGCCATTCACATTTAGCTTCCGCCCATTACAACATCTTACATGGGGCAATAGGTCGGGCCACTTTATTCACTGGCTCCCTTCAATTTGAGTGACTGCACAGAGTATGGGCACATTGTTCATGTAGCCTAAATATCATTCCTCTCTCTTCAGCTGCAAAAGGTATCAAGTACAAATGACTTTAATATAATGTAGACTAATTTAGTGTGATTTAAATTATTTCACGTAAATTATTTACATAGAATTAAGTATAGAGTTAAGTTTTAGCGAAGTGATCGCAATAAGGCTGCTGTACCTTTGATAGTAATACATATGGGTCGATTCCGATCTCGGTCGGAGGCGCACCTAACATCATTCGGTCGGGAAAAAAGCCATGCGAATGCCTGTTTCCCTACCGACCCGCACATTATTCCGAACAAGCAAGTACGATGCGCACAACAGCATAGATTCCGACCGAGTCGTACTCACCCAATCCAGGTCCTGTTCCCCGACCGAGCCGGATCCGTAAACGCAGAATCGAGTCGCACGGAAGCCAAAATGCAGCCCCGTCCGGCCGGACAAGTACGATGCGCTTCCCGTACGCGCCGAACCCGTCGCCACGCACGGCCTTGTCAAAGCATCCGGGAGAGGCGCACATAAGCTCCGATTCGCGCCACAACACGATCCACGGCTACGAGACGAACACGCCAGCGACGAGGACGAGGCGAAGCAAAGAGAAAGACGAACGAGACGAACCAACCATGAATCCCATCGTGCCGATCCTACCAATATTCTACATCTACTACCGGAACAGGCACGGACGCGTACAAGGTAAGTCAGACACCAACCACAAAAACAAACTACACGTACCCGACATATCACACACACACAGAGGGATGCAGAAATTACTTACACCAGCAACAGCAGCACCATAGGGGCGGGATGGCCATCACCAATGCCACATAAACACATAGGGGCCCGGATGCCCACTACCACCCCTACCCAGGGGGTGCCAGATGCCTACCACTACTACCACCTCTACCCAGGGTGTGCCAGATGCCTACCACTACTACCACCTCCACCCAGGGGGTGCCAGATGCCTACCACTACTAACACCCCTAGCCATGGGGTCTGGATGGCTGTCACTACTACCACCCTTACCCAGGGGTGCCAGATGCCTACCACTACTACCACCCTTACCCAGGGGTGCCAGATGCCTACCACTACTACCACCCTTACCCAGGGGTGCCAGATGCCTGTCACTACTACCATCCCTACCCAGGGGTGTCAGATGCCTACCACTACTACCACCTCTACCCATGGGGGCTTGATGCCTGTCACTACTACCACCCTTACCCAGGGGTGCCAGATGCCTACCACTACTACCACCCTTACCCAGGGGTGCCAGATGCCTACCACTACTACCACCTCTACCCAGGGGGTGCCAGATGCCTACCACTACTACCACCTCTACCCATGGGGGCTGGATGCCTGTCACTACTACCACCCTTACCCATGGGGGGCTGGATGCCTACCACTACTACCACCCTTACCCAGGGGGTGCCAGATGCCTACCACTACTACCACCCTTACAAATGGGGGCTGGATGCCTACCACTACTACCACCCTTACCCAGGGGTGCCAGATGCCTACCACTACTACCACCTCTACCCAGGGGTGCCAGATGCCTACCACTACTACCACCTCTACCCAGGGGGCTGGATGCCTGTCACTACTACCACCCTTACCCAGGGGTGCCAGATGCCTACCACTACTACCACCTCTACCCATGGGAGGCTGGATGCCTACCACTACTACCACCCTTACCCAGGGGAGCCAGATGCCTACCACTACTACCACCCTTACCCATGGGGGGCTGGATGCCTACCACTACTACCACCCTTACCCAGGGGGTGCCAGATGCCTACCACTACTACCACCTCTACCCAGGGGTGCCAGATGCCTACCACTACTACCACCCTACCCATGGGTGGCTGGATGCCTGTCACTACTACCACCCTTACCCAGGGGGTGCCAGATGCCTACCACTACAACCACCTCTACCCAGGGGGTGCCAGATGCCTACCACTACTACCACCTCTACCCATGGGGGGCTGGATGACTGTCACTACTACCACCTCTACCCAATGGGAGGCTGGATGCCTACCACTACTACCACCCTTACCCAGGGGGTGCCAGATGCCTACCACTACCACCCTTGCCCAGGGGGTGCCAGATGCCTACCACTACTACCACCCTTACCCAGGGGGTGCCAGATGCCTACCACTACTACCACCCTTACCCATGGGGGGCTGGATGCCAACCACTACTACCACCCCTACTCAGGGGGTGCCAGATGCCTACCACTACTACCACCTCTACCCACGGGGGCTGGATGCCTACCACTACTACCACCCTTACCCAGGGGGTGCCAGATGCCTACCACTACTACCACCTCTACCCAGGGGTGCCAGATGCCTACCACTACTACCACCTCTACCCAGGGGTGCCAGATGCCTACCACTACTACCACCTCTACCCAGGGGTGCCAGATGCCTACCACTACTACCACCTCTACCCATGGGGGGCTTGATGCCTGTCACTACTACCACCCTTACCCAGGGGGTGCCAGATGCCTACCACTTCTACCACCCTTACCCAGGGGTGCCAGATGCCTACCACTACTACCACCTCTACCCAGGGGGTGCCAGATGCCTACCACTACTACCACCTCTACCCATGGGGGCTGGATGCCTACCACCAACAACACCCCCACTCACAGGATGGCTAATACATGACACAACAAGCACACACCAACATAAAGAATGCAACATAAAGACATCCCCCAACACCATGACAAGCGTGTGTAGACTGTGTCAAATGCCTACAACACTGAACATGACTTTGAACATACAATGTGACCCCCTATCACATGTGCCACACATAAATGTGTGTGGCCCCCACAATGCAAGCAGGCCATGACCATTGTGGCAATGGGGTCCAAACCCCCATCATCACAGTGACCAAAATGTAAGTGTGGGGACCATAGCTGAAGCACATTTTGAACATTGTGGCAATGGGGTCCATACCCCCATCATCACAGTGACCAAAATGTAAGTGTGGGGTCCATAGCTGAAGCACATTTTGAACATTGGGGCAATGGGGTCCAAACCCCCATCATCACAGTGACCAATATGTAAGTGTTGACAAAGAAAAAGCTGCAACTGCCAAACTGCATGGATGATTCCTGGTCACAGAACAACAAACACATCAGTGGCAAAGTAGTGCTTGTGTCCCATAGCAACATAGATTGGGGGAGGCAAACAGTGCAGTGCAAATAAGACATACCTTTGGCCATGTGCAGACAAACATCACCCATGGGGGCTGACACTGTCAACATTCATCAATGACACAATGACAGAAGTGACCATCAGAATGCAGACCAACATATTTGCACCAATGGGCACACAAATGCAGATACCCTGTGGAGACTGTAGATGTGAGGTGAACAGATACCATACCATGGCAGCAATGGGACACACAAACAATGATCATTGTGCTGACTGATGACCTAGGAGTCCCAGGGACAGCAGGGGAAACACACCAAACAACATACAGCCAATGGCACACTAAAGATATGCCAATGCAGTGGTGCAGATGCACAAACACAAACAGGCAGACCCACACTGCACATCAAACACAACAGGTGAGGGGGGGTACCACTGTCCCCAGGCAACCACACAACACATGAGGAGGCCTGAATACCAATTACACAGATGTGCATACAGTGTCACACAAATGTAACTCATGGATCCAAATCCCCTATGTGGGCAATCAGGCATTGTCAGATGAGAGGGAGCACAAATCACACATGTCACACAAGCATGTAGGAACAGCAACTGACACAGCAAGACACAGAGACACCACAGCACTACCCCCAGGGCCCCCACAATGTGGTGACCCTGGGCTGCATTACAATCCCACTGTGATGACAAAGCTAGATGTCGTTCACACTGTGAACCACAGTCATGTGTCCTGAGCAACAAACTACCATCACACCTACACAAGCACAAATCAATCAGCACGGCCAGTAAGCCAAGGCCAATAAGGAGGCAGGGGTCTAGCCGGGCAACAACTCTCATCTGCACACACTCAACACCACACACCTCGACCTCCAACAATGTGCAGCAGTGAAGCTCACATGCACTGGTGACATTGCACATGCACCCATGACAATCCCAGGGGGGGTGGCGGGAACCAAGGTGCAGAAACACATCACACATGGCCACTCAACAAGACTCCTGAATGTCTGACACACTGCACACTACGCTGTACATGGACATGACGGCAATACCACACCAACCAATGGGATCCCAGCCACAGTCACACACCAATGAAGAAGCCAAGGTCACCCACAAAGAACACACATAGACAACTACCAACATTGCAGCCCTGACCCTGAGGAGTGCCAGCAGTCACACACACAACGTGTCACAACCAATGAAAGCTAACACAAACCGGAAATCACATGACAGGTGTAAACAACAAGTGCCAAGGGGAATCCTGACTGTGACCCATCAGCGTCTGCCCACAAACTCAGCCCTGACAGCAAACACACCTATGGGTGACACCCTGATGACCAGTAATGTGCCATGCACCCACATCACAGAGAACCCAGGGAGAAGACTTTGGGGGACATAGGTCAACTCAGCAAGCATCACAAACAGGAACATCACTAGGGATCCCAGCATGCACAGCAAAATGGAAGTGAACACACAGACATGCATATACAACACACACCTTGGGCGCAGGCGATGTCACAGGAGCACACACTGCCATGAGGGGAAAGCTGTGCCATATGTCGCCTCAGTAGGGCTCCATCAGTCAGCAGAACACTTGGTCACACAGTCAACAATTAGCACCAAATGAAGGCTCCTGTCACATCAGCCTGGTCATGGGAGTGTCAACGAAATCATCAGCACAGATCCAACACACATGTATAGCAAGTTGCACTGACAACACAGATGAGTCCTTCCCCATTGATGCCCAAACCTGCACGTCCAGTGGAGATGGCCACACAGTCAGGGAAGTAGACTAATTGAACAATGGCAAGCACAACAGATGTGCAGGGGTGGAAGCCACAGATGTGACATTGCTAATGTAAGTAGGAAATCCCATTGCCAAATATTGAAAACATGACACCCTCAGATGCTGCTAAGGATGACATGGATACACCACAGGATAGGACACAGTCCCCTGGACCACATGGGTTCCTGCACAGTAACACTACATATTCATGAGACCAAATATCACCATCACTGCAGCAAGGGCATGGTTAGCATCATCAACATCATGTACATCAGAAGCAAAAGCACTAGAGAACAGAAAGTTGCTTTATTCAGCATATGTGGGTTCAAAAGTTGAAGTCATGTAAAAAATAAACAAAGGCCAATGGCCAGTTCATCATGAAAGTCAAAAGAGGGTGACAGTGGCAGATGTCACCCTACGCATGCCTGCACTGATGAAAACCAGGGACAATCCCCTCGGAGGGGCATACGGAGGGCAGGCCAGGCACCGCAGGGACAGGATCAGGGCTCACCAGAAGGAGGCAGGGAAGGGGTGGTGGGTGCTGGAGAGCCACTGACAACTGCAGTGGAGGTGTCTGACATGGTGTGTGCCGGCACAACTGGGGGCATGACTCAGATGGTGTGGGCGCCGGCACGACTGCAGTGGACCATGCAGATGGAGTGGACAGGTTCGCCACTGCAGTGCCCAAGTCAGACAGGGTGGTAGTGGCCTCCACTGCAGTGCCTACCTCTAGGGGAGGAGAATGGGGATCAGGTAAGGTGGGCAGGACAGAGGGGAGGACACCCTCACCACACCAGTGGCACAGACAAGCGCAGCGGGGGTGTGGGGCCGGAAGAGCAAGTGGCAGGGGGAGAAGGCCTGATCCTTTTGGGGATGGTTTATCTGTGGGTGGGGGAACCTGGGGCAGGGTGTGGTGGGGGCACCTGTGGAGTGGGGGCCTGAGGGATGGAGGAAGGAGACTTGGTGCCTGAGCTGCAGGGCGGCGGCGGGGTCTTGCTCTTCCGGGTCCGGGGGGACTTGCGGGTGGGGGCGGCAGTTGGTCTGCACCTGGGGGAGGGTGTCCAGGGGCGAGGGGCACTCCGCTCCGTGTGGGTGGGCTTCCTCTTCCCCCTGAATGCTGTATCAGCTGGATCGGAGGGGAAGAGGCCGAGGTCACTGAGGAAGAGCCGCTGTCTCTTTGGGGTTGCAGGTGAGGCAAGGGAGGGGGCTTTGGAGGGAGAGGCAACTGAGGACTGCGCAGTGCTCGTGGATGCGTGTGTGTGTGCCTGGGCCCCATCCCCTGTGAGTGTGGTTTCAGTCCCCTGACTGTGCGTGCGTGTGCGTCTTGTTTGTGGCATGTGTGTCTGTGTGCTGCTCGTGTCTGTGCTGGTGTGTGCCTGTGCCGGTGTGTGTGTGCTTGGGACAGGTAAGGTGCTGGGGAGTGTGGATGGGGCAGAGGCAGGAGGGGTGAGGGACTGTCGGAGGAGGGACACTGCAACCGTCAGGGAGGAGTCCATGGACCTATTGCCCCTCTGTAGGGCAGACATGCCCGATGAGATGCCCTCCATGAACGACACCAGCTGAGTCAACAGAGTGGTGTGGGCATGGAGGACACTCAGCATCGCTGTCTGCCCTACATGGAGCTGGCGAAGGAGGTACACAGACTCCTCACTCAGGGCAGCAGGGGACACAGGGGCAGGGGGTGCGGTGCCTGGCCCGAAGGAGACATGCTCCCGAACATGGGAGCCTCCACGGACCTCGGGACTGGGAGCCGATGGGAGGGCGGTGGTGGTGGTGGTGGTGGCGGGGACAGCAACACTAGCTGGGGTGTGGTGGCTGCTGACACCCGCCTCCATAAGGGAGTCATCCTCCGAGCTGCTGTGGTCCTCAGCTGAGGTGGATGGTGCTGAGGACTCCTCGGTGTGGCTCCCCTCGCCCTCCGTGCCACTGGGTCCCTCCGACCACTCCTCGGCTGCTGACCCAGTCTGGCTCTGCGGCTCCTCCTGGTCCGTGGAGCTGTCCCCTCCTGTGGCCGTGGATGTATCTGCAATCAATAGGGAAACAGACAGACATCAGTCACCTGCACCGAACGCACACACCACAGTTAGTACAGCACATTACAGAGCAAGCCCTGGCATCCTTAGTTGAACATTGCTAAAAGTGCCTAAACTGAACAGGAGAAGCCAATTGTCACTCTGATGGTCAACCATGGCATTCACATCCCTCCTGGCCTTGCACCCATCTGTCTGGTGTCTGTTGGATGGCAATACCCCAGTGTGGACACATGCACCACCTACACAGTAGTTGGACAGTGCAGAGAACCCGGTTAAGCATGTGAACATGCACTCATCACAACTCTTGCCACTGAGTCAGTACAGGTGTCCGGATGAAAGGGATGCCCAGAGTCAAATAGGAAATGCATGTGATGCATACCAGCGACAGACACCATGATGCACCCATGTTCTGATAGCCATTGCCACAATGGTGTGCATGTAGCACATGTCACTCCCCTGCAGGATCACTAATAGGAAGTCACATGCCATGGCACAGGCATGCCTGCTAAGTCATACATCACTGTCTCCAGTCACATGGGCAGGGCAGCCAGACAACAACACTCTGCACTGTGTCACAATAGTAGGTCATGGGGAATGCAAGTCCTGGAGCTGAACAAGTGCACATGTACATCCCCCACACACCACATCATCTGAACCCTTATCTGTCCAGGTCATACCGATTGGACATATGGGAGACCTGTAACACAACCCTCTGAACCTGAGCACCTCACAATCTGCTGTGAATGGGAGACAGCTGCCTGAACTTCACATTCGCATACCCCAGTCTGCACGGTCAGGTGATCAAACACCTATGTGTCACACAAGTATCGTCTCCTATGGTCACATCTCCGGTGGCATGCTGAGCCCCAACCTAGAAACACCCCAGCAGTCCTGACAACGAAGCCACAGCACACTGACACAGAGGCAGACACCTGAGGGGACAATTCACTGAGCCAACGTGTCAGCTGATACACGGGAGTGGGAGTACAGAGTGTATTGTATGGCCTGGAGTAGGCATGACTGTCCTGCCCCACATGAATGAGGGATGAGCCCTGGACAGTAGGCAGCTGGCTAAGTATGTGTGACACACGTTATATACACACTCCTGGGGCCCAAACATTGTTCCCACCCGCAGCATGGGTGTGTGCCAGATACCCCAGGCACATGTGGTGGATCAGCTCAGCAATTGGACCACATATCAAAGTAACACGCAGATTACATGTCAGAACACAGGCATTGTGTAAGCAATGGACCCACCCATGATGCCCACCACAGAGTTAGGGAAACAGATGCTGTCCCCCACCTTGAGTCAAGCAAACTGCAAGGACACAGTACCCAAGTGACACAATTCCCTGACTGTAAGGGCCACACCTGGGTATCAGATGAGGAGTGGGCAGTGCACAATAGAGGGACATGGTTCCTGGACCACATGACTGATGTACTGTGGAAGTTTAACCAGGCCAGAGGTGGGGACATAGCATGGCAGACATAGTTCACAATGCAGTCATGGACTCACCCCCTCCTTGCTGCTCACTGGCCTTCAGCTGCCCATCCAGATCAGGGAAGACCACCGCCAGAATCCTGAGCATGTGGGGGGTCAGGGTCCGGTGTCCGCCCCTCCTGCGAGGAGGCGACCGCTTCAGCTGGACCCGTGCGATCCTCCGGGTCCAGCCCCTAAAGTCCTGCCACCTCTTCTGGCAGTTGCGGATCCGGCGCTTGTAGACCCCCATGGATCTCACTGCCCGGACGATGGTCAGCCATATCTGCTGCTTCTGGTGGGCATCAACCTGTGAGGATGACAAAGTGAGAATGCCATTACTACACATGCAACATATCTATGCATTACACAGTTGGATATACATGTCTCAATCACAGGGGCACATGATGTACACAGGCAGTGCAACGATGGCCATGGACAGTATGCCAGCAGTTACTACATGGTATCATTGCCTAGGAAGTAAAACCTTGTTTAAATGCACTGTCACTGCACTATACCTGTCCAGTGCATGTAACTACACACTATGGGGGGTGACAACTACTCAGTGAGCCTGCTAGCCAGTGGTGTGCATACTGTTAGCCTTGCTAGTCAGACAACATGCACATTTAGGAAGGCAGTGGACAGAGCACTCACCTGCTCCCCTGCTTTCCCATACAGCTTGCTGTACTGTGGAAGGAGGCTGTCCAGCAGGGCCTGGTTCTCCTCAGTGCTGAAGGCTGGGGCTCTCTCCACAGTACGTGCCATTGCAGGGTCCAGAGGGTGCAGATACAGCAGCAGTGGTGGTGGCAGATGTCGTCCTGGAGCATGTAGTGCAGGCAAGTGAGCTCTCAGGGGAACAGCCAGCATGATATGTGTGCTGCAGAGGCAGATACTGTCCCATGTGTCCAAAGTGATAGGTCCAAGTCGTTTGCATCTTCTGAATCTGGCCAATCCATGGAATTGCACCACTTACACACACCCACAGCATCCTTCAAAAGTTCAACTTCATGACACCCATGAATTTGCAACATTGTTGTGGGTGACCAACTGAATTTACAGCATCAGACTCGTTCAAAATTTGAAAACACGTCCGTTGCCAGGCCAGGCCATAGGCAATGGGTGCGCACCGATCGGTCCATTGCTGTTCAACGCGTACCCGCACACATTGAATGCAATGGGCCGGCCGGGCACACCGATCGGTCCATTGCTGTTCAACGCGTACCCAGGTTACAACGCGTACCCGCACACATTGAATGCAATGGGCCGGCCGGGCACACCGATCGGTCCATTGCTGTTCAACGCGTACCCAGGATACAACGCGTACCCGCACACATTGACTGCAATGGGCCGGCCGGGCACACCGATCGGTCCATTGCTGTTCAACGCGTACCCAGGATACAACGCATACCCGCACACATTGAATGCAATGGCCAATGTGTGCGCACCGATCAGTCCATTGCTGTCCAACGCGTATTGCGAATACAACGTGTACCAGCACACATTGAATGCAATGGCCAATGTGTGCGCACCGATCGGTCCATTGCTGTCCAACGCGTATTGCGAATACAACGCGTACCAGCACACATTGAATGCAATGGCCAATGTGTGCACACCGATCAGTCCATTGCTGTCCAACGCGTATTGTGAATACAACGCGTACCAGCACACATTGAATGCAATGGCCAATGTGTGCGCACCGATCAGTCCATTGCTGTCCAATGCGTATTGCAAATACAACGCGTACCAGCACACATTGAATGCAATGGCCAAGTGTGCGCACAGATCAGTCCATTGCTGTCCAACGCGTATTGCGAATACAACACGTACCAGCACACATTGAATGCAATGGCCAATGTGTGCGCACCGATCGGTCCATTGCTGTCCAACGCGTCCCTGTACAAGTCACTGGCATATGTCACCATGCCTGTCACAGGTGAACATATGCCAGCCACATATACTTCCCAGGGAGTGAGGGGCACACCTACAACACCACAGCCTGTCCAAACTGTATCCTAAGGCATGTAAGGCTGCATTACCTATTCCGTGTATGGGGGTGAACATGTTGTTCTGTGGGTGTCACTTGGGGGCAGCCACCCCCAGGCTGTGCACATGTTCATGGGGACAGGATCCTTGGTGTTTCGTGTACATGACGACTGTGATGTGCAACTGTTCATATCTGAGCATGTGGCATGGTCACATTTCATGGTGGTGTATGTGTATGTCATGTCACATACCCCCTGAGTCCCATGTGGGACGGTATGTTTAACCCAGGGTGACCCATTGGCACAATAGTGATGGTCCTCCACAGTCTGTGTGCATGTTGTGTTTACAATGTCTCTGATTTCATGTGCACAATGGGAGACAGTCTCCACATCCACGTTGTTTGTGCATGGACTTTGATGTTGTGCGTGTCACAGACGTCCATGTCTGTCCTGCCGAGGCAACAGGGACCACTACCTGTGGGGGTCATGGTTGTTTTGCTGTGGTGTATACATGATACACCATGTCATGCCAGTGTCCATGTGGCAATACAGGGTCCCTGGGAATCTACCTGTCGTTGAACTGTGATGCCTGGGGCACATCTGTCCTCACATGTCACTGTGGGGTGTGTTTGTAAAGTGGCAGCAGGAGATAGGAACTGTGACACGGCCTCATGATATCCAATGGCACAACCTGGGACTTATTGATGCCACTTGTTGAACTGTGATGTTAGATGTTGGCCATGTATGTGCCATACATGTCCTTACGGAACTGCACACATCATGTACTTGTGCCTCATAATGATGTATCATGTGATATTGAGTGTGTTCAATGCCACATATGTGGGGTGACTGACAATATTTCTTTCTTCACCTATGCACTGCAGGGCACCAGCTGTCCATAGACCATTCCCTGACCTGGCAACGATGGTGGAACGTGACAGCATCCGACGGTACCGCTTCACCAGGCAGCTGATTGAGGATTTGGCAGTGCGCTTGGCACCACATTTGCAACCTGGCCGGCCGTACCCTACAGCGCTGACCCCCAAGGTGAAGGTGATGGCAGCCCTACACTTCTTTCCCACCGGTACCTTTCAACACACTCTGGCGACTGCTGGTGGGATGTCACAGACCATGTTCAGCCGTGTGCTCCGCGATGTTTTGGAGGCTATGTTGATATACCTGAACCAGTACATCTATTTCCCTAGACTCCAACAACTCACTGACGTGAAGAGTGACTTCTATGCCCTGGGGAGGATGCCGCATGTCATTGGCTCCATTGATGGGACAGATGTGGCTTTGGTACCACCACAGGCCCAAGAGCAGGCATACAGGAACCGCAAACACTACCACTCGGTCAATGCACTGGTGGTCTGTCTTGCAGATATGAGCATCTCACACGTGTGTGCCCATTTCCCGGTTCTGCACACGATGCCTACGTGATGAGGAGTAGTCGCATCCCGCGGATGATGTCACAGATGCCGAACCAGCGTGCCTGGCTTGTTGGTGTGTACTGACTTTGTACCATTGTGTGTGTTCTGCAATGTAGTGTTCCACCCTCTTTTCCAACTCAGCTAATGTGCAATTGTCTGTATGTAGGTGACTCCGGATACCCCAACATGCCGTGGTTGCTGACGCCCCTCAGGAACCCTGTGACACCAGCCCAGATGCGCTACAATGAGGCACATGGTCGGACCAGGAGAGTCATTGAGCGGACATTTGGTCTCCTGAAGAGCCGCTTCCGCTGCCTGGACAAGACAGGAGGGTCCCTCCCATATGCCCCAGCAAAGGTGTGCAAGATTGTCATCGTCTGCTGCATGCCTCACAACCTGGCAGTGCGGAAGGAGTTGCCTCTCATCCTGGATGACGATGACCAACGTCCGCCACCTGTGGAGGATCCTGGCCTGGACCACGATGCCAGTGATGATGATGATGATGATGATGATGATGGTGATGTCCGCACACAGCTCATCACCAACTTCTTCAGCTGAATGGGAGTATCCAGAGATGTCATGTCAATGATGTGAGTTTGCATGATATGTGTTGGTGGTGCTCTGGTGCTGTTTGAGTGTGTCCATGGGCTACATGACTGTATGCGTGTAGCGATGTGTCCTTACAGGTAGTCTGTACTCCCCAACAGTGTTGACATGCTAACTTGGTTCTGGGTGGGTATCTTGTGACATGTATTGGGCATGAGTATTGCAGTTCTGTCCTGTTCTTCAGTGCTTTTGACTGTGTGTCATTTCTGTCCTTCACAGGGTACTTTCAGAGTCGTTTGGTCAACTGTGATCCCCGACACCGTGATTAGACATCCAGGGTGGTAGCTGTCGTGTCCCTACAGGTGATGTGCGCCACACCCATGGACTTCCTTCCTTCTACACTTGTTGACCGTGTGCCCGCTGCCAGGTGGGATTACCTTGCATCTGTAGTGGTTACAACATGTTGCAAATGTGTAATAAACCTGTGCTTCACTTTGTGATGTGCGTTGTCTGTGGTCACACATTTGACTGACATTTGCTTACTGCACCAGTGGGCTAGTTGACTAAGACTGTGAATAGGTGTTGTGTCTGTGCATTGCACCATATTTCCTGGCAACATCATGTAGGCAATGAGTCAGATGGCCTAGGTGTGTATTTGTTGTGTAGCCCTGGTGGTGTGTCTCCCTCATATGTGTCACGTTGCCATGACTCACATGCCTGTGTTGTACTTGCTGTAGTAGTTAGCATGCACAGTGTAATTTCGCTGGTCATCATCTCCATGACAGAAATCACGTTGGAATCACGACAGAGGCAGGTATGGTGTATTAGTGTGTTTATTGTCATACATGTGTGTGAATAGTGCACAGGATGGTGAGTGCTGTACATTTTGATTGCAATCCAAAGTTCCTAGATGAATTGGAAGTCCTGGTAGCAGAAATGTCCTGTATCAAGTCCACAGTCATCTGAGACATTGGTCCAACTTGTACTCCCCATGTCATGTGGGGGAGTTGTGTTGCAGTCAACAGGGTGAACAGTTTGCGCACAAAGGTGATTATCCAGAACAGGTGTTGGCTTCCTGGGGGTTGTGCATGGCCATCAGCCTCTCAGTTGTCCTTCCTCGGACGACCCCTCTTCTTTGGGGGGGGACCCTCAAGTGCAGGCTGCTGCGGTGCAGGGGACTTTCCGCCAGAGTCATCCTGCCTCCCTGTGGCAGTTGCAGTTGTTTCAGCACCAGATGTTGTGGGCACACAGGGAGGTGTTGACTGGTTGCTGCTCATCTGGCGGAGGCATTGTAATATGTCCCTATGCACCGCCGTCATCTCTTGCAGTGTGTCCCACTTGGACTCCACGCGGGACATGTGTGAGTCCACGCGGGACATGTGTGAGTCCAAGCAGGCATGATGGGCAGCCTGCTGCTGTTTAATGTCCCTGAGGAGCCCCACTACCTGGCTGAGCTCTCCGGTGCTGGACTGGTACGCATCGGCTATGCGTGCCAGTTGTGGGTCATCATGCAGTCCAGACCCCTCTGCGAGCAGCGACCTATGTCTCCCACCCCTCCCACCACCCCTGGCGACACGTGCAGTACCTGAGGTGGCACGCACAGGTGACCCTGGGCCCCCTTGGGGGTTGTTGGTGGTGTTGGTGTCCATGGCCCCACGTTGGTCCAGGGTCCCTGTGCTGGTGGTGGTGGTGCTCCTTGGTCTGTCCATGTCGGCAGGGGTGGTATGTGTGTTGACAGTCGTTGGAGGGGTGGGTGCAGTGGGTGCAGCTGGTGGTCCTGCTGGTGCTGCATGATGACTTGATCCGGAGGTGCCAGGTGGGTCTTCTTCATCCGAGGAGGGCAGAGGCTGTTCCACACCAGTGAGCTCCGTATCCTCTTGAGCCTGGGACGGGGACTCCTCAGCGTCTGCTGCTGTGTCCCCATCATCACCTGTTTTTAGGAGACACACACAATGTATGTTATGTTTCTGCAGGCATCAATGGTTGACACACCTGACAGTTGTGACTGTGCCTCTGGATGCGGGCCTGTACATTGCATTGTCCTAAGTTGTCACAGTCAGGGGTTGATATTGGTGTAGCACATTGTCCTGCATTATTTGGGCATTTCTATGTGAATGTTGGGGTGTGTACATGGTCTGCATTGGTTGTATTTGGTTGACATCCGGCCCTCCTTCCCACCCAGCCAGATATTCCACCATGGAACGTGCTTCCATTGCAGGGAGTGCAAGTTGTCTTTCAGGATGTCAGTCAGTGGTGTCCTGCTGTTGGTTGGTGCACAGTTGCCAGCAGGGCCTTGTGCTCCCCACAGCAGTAGCCAGTGTCGGCCATCTTGTGAGTTGTTTTCCACTCCCTGTGATGTGTGCATGGTTCAGGGTGGTGTTGATGGGACAGTTGTGGGGGTGACCAATATCTGTGACTACCACTCCCATCATGCTATTGCCTCCACCCCCCTTCCCAGCATGCCCATGCTTCCTTCCCTTTGACTCTGCTTCCCTGTGGGGTTGTGTGCCTGTGCTGACAAGATGGCTGACAGTGTTATCCTGGGGTTAGTTTTGCTACAAGTCCCATGTGTGTCCCTGTGCTTCACTCAGCATGACCCAGGGTTGTGGTTCTTTGTGGGATATTTGATTGGAGTGTGAGGCAATGCATTCTCCCAGGTGAGTTTTGTGGAGTTTGTGTTAGGGGTGTGTGTGAGAAACGCTGCTGGTAACTATGGTCAGGGCTGTGAGTCCTCCTTCCCACCCAGCCAGATATCCCACCATGGAACGTGCTTCCATTGCAGGGAGTGCAAGTTGTCTTTCAGGATGTCAGTCAGTGGTGTCCTGCTGTTGGTTGGTGCACAGTTGCTAGCAGGGCCTTGTGCTCCCCACAGCAGTAGCCAGTGTCAGCCATCTTGTCAGTTGTTTTCCACTCCCTGTGATGTGCGCATGGTTCAGGGTGGTGTTGATGGGACAGTTGTGGGGGTGACCAATATCTGTGACTACCACTCCCATCATGCTATTGCCTCCACCCCACTTCCCAGCATGCCCATACTTACTTGCTTTTGGGTGGACTTCACTGTGTGTGAGTGTGAGAGCAATGGCAAGATGGCTGACAGTGGTGTCCTACTGTTAGTTGGTGGCCAGTTCCCAGCATGGCCTTGTGCTCCCCACAACAGAGCACCAGTGTCAGACATCTTTGATGGGGCTTTCCACTCTCTGTGGGGTGTGCATGCTTGAGTGTGAGCTTGCTGGGCCATGTGGGTGGGGGATGTTGAGCTGTGACTACCACTCCCATCATGCTATTGCCTCCACCCCACTTCCCAGCATGCCCATACTTACTTGCTTTTAGGTGGACTTCACTGTGTGTGAGTGTGAGAGCAATGGCAAGATGGCTGACAGTGGTGTCCTGCTGTTAGTTGGTGGCCAGTTCCCAGCATGGCCTTGTGCTCCCCACAACAGAGCACCAGTGTCAGACATCTTTGATGGGGCTTTCCACTCTCTGTGGGTGTGCATGCTTGAGTGTGAGCTTGCTGGGCCATGTGGGTGGGGGATGTTGAGCTGTGACTACCACTCCCATCATGCTATTGCCTCCACCCCCCTTCCCAGCATGCCCATGCTTCCTTCCCTTTGACTCTGCTTCCCTGTGGGGTTGTGTGCCTGTGCTGACAAGATGGCTGACAGTGTTATCCTGGGGTTAGTTTTGCTACAAGTCCCATGTGTGTCCCTGTGCTTCACTCAGCATGACCCAGGGTTGTGGTTCTTTGTGGGATATTTGATTGGAGTGTGAGGCAATGCATTCTCCCAGGTGAGTTATGTGGAGTTTGTGTTAGGGGTGTGTGTGAGAAACGCTGCTGGTAACTATGGTCAGGGCTGTGAGTCCTCCTTCCCACCCAGCCAGATATCCCACCATGGAACGTGCTTCCATTGCAGGGAGTGCAAGTTGTCTTTCAGGATGTCAGTCAGTGGTGTCCTGCTGTTGGTTGGTGCACAGTTGCCAGCAGGGCCTTGTGCTCCCCACAGCAGTAGCCAGTGTCGGCCATCTTGTGAGTTGTTTTCCACTCCCTGTGATGTGAGCATGGTTCATGGTGGTGTTGATGTGCGCATTGTGAGGGTCGGCAATATCTGTGACTACGACTCCCATGATGCTATTGGCTACACTGACTTGCCCAGCATACACAGTATTCCTTCCTTTCAGTGGGCTTCACTGGGTTGGTGGTGTTGTAGTGGTGGCTACATGTCTGGATGTGTTTGTTAGTTATATTTGTGCCACTGCCCAGCTGCAGTTGTAGTTGTGTTTGTACATGTGATGACACAGTTACATGTCACTATGAGATGGCATGTGTTGTGTTTATCTGACTGACACACATTTTGGGATGGTTCTGTTCTGGTTGCTGTGTATTTGCTAAGGGTGCATGGTTTGACTCTCCCCTTGACAGTGATGTGTGTGTATTGTGGCACAATATTGTGTACATTTGTTGTGTACTCACCAGGCTCTGGGATGTTTTCTAGTCCATATACGCTCACTGGTGGTAGGATGGCCCACACCTTCTCCTCCCAGGGCCTGAGGTATACTGGCTTGGCAGGAGGGCCACTGCCGGTGTGTTGGCTCAAGATGTAGTCCTTCTCCAACAGCTCCCTGACCCTCCTGCGCACGTCATACCACCTGTTCTGGATGTCTATCTTTGTGCGCAAACATGGTGATTGTGCGTTCACCCTGTCGACGATCCTCTCCCACATCTTGGTTTTCTGCGACATGGGTGTCTGTTGGACCAGTGTACCAAACAGCTGTGGCTCTACCCTGAGGATCTCATCTACCAGGACTTCCAATATACTATCTAGGAACTTATGATTCTTCTTTGGGGGCATGGTGATGGGTGGTGATGGTGAGTGATGTGTGTGTTGGTGTGCAGGTGAAGGTGTGTGAGTGTGTGTTTTGCTGGGTGTATGTGAGGTTGCTATTTGTTGGGGTGCTGATGGTGTGTGGCTTGTGTGATGGATGAGCTGTGGGTGTGTGGTTGCTGTCTGTTGAGTGCTGGCAGGTAATTTGAATTTGCAAAGGATCATGGTAGGGATTTGTGTCCTTTATATGGGTGGAGTTGTGGGTGTGTCTTTGTTCCCTGCCCCCCCAGTATTTATTGGCTTTGTAATTGCTTGTTTGGCCTTTTTTGTGTATTTTCCCTTTGTACTTTTTGTGCATGTAGGAGACGTTCTTGTGACCGAGTCGGACCCTGCAGTTGTCTCGTCCGGGCTTCTCCGATTCGTTCACGCTGTGTTTGTGCTGTTTTCTATGCTGCGTACGCGTCGGTCGCGGTGTTTTGGGTTGCTTCGGCTCGCAGTTTTCTATGCGTGTCGGTCGTACGGCTTGTCCTCCGTGCGACTCGGTCGTGTTTTCCACGCGTTGCATCGTACTTGGCGGGTAGGAGTTCGCGGGTACGTTTCGTTCGGGATTGTTCCGGGTGCGTGTCGGTCGGTTCGATTCGCGTGTTTTTCCGGCCGGATTGCTGTTTTCCGTGCGGCTCGGTCGTTCGGCTTGTGTTCCGTACGAGTCGGTCGGGTTTTGCACGCTTCTCATCGTACTTTGCGGGTCGGGCTGCACCGGTACGTGTCGGTCGGAATTAATTCCGGCTCCGAGTCGGTCGGTACGTTTTCCGGCCCGAATCGGAATCGACCCCATAGACTGAAACTGTAGGGTAGGGGCTTGAAGTGTGTTCTTAAAAAAAAAAATTCTTTATATTAACTGTAAATACCTGCTAAAGCTTATGTTATAAAGTGTTTAAGTGACATTGTAGTTGCCTGAGATATGATTGATAGATGATGATTTATTCTAATCCCCAATAAAAAAAATAATGATGATGATGATAATAATAATAATTATAATAATAAATGCATGGTGCAATGCTGAAAGGCTAGTTGTTTGAAAAATACCAGCCGCATCAATGAAAATTATTTACTTTGAAGGTTATTATTGCTAGCAAAAGCAGTCTCCTTAAGGGGACAGAATATTTGTTTTCTTTTTTTGTGGCATAATGCTTGCATTAAAAACTAAAAATAAATGAGCCATTGCATCAGATTGTCAATGCCAGACCTATAGGGTTTGCCAAATGCTTGTTCTCTTTCGAGACACAGATAGTAGGATCTCTTAAAGACCCTTGGTGGTAGTCACAAATAAAGTTTTCCTATTGGATGGCACTTTCCTCCAGAAATTTGTGCCTACTCCATGAGGCTTCACATCTGACACTTTTGGTCGATGGGTTTGTCAACACACTTGGACAATACGAGTATTTTGAATAAATAGCTCCTCTTGTATCATGGTATGAAACTACAATGAGAGCAAACCATTGCTGATAAGACACTCAGAAAATCTCTTTTTTGTGGGAGCCTTAACTTTTGCCCCTTTAACTTCATCTGACATGTTCTCTCTTGTGGTTACTTTGGCAGCACGGTTATTTTCTCTTCATTTACTAAAGTACACTTTAACTTTCCCTAAGAGCATCAGGAAATATGACATTTAAGGTATGTTTAATTTTAAATAATTCAATAACTTTTAAAGTTATGATTGGATTTAGAGATAGCATTAAACGATTAATGAATGCAATTAATTAAAAAATAATGGTATTTAAATTATTCTAAATGTAGGGTTATCACATGGATTAGAAATAGGTTTTTAATTGTTTTAACTCAATTACATTTATTTTACGAATCAAGTAAGAATAACTTTAATAGAATAGAATGAAGGCTAATTTAATGTGAATTAAATTATTACACACAAATTATCATTGAATTTATTATAGAATTAAGTTTAGCAAAGTGACCGTAATAAGGCTATTGAACGTTTGATACTGTTACATAGACTGAAACTGTAGGGTAGGGGTTACTATATATTATTTGTAATTATAAAATGTCTTTAGATTTATTATATTTAATTTGGGGTTGGTACTAGGGGTAGTGCCAAAAGAAGGTAACTTATATTTTTTATGAATTAAATAAATGCTATTTAATTTAATTTAGGGTGAGGATAAGAGTTAGTATTAATGTAAATACACGTGATTCAATTAAATTAAATATAGGAGATGGGTAACATTACGTGCTATGGTAAGATTAAAAGTCAGGAATATGGAATGAACTGGGAAGACTGGAAGAAACAGTGGGCAATGTAAATCTCATTTCAATGTTATGGAAAGGTTGGAGAAGTAAAGACAGTAGAAGTAAAACTTATAACCCATTAGAGCATACAACTTCCAATGTGCATGATCAGAACTGGATACCTGCGATGAAGGATATCAAATTCAAATTGGTGATTGTAAAAAAATGATTTTGTAGCTCCTCTTGTTATTATCCCAGAAGCTGACAGGGATTCCTGCAACAGATCATGTTTATAGTCAGGGTTGTGAATTTTAAAATAAATTCCAGTTGGCAGGTTCCTCTATGCATGAACAACATCCAACCTATTCATACCATAAAGCAATCAATTTTCTGAATGACCTCCAGTTGGGCATTTGGGGACCTACATTTTTAGATTCCAGTGAGTAAGTCATGCTTAACCTGAGATCACTTTTCACTCACACTTTATTGCAAGATGTAGCAAAAGTGTTAAGCAAATAACCAAAAAGAGTCACTCCTAGGAGAATAGAAATGAATATCACAGTAGAAAATACAATAAATATCCTGCCTGTATTTCTTTTAGTTGGCGGACTCTCTCGCCATACTTAAGCGCTCACAAGGAGTCCTAAAGAACCCAAGAAACAGTTATAGCAATCGATACTGATGACATGTGCATACATTACATTATAATCCACAAGGTACAAAACATAATAACTTTTATAATTTTTATTGAAAATATTCAGAACAAAATAGTTTAAATAGAATTCAGTCAATTTTAAATAGTATGCACCTAGAACAAAAGCCTAGACCTAAGGTAAACACTTCCACACACACCGCATTCATACAGCGGTGTGTGTGGAACAAATTATTGTAGTGCTCTATATTGCTGATTTACATGAATGCTAATATATGAGGAGAATACAGGCTCATGGGTGTGTATTAATGATTTGGTAATTACTTATTGATATGTCTATAGTTGTTGGACAAAAGCACTAATTCGTTAGAAGAAATCATTCTCTTCCCAACAGAACCGATTGTAGTTTCATAACATTATCCAATGAACACAGCATCCAATGAACACATTTCAAAAACAGCGAGAAAACTCACAATGTGGAGAGCAGGTCTTGTACAGAATTCAGGAGGACCAAAAGTGGAATAAATGTTCCTGATGAAAGAAACTCTCAAAATTGTGAGTTACTACTGTCTCAGATAGCTTGTTGCCTAATTACATTATAATGACTGTATATAAAGGACCCATCATAATGTTCTCCAGAACTTGCGCTGATGCGCGTTTCGGTGATGACCCTGGAATTCAGGTGGCACCTTCTTCAGGGCGCTAAGAAGCAGAGGTAAAAGGTTCTTGGTGCCAACATCGGATCAGTGCTGTATGGTTATAGGGATATTGAATACTTCGAGCAGCTGCTGCCACAAAAAGCCCAGGACAAAGATAGGAGCCCCCAAAGGGAAAAATCTTCCTGAATGAATCCAATCTTAACAGTGCTGGCAGAAAAAATTATGGCGTCTCAACCCGCCACGTATAATGAATGAGAGGAAATAGTCAGAGTCTGGTCAGAAAGAAGGCACAGCGAGACTCACGTCCACAGGCATCTATGTCACATTGGGTAATTTGCTGATCTTCGGTCATCGGCAAACAAAGTTTAGCGAATCCTGAAAAGCATCGTAAGGCTTTTCTTCAGGACCTAAGGGGGTTACTCCCAGTTACCACTCCTACATTCATCTGATCTCTCGCCACGGACAAACGGGTAATTCCCCAACGAGGGAGTAGCCTTGAGGAAGGTATGACTACAGGCATCCCTCTTTCCCCGATTTGGACTCATGAGGCATGACTAGGTCTTTTTACATAGAAATTTAAAAAAAGTAAGAACAGACCAAATAGGTGCTGTATACCTTTACCCTCATGTATTTTTAACTATATTTATGATTTTGCACTTATTAAGAGATCAGATGACTGTAGGAGTGGTAACAGAGAGTAACCCCCTTAGGTCCTGAAGAAAAGTCTTGGGGGAAGGCTTGAAACTAGTTGACCAGAGAAATGATGGGTCATATACCCTAGGAGTTTCTCACCATCCCCATATTTTAACCATATCGACTAGGGGAGTGAATAAATAAACCCTTTTCTCACTAGTCAGATATTTTTAACACCTTTTTTATATACAAAAAACCCCACTCCAATACCATTACAACCAGCGTAGGTCTATAGGAATAACATACTATTAGTGCTCCTGCATATCCGTTGGTCGCAGCACGCCCCTTTCCATAGCAGGTTAGGGATGAACCCCAATGATGAAGCATGCCACCAAGTGGTAACCCTGGTGGGTGAGGGTTACTTAAAAGGAAAACCTTTTCCTTCCCACGACGAGGTTGATATTCATTTCTATTCTCCTAGGAGTGACTCTTTTTGGTTATTTGCAAATAGTTTGGAGGACGAGTCCTCTCCCTTTTTCCTCTGTCTCCCCCATTGTTTTTCTGATGCAAAAGTGTTAAGACCAAGATTGCATTATTTAAAATGAGCACAGATATCAGCACAACCCTCTGAATGTGAGAGTTGAAAATAAAGGTGCAATGAAAGCACAGATATTTGTGGCAGCACACCCAAGAAAATTAACAATAGAAACAAGAGTAAAAATATTACTGCATAAAGGTAAAAAGGCTACAGCCATAAATCAAATTTGGATACAGAGTAATTTTATTTTTCAGTAGGTGGAATTCAGCACTATTTAGGGCCCGATTATGATGCCATAGGAAACGGCTCCGACCCTTGGTCGGAGCCGTTCCCACAGCATCGTAATCGGCTGTTCGGATTCCTTTCCGACCCACCCATTTTGATGGGGTCGGTCGGAAATGAATCCGAACCAGATTTCCGAATGGCCTCCGACGGGCTCAGAGAGCCCATCTGCCATTCGGAAAGCCTCCAGTAATCCCTCGGGCGGCTTTTTCCTTCCGAGGGATTACGATGGCAAATACCCACAGCCTTTCTGTGCCGGCCTTTCCGACACAGTAAGGCTGTGGGAATCCGACTTAGGGGGCTCCCAGCAGGGCCCCCATGGGTGCAAGGCCTCCAGATGGTAGGTGCCCCCCTGTTGATCCCTGCACACAGTGGCAGGCACCTTGAGGTGCCTGCTACGGGGTGCAGGGATGAACTGCACCTCAGCTCTTTACAATGAGAGTATGCATTCCGGTCGGAACGCATGCTCCCATTGAAAGGAATAGGATTGCCCTGGGTTGGGACCGATGACAGGAGGTTGTTCGGTCCCAGTTCCCAAACGATATCAGACGGACTGAGGTTCCTCCGGCATCGTAATCAGGCCCTTAGTGTTTACTCTGGATTTACCTAAAACAACCATGGTCTTCATTCATTTTGTGTTCAGGTTGCACCTATTTCACTTTGGAAAATGAATAATCTCTCACCAAGTGGCCTCCATATTTGAACTGTACTCTTTATTCATTAATGTACTCTTATATTTTTTGTAAATGTTCATGGGTGTCTTTCTATAAAAGTTTCTAGATTTCAATTCATTTAGTAGTTTTCAAAACCATTAAATGTCAAAACCCTTAGAGTGTTATAACCTTAAATATCACCACAATGGCTCTGTGACCATGGGGATGAGGCACAGGGGGTGGAGCTGCATTCAATGCCCTGCTGCCAAAACCTGCTGTACATGGACTAACGACATACTTTGTAGACTCTGGACACTGACTGCGGTCCAAAGCAACACACTGGTTCAAAAGCAGTTTCAACACAACAGAATGAGGCCATGCACATGAAGCGTATTGATAGGTAGTAGGAGTACAGGGGCTGGGTGTAGGACTTGTCTGAAACACACTCTAAGCCCATGGTTGCTGCTCCTGCCCTAAGGTATGATGCCCCTGACATTAGTAGCCAAGTGGAGAGGAATCAGGGCATGGCTGCAAAGCATGCCTGTGACCAGAGCTTGCTGGGCATTACCAAAGGGTTTTTGCAGTAAGTTCTGTGAATATGGTGATTGAGCACTAGTCATGAACATTGGCTACAACCTGCATCCTAGGCCACATTATTTAACCAACTATCACACAGTGGGCTCTTTGGCCAATGGAACTAGGCAAGGGCATGGATGCAGGCTGCACCCTAAGGGCATATTCTAATGCATACAGTTACTGGTCATTTTGAGTGGGCTTCTTGACTAAGGCAAGCAAGTGCAGGGAAGTACCAAATGCCTAAACGTTAGGCAAGGATGCTGCACATGAGCAAAGGTTGTGAACATTTGACTCTCTGGCCATGTGGAGCATTCACAGACCCTGCGGACAGGCAGCAACATACAATGCAATTAGCAACCAAAGAGTTAGAGTGCCAGAAATGGGAGAAGGGTACAAATATAGATTTTTTTACCTTAAAAAAATCACCAAGGGCCAATATTATTATGAGTGAAATGCTCCCCGATCTAGGGCTTATTGCTTTCTCTTTCTACCAATGAGTTCTCCAGACGCTGGAGTTGTAGGCACTGAGATCAGGAGGTGCATTCAGTAGTCACTTGCTGTGTAACCATTTACTAATCTCCAAACATGGAAGAGATGATGTCAGGCAGATCTCTTCAAGTTGTCCTTTCTATAAAATAAAATGATATGAATGGACAAAGACAGGGTCATTTTTCTTTCTCAAACAGGAGCTATTTTTCATAGCATAACAATATTAATATATTATCTAATGACATCTCTTGTTTTCTCAATCTTTTTGAGCTTGTAAGCCCAGCTGGGAGTTTACTGTTCTACAGAATTATATTTGTAAGGAGGGATGCCCTTCTGTGAGCTCACAGGCTTTCAGTTCAGTGGCTTACAATCTTAGAACACAAGAAACAAGTCAGAGTTCTCAATGAATGCACACTATGATATTATGACCCTAGGCACCACCTAAATATTACATGTATTTAATAATCCATCTGCTCAGGAAGTGGCATCTCTGGAGTTTCAATCACCCATCTGCACAGGAAGTGACTTCACTGGATTTCCTATCATCCCTCTGCAAAGGAAGTGACATCGCTGGATTTCCCATCATCCATCTGCACATGAAGTGACGTCACTTCTGCCCCTCCCAGGACCTACTTAATGGTGGCCATTCACAGGGGGCGCACTCCTGGCACATCAAAGGTGCTCCTAAGACAAGCCTATCTGTGACTTCCTGCGTCTGGACTGTACCAAGTGCCAGGAACCCTAGTCCTCTACTCTGCCACTGTGACACCTTGCGCTCTCTGCGCCCTCAACCCCGACCACCACTCCTCACTCTGCTGCCTCACTGCACCACACAACACAGCAGGAGCATTCTCCTGCTCTTCCTACAAGTTGTCATGCACTTACCCACACCCAACACTCACTGCACCCTCACCGACAGCACCCAACACCCCACTCTCTCACATTCACACAGTTCTGTAACCACCCGCACAAGCTTATGCATTCTCATGCATGTTCCTTAACACCTGCTCACTCACCAAACACACCACAGAGACCTGGAACCTACTGCACTACCTAATTTTCATCACAGAAACTTGGCTGAACCCCAGGTCCACACCTAACCTCCCAACATATCCGCCCAGGCTCCAATGTCACCAGGCAAAACAGACCTAACAAGCTCATAGGTGGAATCCCCATCATTCATAAGAATGCCATCAGCTTAATCACCTCCATGGGCATGCCTTCATCCAACATGAATAACTGCAGCCATCAGAAATCGTCTCACTCACTCACTATGGTGAGTCAGGTGTATTAGGGTGAGCTATTTTTAGGGCCTACTGCCCCATTCTGGCGAGAACTGGAGCTGGCAAAGAACAGGTGTTCTGTTCACTCAGAAAGTGAATGAACAATAAAGATTTTACTTTTCTTTCTTTGACTGCAAAGTTAGAGGGTTTTATAAAAATGAACTGTCGGACAATCGTTGTGGGGCACAGGGAGTGTAAAATAAAGGCTGGAAGATGTCATTTTTTTCTAACAACATTTAAATAGCTTCTAAATGAACTGTACAAATATTTAAAAATATATTTCAGTAGTTAGAAAAGGACATTTTTTGGCAACTCTAAATTGTGATAGAAAAAGGATTTTAATAGAATCAAAACAAATTGGAACAATTTGCTTGGTGAAATTATAAATATTTGCTGAAACCCTAATTCCCACATATTATTGTGTGGAAGCTGTATAGTTTTATCACTAAAACTTTATGTCAGTTGGAACGTTTGTTGATTCAATGGAGAACATGCGGTCTGTAAATGTAGCTATGAAACTATAATTGGTTCTGTTGAATACGCTTAATACGCGGATTTCACCCTATATCGGCTGGGAGGGATACGTCCCTGTGTACACTCAGACCAGAACATCAAACAACTCGATGTACTTTTCAGTTGTTTACTGTTGTTGTAAAACAGTCCTGTGTCAAATTATTGTAGTGCTCTATATTGCTGATTTACATGAATGCTAATATATGAAGAGAATACAGGCTCATGGGTGTGTATTAATGATTTGGTAATTACTTATTGATATGTCTATAGTTGTTGGACAAAAGCACTAATTCGTTAGAAGAAATCATTCTCTTCCCAACAGAACCGATTGTAGTTTCATAACATTATCTACCCAAGTTCTGAGGGGTACTGGGTTAACTCATTAGAATCAATGGTCTGTAAATGTGGGTCAAGCGTATTACACTTAGGTCAAGCAGATTGCTCATGGCACTAAACCTGCAGGCCTGGTAACATTTCTATGATTTTTCATGGCTTGACCTTTCTTTCAAGCTCCATGTCACAGCCAGGTTCACCCTAAGCCACACTCATCTACAGATGCCAGCAGAACCGCTCATCAACTTTGCCAACACCATAATGGACTTTGTCACACCACTTGCCCTCAATGCTAGCAATTACATCCTACTTGGAGACCTGAGCTTAAACCTGGAAGACCATGCCAACCCCAAATCAAAAGCTCTCATCGAGGACCTTTGAAGTCTGGCCCTCACCAAACAAGTATAGGACACCTCCTGGACCATATTTTCACCACCTTTGACCACATCCAAGTCAACAAGCCACACCAGTCTCCTGGACAGACTATGCACTTGTCAAGTTTAACATCCCCATCCTGGTCCAACACACGTGCAACACTGCCAGACCATTCCTCTGGAACAGCCTCGCTGCGAAGTACTAGAACACTGTTCTCAACACCCACTGACCCGAACACAACAGCAACTTCACTAAAGCCATCAAGAATTTCAACAATTGGATCACCTCCTGTGCTGAGTCCCTGGAAAACCCACAAACACAGCAATACAACAAGATCTAGACCCAGGCCAGTTGGTACACGGAGGAACTCAGACTGATGAAACGCCACTGCAAACAACTAGAGTGCACATGGAGAATGAACCAGAACAATGCAGACAGGAGCACATTCAAAACCTTCCTGAGACGCTAGCACCAAATGATCTGGACCACAAGACGCCCCACTATGGTGGACCACATTGATGCTAGCACCAACAGAAACAAAGAAATATTCCTCATTGTGAAAGATTTCACTTCATCAGAGGCAGCATCCACCTTGGCCACCCCCTCACAGGACCTCTGCAACAATTTCTTTCAATCCTTCAGGAACAAAATCACTGCTATTTACATCAACTTCAGCCTACAACCAGACCTTACAGGCCTCGCAAAATGCTCCCCATCTTATCCAAAGAACCAATGTTTACCACATGGCCGGTCATTACCCCAGAAGAAACTTCCACCACCATTAAGTCCATCCACTCAGGGTCCCCATCGGACTTTTGCCCCCATTATGCCTACTCCAGAGGATGGCAACCCATCAGCGCCATGCTCACAACACCCATTCTGAATGCCTCTTCTGATACCTTCCCAGATGCTTGGAAACATGCAACTGTCCTCCTATTACTGAAGATACCCTACGCAGACCCTTCAACATGCGTCAACTGCAGATCAATCTCCCTGATACAATTCTGGAGATGGTCTTAAAGAAAATCATCAACAGATGCCTCACTGTATATATCAATGACCACGAACTCCTCGGCACAACTCAGTTTGGTTTCAGATCCAGCCAGAGCGCAAAAACTGCCCCCATTGCCGCCACGGATGACATCTGCATGACTCTGGATGGAGGCGACACAGTGGCCCTCATCCTTCTGGACCTTTCTGCAGCTTTGACATGGTCTCCCACCAACATCAGAATCCAAGGACACACTCTTATGAATGTGCTCCTTCCTGACTGGAAGGACCCAGTCAGTCAGCCTGGCACCTAATATGTTATACAAAGAGGCTGAGGCAATAAAGCATCGCACCTAACACTTTAGTGGGTGGGGTTAACAATAAATCAAGGTAGTGCACGAGTCCGGAAGACCTGCCCCCTTCATCTTCCTCACAGGAGTAAATCCATAGGCAATTACAAAGTTAGATAGCTCCGCACAATAGTTTTTTTATAAGATTATGACAGTATAAAATTCAGTTCAACATAGTTTAACACAATTATTTGACATAATGCACAGACTCCATTATGTTTGTTCAAAAGAAAAGATTTCTTTATTCATATTCTTATTTTTTTTTTTTTTAAACCATCTTCTTTAATTCAAGTGTAGCCAATGCATTTCATCACAAAGGACTTAAAAAAACTATACAAAGGATTTATGACTCTACAAAATAACAAAAAGTGGAAAAGAGGAAGAAAGGGACAAAAGATCAACATATCATCTATTATACAAGTGGTTAATAGACATTTTTTTGATCCAAACCCGTAAAATGAACATCTAAATAATGCCATGTGGCTGAATACTAGCTAGGCCAGTCTTCCTTTATTCCAAATTCATCACTGTGCATTATGAAATTTCCCTACATCATTAGTTTGAATGCAAAATGATGGCTACTTGAGCTTCAACTAAAACTGCCATTGTGTGAGGGTAGAAACCACGAGTTAGAGTGAAAACCACCAATGGCATGGATAAATGCTGTGGTTGCCAAATACCAAGTCTCTCTAATTTTGATTCCACCTCATGCCTCTATTATCCACAACCCTTCACTCAGGCAAGCTATTTTTCAACCCTCCTTTCTCCCTCAACTACCTGTTTCTTTCTTGCTCTGAGTAATAGTCTGATGATTAAAAAAAGTACTGGTAATCAAAAATGAGTGCATGTGCTGACCCACCTGCAACCACCGGCTCAAATTAAGCACTGCAGCTTCTGTCCCTTAGTGACCTCAGGAGCTATTAGCGTAGCTCACACTTCTGCTTTGATTCAGTCGAAGCAGAAGAAAGAACACATAAATGTTCAGGGAGTGAGACTCTGACATTGATTACACCCTCTTACAGCTCTGTTTTTTGAGTGGAACATTTACATCTGACGTAAAAAAATGCTTATCAATCTTTTAGTAAATGTGACCAATCAATCAGCCTTTCAAGGAAAAGTTATCCTCTTCTTGGTAGCTACCAAGACACAGAGGTCTTGGACCAGAATTCATAGAAACAATGTCACTGCTGAATTCAGATTTAAACAAGTAAAATTTGAAAAATCTCCTTCTACAAAAGAAATGCTCTGGCCTGCCTGTTAATGCTCAGTGGCTATGGATCATCTTTTAGAGAAGAATGGGCTGCCATGACCCACAAATGCCTTGATGACCTTATTTCAGTGACAACCTCCTGCACTGTGGAACTGGTATAAAAATTTTGCCACAGCTTATTTTGGGTTCCAGTCCAAGCCTGTTGAGTACCCCTTACATTTTGAAATATCACATATCAAAACAAATCCGGTCTGGGAGCCTTTTCCAAAACTTAAGCCAGACAATAGTTAAGGAAATCTGAATAGTACTCCTTGGGACAGATTGCATAAACTTTGCACTAGTGCAGCAATTTTGTACTGACATTGTGCTCAACCAATCAATCCCTACAATGGCATTTGCACTGACTGCCCTTTACAAAAATCTTTGATTGGGGCATGTGTCATGCATGCACTGGTTGGTCGCTGTAAATGGCAGTACAAAATTCCATTTCACCAGTACAAAATTATGAAATACGTAAAAAACGATTTTAAAGTTCTCTTTTACAATTTAGCAAATGGTAAAGGCCTGCATAAATTTAAAAGTATTATGTTCATCAATTGACTTAGAAAAGGAAGGGAAAATTCATCATCATGACATTGTGGCAGTCCTCAAAAATTGAATTCATTGGTGAGCATAGATGCTGGATAAATATGATTCAAGGATGATTTTCATAAACGCTGTTCAACTCTTCCTGAATCCTGGACAGTCCTTAAACTATTTAGTGAGGCTCCCCCTCTTAGGATAGCAGCACTTAGGCGTCTCCATCTCAGAGAAAATGTGTAAATGGCTGCCAGCTCAGAACAAAGAGAATTTGAGAAAGTAGATCTGTGTTAGATCTCTTTCAGGAATACAGGGGGAGGTTAATTTAATTATTGGAACATCCATTTATATTAATTTAGAAATGTGAGATACGAGGAAGCACATATGACTTACAAAGGTCAGGCAGGACGTCTGAATGAGATTCAAGATCATCTAGCCAAGAAGTGACTTTAGTGAGCAAAATTCTGTCCTGCTGAAAGCTTTCTGCATTGAATTTTGAGGCCCCAAAAAGTCCGCACAATCCTGGGATAGGGGCTCTTAAAGTCATTCGCCGCTACAGCTTTCAGACTTACCTCAGTGAAGGTATTTCAAGCTCCAAAAAAGTGACAATGTCCCAATGTAGAGAGTATGAGTGGGAGAAGGTGACAAAGTTACCAGAGCACTAAGAGGGATTTGGCAGCTATATTTTAAAAATGTGCTCATCCAGAGGTTTTGGTGCCAATACCGAAGGCTTCAGCGGGTGCTCAAAAAGATTTCCATCTGGCCTTATGAGGTCCCCACCAACGTGAGAGTCACACTTTGTCCCACTTTGAAATTGGATCACTGACACAATATAGCGGTAAGCAACATTGTTGAAATGAATATTGTGTCAAAAGTAACGTTTACCACAATATTGTGCTCCTATGCTTATAATGGTAAGTATTTTGTTTTTAAATATCGTTGACACTAATATCATCTAAAAATAGACAAAAATATCGATTTCTTAATATAAATAGAGTTTACAGTAGTCAATGTTAAATATTTTAATACATACATTTAATATAATGTAAATTAAATAAATTCGATATAATTATAAGACAGTGTCACATAATAAAAATAATAAATATATTTATTACATTAAATTAATTTTGTTAAGATTTTAAATGTAATGCTATGAAAATATATATTTATAATACATACACAATAAAATGAAAAAACAAATATAAACAGTTCAATAAGAAAGAGATATATTAAGTAATGCAGACAATAAATAAAATTCAAAAAGATTTAAACCCCAATTAGCAAATTTACTAAAAATATTATAAACATTAAAATATATTAAAAAATAAAAACAATTATATAAAATATATTTAAAAAATAATGCTATAAATCTATTTTACCAATATTATGAAAACTGTTGTAGTTTAAATATATGAAATATACTATTCCTACTCTTGTTTATGCAACAGTAGGGAACTTCGGAGGGTTTATATTTGCTATTCCTGCTCTAGTCACTGCAATATTAAGGAACATTTTTGCCCCCCAGAAGCTTGTTATATATCATTGTTGGGCTCATATTTAAGAGACCGGTTTAAGGTAGCCCGTGGTAATTTTATGATAGCCGGGGATTTTAACATCCACCCATGTGGGGATTTAAGGAATACTAACCTCTCCGACTCATGTGAAGGGTATTCACTTTGAGCATACCACACAAGGCGACTCCCTAAATGATCTATTACACAAATTTGATTTATCATCGTCCTTGTGTACACTGGACCCGCGTAGTAAGGTCTCCAACCCAACCTTCGTAGGAAGCGGCGGAGGTTCAATCATTGATTTTATTCTGGTATCATCGCCCCTCCTTGATTTGATTTCAGGTTTTTCCATCGAGACAAGCATTCGCAGTGACCATAACCCTCTATGTATGTATATTAGCTGGCCTTCTCTGGTGTCTACCCGAGAGTTAGGGAGAGGAGGAGTTTCGAAAGTAAGGGATGGAGGAAGAAGGTTAAAATGGGCTCAGATAACCCCGGAGTCATTTTATGACTCTTTATCCGCCCGCTGTGAGACTGAACTAGACTTATGCACTGCCTTGTCAACAGATCCGGGAGAAATTATAGAAGCTTTTAAAGTCATCTCCTCTACAATATCAAATCTCCTCAGCACTCCTGCCCGGCGATCACCCATCTTGGTGCCTAGATGGTTTAACTCTGATTGCTCCCGTGCCGCCGGGAATTTGAAAGAAGCGTTAGGGATATGGTCTTAGTAAAGACCCGTAGAAGGGAGTATAAAGCAGTATTAGCCAGATGTAAGGTAGCATTAAAGGAGGAAATATGGAGGGGACTTAATTGAGACAAGTTGCTTGAAGAGTAGCGCCAAGTTTTGGAGCATCATCAATAGCCCTTTTTAAAATAAAAATACAGGAAACGTGGTGGAGGCCCATAGAATGGAGGAGGAATGGGTGCACCATTTCGAGGATATGTTTCAATGCCCCCCAGATAAGAATAGATTACCAGGAGTAGCAGAGGTTAATCCCTCTCTGGTCGTCTCGGTTGAAGAGGTCAGGAAAGGTATTATCGGGCTGTCCAACAACAAAGCACCGGGTCCCGACAGTACTCCACCGGACTTATACAAATCCGATGTAAGTTTGTGGGCACCAGTTCTTGCGTCCGTTATCAACGCAGCGGTAATAGCTGGTCCACCTGGCTCTTGGGCTACCTCCACGATTGTCCCAGTTTTCAAAAAGGGTAAAAGGGACAGCACGCACTGCTACAGACCCATATCCTTGTTGGACTCTGTGGTTAAGGTGGTGGGCCGTGTTCGTTTAGACAGGCTGACCAATTGGTCAAATGAAAATAACATCTTAACCCACATCCAGTACGGTTTTTGTGCTGGACGGTCAACGTGGCCCAATGCCTAAACCTGTATCTGATCCTCAATAAGTATATGGTCGCCCGCTCTGGCACCATTTACCTGGCCTTCATGGATCTGTCATCCGTTTGATCGCGTGAATAGATTTAAGCTTTGGCAGACCATGTTGTCAATGGGGGGAACAGTGATATTGTGCATTTCCTTGCCCATCTCCATAATGACACCAAGGCTGAGGTTCGTTATTCACAAGACCTTAAGGTATCTCGCAAGTTCCCAATAAAAAGAGGAGTACACCAAGGGTGTATCTTAGCTCCCTTTTTTGTTTAATCTATATATTAATAAACTAGAGCAGATTTTTTGGGAGACTAAGGTAGACTATACCCAGGTGGGACGGCGCGGCCTGCCGGTCTTGCTGTACGCGGACGACGCGGTCCTTATGGCCCGGACTGCTAGAGAATTACAATCTCTGCTTAATTATTTTTCATCTTTCATGGAAGATTTGGATTTGTCTATAAATAACTCCAAATCCTACGTGATGCAGGTGGGACCCCGTCCAAAAAAGCAATACCAGTTTAGGGTTGGTGCAGCCTGGGTTCCACGCACAGAGGTTTTTTCTTACTTGGGGGACTTGATAGACAAAATGAAATGGGGGCCTTTAACACGGAGTAAGAGGGGAGATCTAGTGCGTGCCAACACTGCCATTTTTAACTTTGCCTCAAATCTTGGTAGGAGACCGATTGCGGCACTCTTGCAGATTTATCAGGCAAAATGCATTGCCAAAGTCTCCTATGGCAGCGAAATTTGGGGCCACATCACCATGGAGGAACTTCAAGTGGTTGAAAACAACTTTTTGAAATGTCTTTTATGTGTGCCCCAGGGCACCTCAAACTTTATGGCTCATGAAGAGCTCGGGGTCCCCTACCTCTCGGATCTGCTGGCCTTTCGGCCCATCATATTGTGGTTGAAGCTATGGTTGCACCAGGGTCCCACCCTAAGTAAATCAATTCTAAAGGAGTGTATGGGCCTTGATCATGCTCACCACATCCCGTGGCTTAACTACATAAAGACATGTTTAGGGAGGTTGGGAAGAGTAGAACTCTTTTCCGAACCAGAACTTGTGCATAAGAAAGATCTGGGCTGGATAAAGGAGTCCTTCTTTAATTTGAGGACTACTGAAAGGGAGGGGCGCGAGTTGAGGAAACCTAGTGTTCGTAGGTTTGTCATTTTGAAATCAGTACAATCTACTGAGCCATATCTTTTAGGGGCCTTTAGTGCTCATGAACGTTTTTTATTAACTAGGTTTCGATTTGATCTTTTCCATCTTTTGTTGGCACAGCCACGTGGGTGTAGTAGCGGTCAGAGCTTAGAGTCCGGTGGCTGCAACGGGAAGTCTCTACAGGACATGCTCCATTTTATAATGTTTTGTAATTTTTATAAGATCCCCCGAAGAAATTTTACTATCCCAATCTTGAAACCATTGGATTTTAGGCAGGTGCGCCCAGCTTTCATATTTCTACAATTGCTATCCGGCAACACTGTTTTTAATGTTCTTAACTTTTTAAAATCAGCAGTGAGGCTTAGGGCTTGTTGTGATTAACTTGATTGTGGCTCTAAGTGGCTGCCACGTGTTTTAGCATGTTTGATTGGGGATTATTTTGTATTGCTAGGCACTCCGTGTCCTTCCTTCTTTTTAAAGACTCAGGGGTCGATTCCGATCTCGGTTGGTAGGGCTCCAAATCGGATTCGGCTTTACCGGATCCGAGTTGGAGGCTTTGTTTCCGACCGATTCGTACAGTCGCCCGAGCGAGCAAGTACGATGCGAGTGAACGCGAAATCGCCGACTGACTCGTTTCCGGGTCCGAACCGCTCCGCCCGACTCGTTCGCACTGTATTCGTGGCGCGCAATGGAGACGTTTTACGACCGAGCCAGTAGGATGCACGATCCGGACAGCCGGATCGAGTCGGAGCCTCCGACACGAAAAGCTCTCGGAAGCGGACTTCGGGGGTCCGTGCCGGACCCCCCTTCACCCGTAGCCGTACGAGTCAGACACGGGGGGGGACCCATGGGTCCCCCCTATACATGCGTGTATGGTGCGGATGGCACCAACGCGTACCCACTACAGGGGGCCCCCTTGTGCACAACGTACCCATTGAGTCAATGGGAGCCCATGTACACGTCGTACGACCGGCTCCCATTGACTTCAATGGGAGTCCGACCGAACCGAGTCCAGCAGCATACGGCCGCATCGTACTCGTTCGGTCAGACTGCAGGTGTCCGGCTCGGTCGGAAAACAATCCGGATCGGTCGGAGAGCTTTCCGACCCAGATCGGAATCGGCCCCTCCGTGTTTATCCCCCTTTGTTCAATCGTTCACGAACATGTATTGTATAATGTGGTCTATTTCTTTTTGTATAACGTACTGTTTTAGAATACTTTTATTTATGCATAAACAGAATAAAGTGAATTTGATTTGATTTGATTTACTAAGGAAAGTGTTGGTCTTTTAGAGGAGTTAGATTTACCATTCCTACTCCAGTCAGTGCAACAGTAGGGAAAGTATTGGACTTTGGAGGGGCTAAATTTACTCTACCCACTCCAATTCAAGCAACAGTAGGGAAAGCATTGGACTTCAGAGAGGTGAAATTTACAATTCCCACACCAGTCTACACACCAGTAGGGAAAGTTTGACTTCAGAGGGGTTACATTTACTATTACTACTCTTCTCTGTGCAACAGCAGGAAAAGCGTTAGATTTCGAAGGGGTTATATTTACTATTCCAATTCCAGTCTCTGCAACAGGAGGAAAAGTGCTGGACGTCGGAGGGGTAAAATGTACTATTCTCACTTCAATCTGTGCAACAATAGGAACAGCGTTGGAATTCAGAGGGGCTGAATATACTATTCCCACTCCAGTCTATGAAATAGTAGGGAAAGTGTTGGATTTCAGGGGGGTGAAATGTACTATTCCCACTCCAAACAGTGCAACAGTAGGGAAAGTGTTGGACTTTGGAGGAGTAAAATTTAATCTTCCCACTCCAGTTTGTGAAACAGTAGGGAAAGCGTTGGATTTTGGACAGGTGACATTTACTATTCCCACTCTAAACAGTCAACATTAGGGAAACTGTTGAGCTGCAGAGAGTTTAATTTTGTTATTCCTACTGCAGTCTAAAGGAGAGTATGGAAAGTACTTCAGTTTAGACACATTACATATATAACTCGCACCATGAATGTAGAAAAAATAACGAATTCTTAACATAAAAATGAATAATTAACATGAAATATTTATATATGTAATTAAAGACTAAAAAACGAATCAATTTACATATGTACTATTAAATAAACGAATCAATTATCAATTAATAAATCATTGTTATTCAATTATTAATTAAGCAACTTCCCACTCTCTACTAAAACAAACCCAACTAAACAATAGTATACCATAATTTGTATATTTAAAATGTATTAAATAATGAATGAACAAATAATCACTCATTGTTAATTCATTATTACTTAATTGACTTCCCACACTACACCCCTACAAACATAGCAGCAAACAACTAAAATATGAGCAAAATAAATAAGTATTCCATAAATTACATAATTAAAAATCCATAACATGATTAACAAATAAAAATCCATTATTAAATAATTATTGCTTAATTAACTTTCCAGCCTAGTCCCCTACAAACCTAGTTGCCCACAACTGAAATATAAATAAAATACATATATATTCCATAATGTACATGTTTAAAATTCAATTAAATAGTTAATAATTAATAAATAATTGTGAATTAATTATTGCTTAATTTCCCAACCTATACCCCTACAAATCTAACAGCCCGTAGATAACATATACCAAAAACAAATCAATATTACCAAATTTACATATTAACTATCGATCATATAATTAAATAAAATGAATTAGATATTATATAATTAATTATAACCTAATTAACTTCCCACCCTATTCCCCATAAACCCAACTCACTACGACACTATAAATTACTATTAAAAATTAAATAAAACATTCTAAATCACTTAAATCACCAAAAACAAATCAATATTACCAAATTTACATATTAACTATCGATCATATAATTAAATAAAATGAATTAGATGTTATGTAATTAATTGTAACCAAATTAACTTCCCACCCTATTCCCCATAAACCCAACTCACTACGACACTATAAATTACTATTAAAAATTAAATAAAACATTCTAAATCACTTAAAATTACAAGCAATATTTAAATAAAATGGACACATTGTTTTATAAACAATAGTAAAACATAAAATTAATATATCAACTAAAACAGATTCATATATTTAAAAAACGATATTTTAGCCACCTTATTATTGAAAAAGATATTAAAAACACCAATATTACTTAAAACAATATTGCTTACCTCAAAAAATGATATTCTTGTCTACGATATTTGTGCATCACAATATGTGTGTGTCACAATATTTAATTTGACAGTTTTGTCTCCCCACATTTTTAAATCTATATTTTGTCCAAATATCCTGAGATTTTGACCTCCAGGTAAAAAGATCAAGGGCCTTATTTAGAGGCTGATAAATTTGAGATTTCTGCCATCAAAAGGCGCATGCCTTATCCACCAACATAGTGTTGCCCCCACCCAATTTAGAGGTGAGGTGAGGTAAGCATAGGATGTGAGCCAGCAGAGCATTAGTAAACTCCCCCTGCTTCAGGGCTAATGTTTTTTACTGAAACAAACTCCATCATTGGGACTTTAGAAAATGGAGAGTAGAGTAAAAAACATAGCACATGCTCAACATATTTCTGAACCATCTGTGTACCCACCGTAGCTGAGGATAGATTGAAAGTCTTTTTGACCAGTTGAGCCGCCCTTCAAAGTTTAAATAGCCCCCTAAGTTCCAACATGCAAGGAGGCAGCATAAAAATTAAGCATGATCTTCCTAGCGCTGAAGCAACTTCTGCAACTGCAGTTTCCAGCTGATCCCACTCAGATCTTTTGGCACCAAACCGGAAGCTGTCAGCAGGGCCTTGACTTTCTCATACCAAGGCTTGTGGAGCCATAGCTGACCACAGTTTGTGCCTTTTCACACTGGAGTAATTTGACTTCCACTTTACAGGCTAAGTGTGACGGTAATGTTGACCTTGGAGACCCACTGGGCTTACCCATCACGGTCGGCTTGGACAGGTGCCTAAGACCAGGACACGCATGACCCTAAAATAATACTGACACTTTGTTGCTTCTTGTCTCTTGTCAACCTTTAACTTAAAAAGTCATAATTCCTGATTCCCTCATAAAATTCTCACCATTCTGGGGTTATATTACTACCAACATTCTTCTAGTTCTTCCTAAATTAGTTTGGCAAATGTTTGTTTTCATGGACTCTAATTTTGTTAGGTGCTGCTTTAAATACTTAACACACACTTTTCTCTGAGAAAGACCTGAAACTTTGACCCTAATTAGGATGTTGAGCGGATTTGTGTCTACACGGCACCGTTTCGGAAAGTAACTGCCCGACCTAAGGTTGGCGGTTCCGACCACATTATTACGATGTGACCACCTATAGAGCGGTCAGAAACATCCATTTCACAATGAAAACTTGTGCAGCAGGCAGAAAACACCCGCAGCACAAGCTTCCATTTTTGAAATGGAAGTTCGTAAACATCCCTGCAGGGATGTTGAGGGGTGCACCATAGGTGCCCCCCAGGTCAGTATGGGGCGGTCTCGGAGGGATGTGGGCCCTGCTAGGGGCCCCCAAAGACACTTTCCGACAGGAGTTCCATGTCGGAAAGGCCGACTTAACTGCTGTCTGAGAGTGCCATCATAATCCTGACAGCGGAAATGCTGTCCTTAAGGAATTATGATGCCTTTCCGACTGACTGAGGGGCTCCTTGAGCCCGTCGGAACCATGTCAGATTCCCCCGCAGGTTTAAACTCCGACCCCCGTCATCCTAATAGGGCGGTCAGACTTTAAACCTACCATGTCGGGCGGAAAGCATCTGACCGCTGTTCGGAGGCTTTCCACCCAACATTGTAATTGGGCCCCAAGTGTCAAATCTGCCAGATCTAAACCCAGGATTCCTCATTGAAATCTCTTGAAATAAAACCTTGGCATTTTACTGCTTGGAGTTCACAAACCTTACTTCTCCTAATTATGATCCAGGATCTCTTTTTTTTAATATAATTTAGAGAAATGATCACTTTGTATCTAAGCAATTCTTCTTAAACAAAACAAAGACAATCTCTGCCAAATCATTTGCTTTTTCTATTGCCAAGGCTCAGTCACTCTCTTTTTATCACACTGTGACCTTGGGCAGACAAGTGTTCAGTCATTTTTCAGTAGTAACATTCTGCTATAAATTGGCATTTCACATCATTCCACCCATTTCTGCTCATCCACTCTCTTTCCCATCCCCTTTCTCTGAGGAAGTCCCCCTTGCATGTACATATACAAATGGACCTCTCTAATCCTCCTGTGACCTCCTTGGCAACACATTTGTTTATGAAACAATGAACACAGAATATTTTAAAAACTAATAGTTGAAAAATATGGGACTACATATAGGGACATTTTATAGGTACATGCAGATTTCTATTTTGGGAGAGAAACCTGAAAATTACATTTTGATGCTGCAGAGTGGAAGAGAATTGAGAAATTATGGTACATTACTGCAACTCCTGCAAGGAAGGCAATTTTGCTGGATGATCTATCCATCATGGATGTATAAGCTATTTGAACAGCTATTCCCTGCCTGTCACCAGTGGACATGCCCATATCAAAACTGATGAGAAAAGTAAATCCTTCAGTTTGAGTGAATCAAGTTTTGTAAACAAGATCATGTGTTTCAATTAGCAAGTTAAAATATAACAAATATTCCTGTGGTTTTTATCTGTTGGGACTTGGCCTACAAGGATATCTATGTACCAGATTTTTGTACTGATGCGGCTGGTTTTTCAACTTTGAAAATGCACTCAGACCTGCCAACCAGGCCCCAGTGCCAGGGGTTCTAACCCGTAAAATGTATATGCACAATTGAGTGACCCCCAATTGGCATAATTTACTTCTGAATCCCTAGTATATGATACCAGGTGTACCTAGGGCCTGTAAGTTAAATGTCCCTTGTGGGCTGAAGCACTTATTGTGCCATCACAAGCATGACAAAGCAAGCATGACTTCCAGACTGCCATTGCAGATCATTTTTTAAACTGCTACCTCGACTTTGCCATTTAAACACTTGGCAAAGCCTAAACCTTCCTTTTTAATATTTATAAGTCACCCCTAAATTAGGCCTCAGAAGCCCTAAAGACTGAGGGCCTCATTACGATGTGGTTCAAATCATAACCAACGGCTTGTTGCTTGGAATCCGAACCACATCTACTGCTGCAGTCCGACCCAAGCATTAAGATGCATGCGGTCGGAGTCAGCAGTCGGAGGGACCGACTGACACAATCCAACGGACTAATGGAGCCGTTGGTCGAAACTCCTCATAATCCCTTAAGGACAGCGTTTCCAACAGCCTTTCCATGTCGGCCTTTTTGAAAGGCTGTTGGAAAGCGACTTTGGGTCGCTTAGCAGGGCCCCCTTCCACCCTGGCCCTCCGCATTTGGGCCTGAACATCCCTTCACTGTGTGGCACATGGTGCAGGGATGTTTAAAAACTTCAATTTTTCAATGGGAGCTTATGCTGTGGGCGGTTTTGACCCGCTGCACAAGCTCCCATTGAAAAATGGAAGTTTGTGGTCACATCCTAATTGTGGGGTCGGAACCGCCAACCTGATGGCGGTCGGTTCCCAAACCGCAGCGATGTCAGTCGGAGGCAACTCTGACTGACATCGTAATTAGGGCCAAGGTGTATTATATTAAAAAGAAGGACATGTGTGTTCATGACCTTAGGTGTTCAAACAGATACAACTCAGCATTGTCATTTTAGCTGTGGTAAGACTAGTAGCCACATTGCCTAGTATGGAGTTACATGTGCACAATTTAGTAGTGCTCACTTTCGAATGGGACTACTAAATCTGATACTTGTATGTATCAGAAGAACCATTGCATTAAACCCTACTTGTTGCCCAAGTCGAATTAATGTAACAATTTTACAAATGTCAACTATTGCAAGTTGTCACTTTATTGCCCAAGCTTTACAGTAGCCATTTTCTGTTGGAAACAGTTGCTGTCCCAGAGACAGGCTGCTGCTCTCATGGAGAGAGGTGAGAAGGACTCTAAGGAAGGGGAAAAAAGACCTGATGATGGAAGAGGTGGGACCTCCTTGTGGCATTATAACCACAATGGGTTTGAGCCCAGGCAGCGAGCTTCAGAGGGGAAGCCACCTTTGAAGGGCAAATGCTAGTCACACTAAGAAGGGGCTGCTCTTTTGTTTAGGCAGATAGGCTGGCATCTCGAGCAGCTAGGGAAAAGCTGTTTTCAAACTGGTTTTCCTAGGGGAGTGCAGCTCCCAGGTAGCCACACCTATGGGTTGGGCTAGGGAGTTCCTCACACCAAGAGAAGGGCTGGGCCATGCTGGGAGTGGGCAGAATAGTGCACACTGGGATAGCTAGATGCCACACTTCACAGGAAGTTGTCATCAGGCATTAGGGGACCTGGTAGCCTATTGGCTAGTTAGTCGTCATTACCCCCTAAGCTCATAGCAGACATAAATGTGGCACCCCTGGCACTAAGACCTCAAATCACTACTGAACTGGAAAGAGGACTGAAGAAGAACTGCCCTGCTTTCCCTTCGACCCAGCAAAGAGAGGTCGCACCAAAGACTCGACTGCACCTGTTTCTCCTGAGAACTGGCAAAAAGACGAATGTGCCTGTGGTGCCCACTCATCGAAAAGGTGCCCAACGTGTACCAGTAGACCAGTGGCAACTGGACCTGCTCTGAACTTCACATGGACAGCATGGGATATCGACTCCTGAGGGCAAAAATGACCCCTTTCAAACTCGAGGATTAAGGAGTGGCCTCTGGAAAAGCCATTGCATTAGCTCAGCATCTCGAGCATCATGAGAATCTTCAGCAACTTTAGTATCCTTCAGCATCCTCTATCCCTTGACTTCAATTGCGGTCTGACCTAAGGATTGAGTACTGGACTGGAGACTGCTTAAAGCGACAAGTAACTGTCCCCCTGGACCTGTTTGGTCCCTGTGACTGGCTCCCTCTCGGAGTTGGCCCGTCCAAGAATGCCTAGATAGACATTTTCAACTTGCTTGTCGTGGCTCACCCTAAACCGCTATCACAGTCAATTACAAAGATTTATAGCATTGTGTGCAAAGCAGTTATTTATTGATTCTTTTAAAATTGTGGGAACTCCCAGTGGACTTTTGTTGTTCAGGTATCTATTTAAAGATAAAAGCATAACCTATTTTTGTAAAGTGGTGTAAGATTTTTTATTGTGTCGTGTTTTCTTCTTATTTGTCTTTTTGATACTTCTTCATTTTCTACACATGTTCCTTTGATAAAGCCAGACTGTTTTGTGCCATGGCTTCCAAGGACTGAGCTAAGGTTTTACAAACGAACCCGACTAGACCTGATATCAAATTGTGTTATTCTTACACGGTGAGGTCACACAACCACACCATATAATAATTCACGGTTTCTCACATACAGTTTATTAGTTTAATGAGAAACCTGTTGTGCTATGCTCCCCAGCTACAGCTTCTTTAGGTACCCCAATAATCCAAAGTTATTTTGCCTAATGGAATTTTTCAAAATTCTTCGTTTGGCCGTATCTTCTATATAAATAAAATGATCTTCTTCCTCCATCTTCTATTCCAGATCAGAGATTGTGCGTTGTTATTCTTAAATGTAAATTTAAAATCTTAATCGTGCAGCTTACATTTTTACAATATGAAAATAAGAAAAAGCTTCCCAGGATCAATAACCAACACATTCTAAGCAATTCATCATAAACATCATACCCTCTCAAATGCTCAGTTATAACTTTTCCTTTCCGTGGATGATTAAAAAAAAATCACCTTGACAGGTTATTTCCAGTACAAATAATTTTTATCTCTTTTTAGTGGCAGCTCATCCAGCAAATGCATTTGTTAGACTTAGATACAAATACATATATCAAAATATTAATCTAGTACACCTGCGTGTTTTTTCTCCCAATGTTGAGCTTCTATGACAAAATTGTGATGACTTGAAACTCTGAAAGGCCAACCATTGCTTGACATATTTGATTTATTTGTGTGTTATATGGAGCAAGAGGGGAAGAATCAACAACATGCTTATGTTAATATTTGCTTGTTTTACTTGCAAATTGGACTCTGCAAAACTAAACAGCTTCTAGGTGCTTTCAGAGAGCACTGATCTTATTAAGAGTAGTTTACAGGGCAGAGTTAGTTATGGTCATAATTTTGCAGTATACATAGTGGGATATCTCGATATATGGGATCCTCTTGGTGATACTGTATTGAGCTGTGAAGGTTGTAGTGGCTCATATCTTAGGTTAGTTATTCAAGTTAAAATAATGAGTTGCACAAGTGTCTCAGATATTTTGAGTGTCCTACTTGAGTAGAAATGCCTGAGTGTTGTAGGTGGTCCCTACAGCTTTACAGTAGATTGTAGGGTAAACATTTTCGAAGACATACATACCCTTTCTTTGTGTGGCATCTTTGTTCAAAGCCCCTTGGCCATAAAATAAGTGATAATACTGGACCTAAATTTTAGGTATTACCACAGAACAGTTAGATTAGCAGTCTCACTCAAGTACGACATTTTTTTTGTTTAGCAGAATATTTACCAGAGATGTCTAATACCATACTTCCTGCATTTTGTCACATATTGTCTTTGGTTCCATCTTTGAATTTAGTTGCCTTTTCTTGCAAATTAATCAATGGCTCATATTCCTAATCCCAAAAAAAATTAATCTTTAATTGTACAAACCACTTACTTTCATTGGATGATTTTAACTAACCTGTAGATGTTACATCAACAAGTGTTTTACTTGTCTTCTAATGAAGATGGATTGAAAAACTCAAGGAGGACACCTAACTCCTCTATATAGTACAGTGCCTTTAAGCCAACTTGTCTCCTCACAGTGGAATTTAGGGTAGAATTAGAAGGCACAATTGCCATTTCTTTCAATCAAAATCATCACAGTTACTTTCTTTCGAAATTCGTGCTCTATATAGCAATACAATTCTTAATTTTGCAACTCATGGTCTATAGAAAGAAACTGCATGACCCCATAAATATGATTCGATTTATTGAGTCTTTCATTGTTATCCTAGCTCAGACAACTAATGCACTTCCGTTGTAGCTTTAGGACAAACTAAGGAACAAATAATTAAGTATAAACAACTATTTTGACATGCCTTTACTCCTATTATTCTCATCCACATGGGTTGCATGTCCGCATAGATCGTTTCGTAGGAAATGCGTCACTCCTCGCGGACTGCACCTGTACGGACTACCTAGGCCGCATGCACTCGGACCATAATCCTCACACAATACAACTACAAGGGGACAGCATAGTACAAACCACCCGAATGTGGAGGTTACAACGCACAGTGCTGAAAGACCCCCCTTTAGGGCCTCTTTAGGTACAACTATAGATACCTATCTCGAAACAAACGCAGACTCGGTCCCTGATACCGGCGTAGTATGGGATGCGTGTAAGGCAGTAGTCAGAGGGCAGTGCCTAGGGCTCAGCTGGAGCATACGCCGCCAGTTAGACCAAGAAGCAAAACGCATCGAAGACACTCATTAGCCTAGAAACTGATATTGCATGCAACACTGGCACCCAACAGGCCTTGGACAAACTGAGGCAAGAACACACTGAAGTTATAGAAAGACAGATGTCTAAACTACGCCGCACACTCAGCGCGTAACCATGCAGCAGCTGACAGGGCGAGTAGATTTCTAGCAAAACTGATCAGGCAAGAACACTCACAACAACCAGTTCTTTCATTGCCATGACAGAGTGATTGCTGACTCGTCAGCACGACATCCATCAATAATTCACCACCCACTACATCAGGGTGTATAAATCAGTTGTCCATGTAGAACCTACAGTGCTAGAGTCCTACTTGTCCCCACTCTCCATGCCATCAGTGTCTGCAGCGCATAGGGCTGAACTCGATGACCCGATCACACTCCTAAAAGTCCAGGTGGCCATACAAGCACTGGCAACAGGTAAAGCGCCCAGCCCAGATGGGCTACCAGCCGAATATTATAAAATGTATCAGACAACTTTAGCCCCACAATTATTCTCACTATACCACAGCTCGCAAGAGACATCTAGCCTCCTGGTGACGCTCCGTGAGTCCTTGTTAGTCTCACTGCCTAAGCCAGACAGAGATACAGAGTTGCTAAACTCGTATCCTTCGCTAGCATTATTAAATATGGATTACAAGATACTAGCCAAAATATTAGCAAACAGACTGGCCCCAATTGTACCGCACCTAGTGCAAGCAGATCACAATGGTTTCGTAATATTCAAAGGTACAGAGAAGGTCCAGGGGTCCTGGTCCTGGATGGAATTGCCTGCATATGTTAGGGAACAATGGAGAAGCTTTGCTCGAGGCACTGGACCTTTCCAGCCTCGTATTTGTAACTGTGCAGCGAGGGTTTGAGCATATGCTCCTCCTTAGATGAGATGGATAATTTCAATCATACAGATGATTTCCTTGTTTAGGTTCTGATGTAGTTAAAGAGAGGCAATCGACTTGTGTTGTCTTTAAAGAGGTTACTTTATTATCATCAACATCCTTGTGATTCCAGAAGTCATGTTTTTAGTATTCTGGGGGTGCAACAGCCGACACGTGTTTCGCCTAGGTGGTCAATAAGACCAGGGCTCTCTCAAGGCTTATTAATTGTTCAGAAGATCAGAGAAAAGTTGTCTTCTGATACAGAACATCGGTCCTCAATCAGAATACAGTAAAAAGCTGAAATTGTAGCCGCAGAAAAGTTGCCCCGGGTCAATCCCTTATGCTGATCGTCATGGCATGCCTGTCCGCTGCACATCGCTGAACTTGCAACGCTTTTTCCGAGTAGCTCATTACTTCAGGGAGCGCTGAGCACACTCAGGTTGCCTCCTGCTTGACTTAGAGAAAGCGTTTGACACGCTAGAGTGGGACTTCTTATTCGCCACTCTCAACAAGTACGGACTAGGCGCCAACTTCCTAGGCCTCGTTAAATTGTTATACACGCAACCTACTGCCAAAATCAAGACAGGTCCTTACGTATCTAACTCATTCCCAATTGAGCGTGGTACCAGGCAGGGCTCCCCGCTGTTGTTTTCATTGGGCATTGAACCCCTAGCCGAATCCCTGCACAGAACAAAGGAGGACTGGGGTATCCCTCTGCGGGAACGGCATGCATGCAGTTTCCCTGCATGCGTACGACCTGTTAATATATCTCCGGGATATTTGGGAGCCATGTGAATCAAGAGAAAGAGCATTATCAGAGTTCGCCTCCTTATCGGGGCTTCGAGTAAATTGGGGGAAATCATGCCTGTACCCATTCACTGAGTCGACCCCTGACCCAGCATTGGTGGTCAGTGATACATTGGTACGCTGGCAACAGTTGGCATTCCGCTACCTAGGAATCCAAATGTATCGAGAATCGGGAGAACCTCCTAGAGGGTAACCTCACATGCGCTATAACAACGGTCAGGTCACAGATGACATTCTGGCGCACCCTCCCATTGACCACCATGGGTGGAATTGCACCTCTACGGAGGTGAGACCACATTGCAAAGGGTGGCAGTGAGGGGGAAAAAAAAGGCCCTACAGGGCCCCCTGGTGCTACAGGCCCATGGGATGCATGCAGGGGGCACATGTTGTGCCCCCCTGTGTGAATGCACCCCCTTTCCTGCACGGCATGGACTTCACAGTCCATGCCGTGCAGGAACTGGCTTTGACGTTCCCATTGCGGTGCCTTTTTGAAAGGCACTGCCGTGGAAACGTCAAAGGACCACCCACCAGACTACAAGGAAACCTGTAATCTAGTGGGTGGTTGGTGGTTGAGTTTGGTGGCACGGGTGCGGGCAGTGAAGTGCCACTCTGCTCCCACACTGCCAAACTTGTAATCAGGCACTAATTTATCAGATCTTGCTATCCTTAGGGCATGTTCGCACTGTCTTACAGCCATGACACCGCAAATAGTGGATTATCCATTTTTTTCTGATATAAAAGTACGCTGGACATAAAAACAAAACATCGGCTTTAGATTCTGCGTGCACTTTGCAGGAAGCTTTCAGGCAATCAATATTTGCTCACTACTATAACAGATAACATTCGAATGAGAAATTTCATAAATAGCAATCTTACCTCAACTGGTTCTATTTGATCAAAAACTGTTCAAACTCCAGGACATTCTTAAAATCTAAAAACCTCTCAGTCAAGGAGCCCAATTTCAAATGTGGCCAACATCTTTCCTGAACATACAGCCAATACCTAACTTTAACAGAGGCAGCTAAATCCTTGATAAGGGACTCCGGTTTATCCAAAGCTGCATGGAGGTCAAGCTCATAAAATCAAGACTTGATGTAAACAAGCCAAACTACTTTACATCCCTTATCCATTTCTCTCAATTCAGCAAATGCTTTCTTGTGGGGTCACAATAATTTATTAGATGACAGTCTCACCCAATATAACAGGGGTTTAAGATTGGCTAATTCTGCTATGCTCTTTAGCACCATGCCCATCTGTGTTGGAATCAATGGTGCACTTTGTGAAAGATTAAGAAGTGCTCACATAAATCTATTTTTCTCATGGACAAGACTTTTTAAATTGCGATTGCCTCAGAGCTCTGCACCATATAAAGCTGTACCTAGCCCTTCGGCAAAATATATTTTCAGAGATTGCAGAGTGGTAGAAAAAGGGGGCGTGTCCTACTACCAGGTCTCAGCAATCCTTCTGTGTGGGACTTACTGTAGGTAACAGGAGGGGTAGTTGGCCCCCAAAGACATCCTTGAGTGCCAACTATACTTCCTGTTATCTCCAATAAGCGGGATTGCTAAAAGGTCTTCGGAGGCCATGCCCCCTTTCTCCACCACTCTGCAAACGCAGCTCAAGGTACACTACTGGTTGGGAGATGATGTCCACTTTACTCCTGAGGGACCTTTGAGGCAAAGAAGCCTTCCTGGTACCTCCTATAAGTCCTACACAGTGGGATTCCTGAGACCTGGTTGGAGGCCCAGCCCCCTTTCTCCACCACTCTGTAAACGCGACTACTTGTTAAAAACCAACATAGAAATTCACTGAAAAAAAACAAAGGTTACAGGGACATTACAGTTAGGAAATGGAATTAAAAAAACCTTAGAAATTCAATGAAAAATCCAAAGGTTACAGAGACATTATAGTTAGGCTTAGGTGTCACTCGTACAAAACCAGAGAAATTCAACCATTATACTTAGTGATTTAGAGTCTGATTGACTCTATAAGTGAGTGAGAAGGTGTGTGAGTAGCTCTATGAGTGACTGACAGTGTGTGAGTGGCTGTATGGCTGTATGAGTGGATACATCAGTGGCTGTATTAGTGAGTGAGTTGGTGTATGATTGGCTGTATGGGTAACTGAGTGGATGTGTGTATAGACCTATGAATTAGTGAGTGGGTGCGTAAGCACTGGTATGGGTGTGTCAATGGTTTTGAGAATGATAGTGTGGAAGTTGGAGTGGGTGATATGAATGATATGAATGAAAGGTTATATTGGGGTGTGAATGGGTGCGTCAGAGATTCTGTGGATGTCATCAGTGATGTCATTTGAGATGTCATCAGTGATGTCACTGACCATGTCATGAGTGACATTTATAAACGTCTAGTACAAAATCACTATTGATTGTGAAAGAAATAATCAGGTTCTGAACCAGTACCCCGTGGTACTTACCCAACGGAACCACTTGTAGCTTTATAACTATTAACCCAAGTTCCGAGGGATACAGGGTGACCCCATTGATCTTAATAGTGTCATATATGAGGTCATAAACAGTGCATCGCTGGGGCACGAGCTATAGTTAGCTCATCTAACTATAACTGCTGAATTTCACTGGTTTTGTATGAGTGAAACTTGAGCCCAACTATAACGTCTCTGTAACCTTTGTTTTTTTCACAGCATTTCTAAGGTTTTTTAAAATATATTTCCAACTATAACGTCCCTGTAGCCTTTGGTTTTTTCAGGGAATCTCTAAGGTTTTTTAAATGCTAATTCCTAACTATAACATCCCTGTAACCTTTTATTTTCCAGAGAATTTCGAAGGTATTTTTAATTTTATTTCCTAACTAACCTGAAAACTTCGAGAGTGGGTGTGTGAGTTGCTGTATAGGAAGACTTCGAGAGTGGGTGTGTGAGTCGTGGTATAGGTTGATGACTGGGTGTGTGAGTGGCTGTATAGGTCTGTGAGTGAGTGTGTGATGTCTGGTAATTACGTAAATGGATGAGTAGTACATTGGTGATTGAATGATTGCATGGGTAGTGCCTGTGTGATTCGATAAGTGCAATTGACAAGGACACACTGCGAATACCAGGTGTTTTTGACAAAGTGTAAAAGACATATAGAAGCATATTTTACATAAAGTTTCAGTGTAGCTTTTTAGTAAGATACTAATTTAACTTTCCCCTTTATATTCATTTGTTGAAATAAATGCATCACAAATGCATTTTCCTTCTTCACAGCAACACCAGAGGTCGCAATGACATCAGTAGTCACAAATACAAATGACAAAGTGTAAAACAGATATATATGGACATATTTTACACAAAGTTTGAGTCTAGCTGTTTAGTAACATTGGTTTAACTTCATTTTACAGTTTCAAAAATAACTTTCAACATCTGAACTCACAAATACAACATAACTACCAAACAAATATCAAACTATCCATTGTTACCCAAACTCATGGGGAATCAAAAACTGCTTCAAACCGTTACACTAGTCCTATGGCCCTAACGGTTGATATTTGGCGCCAAGCGAACAAGACACTCGGATGGCACGGAACCATAACTCAAGCTACCCCACTATGGTCAACATAGCGACTGGGTACACTGACCACTCAACCGGGATTTGATGAGTGGGACACCATTGGGATTTCTACCGTTGGTGACCTGTGGAAAAGAGGGACAGTTCTCCGTTTTTCAGACCTACAACAGAAATACGACTTATCCAAATGGGAAGTGTTTCGATATATGCAAATCCGACATGCACTAATTGCAACAATCCCTGCACAAGGGGAGATACCGGAAGCGTCCCCATTAGAAGATAGGCTCTTATCCGAACATATGACCAAGAAAGCGATATCTCTGACATACCAAAAGCTGTGCAATAATCTTCCCGACCCCCTCACACGACTCCGTGATCAATGGCAGGAGGCCATTGGACCGCTCGAAGATGACGAGTGGCATAAGGCGTTGATGTCCCACCCCGTCTTATCCACCTCAAAATTTTACATAAAACATACCTAACAGGGCCCATACTCGCTAAACTGGGGCGCAGGGAAAACTCTCGTATCAGACTGCACAGAGGAAGCAACATTCCATCATGTAATATGGAGCTGCCTCATCATATCACTATTTTGGGGGAAGATTACACGACAAATGCAAAAGGCAATAGGGAAGAAACTCATGCTAACACCCAAACTGGGACTCCTCAATATATGGGATGTGACAGACTTTACCAATATAGAACAACAATGGGCCACAATGGGGCTTACACTGGCCAAACAAAATATATCTAGGCAATGGGGGGCAGAGAACCCACCAACTATAGGGGGTGGGCGAATGACATGGACAAAAGCATGATTGCAGAGAAGGAGGTCTTCAAAAGTAGAGGATGCCCCAAAAAGTGGGACAAAAAGTGGGGAAAGTGGAACATATACAGAGGGGAAATCTGTGTATCTCCATCTATCGAACTAGCAGCCGGGAGCAAGAATAGGAACCAATCTACAAATCACTGTATGCCATAGTGCCCTTGTCATAAATATCTATGCTATGTTGTGAAATAATCTTTATTTTTAAAATGGAAAGTTAACATGACCTGTATCGTTGTATTTACTAAAATTAATAAAAAGAATATTTTAAAAAACTGCTGCAAAACTAGTGCAATGCACAATGTGTGACAAGACCCTCTCTAGAGGGATGAACAAAAAATATTCATGTGGGACGACGTCCATCATATATTATCTTAAAACCTATCATATAAAATGTCTCCAACTGGCAAACTACAAGAGGAAAGCTGTAGGACCATCTACATCAGTGGCAGCAGCAACAATACCCAGCCAGAAAGTCCCTTCAGAGTTGCACACTACTATAACAGATATGGCTCTAGAGTTTTCAAGAATTGCCACGTATTGCATGCACTGTAGTGCTGTAGCTGTTGAGCAGTGTTGCCAAAAATGCTCCCAAAAATCATACATCATATTTTGTTCTCCCCTTTTATATTTTTTGCACATTTCTCAGTGCACATTTTTTGAATTCCTCCTATCTCAGTTGCTATTTTTGTTACCATAAAAAAGAACAGAATTTTTTAGCAACTTTACAAAAGCACTAAAAAAAAATAATTCAAAAATAAAACAGAAAATCATGTCACCGAGAAATGAAAGAATATCATTGGATATTACACTTTTCAACTAAAAAAATTAGAAGACACCCCCATTTATCTATCTTGAACATTCTTTAAGAGGAGTTCATAGTGAGCAGATTTGCGCAATGCACAATATGTCACAAGACATTGTCAAGGGGTAGAAATAAAAAATATTCTTGCGTGACTACGTCCAAGCTTTACCATCAAAAACCAAACCATAGCAATAGTGTAAAAGCAGCAAGAAGGCAACGCAAGGCTGGAGGACCCTCAACTTCAATAGCAACCGCAACAACACAGGGATGGAGAGTCCTTTCAGAGGTCCATTCTCAACTTCAGGATTTGGCTCTACAGTTTTCCTGGATGGCATCATACTGCATGGATTGTGGAGTTGTAGTAAGTGCTGGAGAGCAGTCCATAACAGCCTTTCGCAATGCTGCAAAGAATCATAAATGTTGTTGGTTTTTTTTTTCGCCCCTCATAGTTTTTCTACATTAGCAGGCATTTTATTATCGTACAAAATGGGTATCTAATATCTATGTGGTCTTCATTTTATTATCTTCAAATTTATTGTAACACTACTTACATGCCACTTGCCGTATGGACAAGTCAAAGCATTCCTCTACAAATAAATTACCACCTAACTTTTGCCAGTTATCATTATTCACTTTTTTACTTTTTAAATACAAGTCAACAGTCTGTGTTTGAATCTTCTAGTGAGTGCGTCGACAACATATACAAACATACTCTTTTTTTCGACCACACTGAGTTACGTGTTATAATCTCTTTTTCAAACCTATCAACTGTAATATCTGTGTCCTGTTCTGCAACTCCTCCTCTTAACAACTCTTCATTTTCCCTAGAATCCTGCTCAGGACCAAAGAAATGAAACTGCATCACAAACCTTTTCTACGTCTGCCACGGTACCATGCAAAAGTGCCCTATTCATTTCTCCTAAACATAAAGTATGAGTTTTTTTATATAGTACAGCCTCCTAACTAAAGTTTGCATTGTTGAGTGATGTGCTTTGGCACACTTCTTTGTTAGAAAAGCTAGTGAGTGTCCCTGCAAATTTGTATGCTTTCTAATCTTGCAAGGATCCAATCCCTGTAAAGTACTTATTTTGTGTTTTAAACTTCGCCTTGGAAAGATACGTAGGAATTTCCTTAATATATTAATGGATTGCTGTCAAATACTACTACACTTCCATTTGTATACAGGCACCTGACTCTGCCTTCCTTGTGCCTGTTCTCCAATAACTTGTTCTACATTTGTAGGTACAGTCACCTCTTTCACTCACACCCACTCATTCTTCAATACGCCTTTCCCTATATATATTAAACATATTTAAACTTTACAGAAACACACAGTCACTGGATGATGTCATCAGTGATGTCACTGACCATGTCATGAGTGATGTAATATGTGACGTCATCAGCAGTGCATTGCGGGGCGCGAGTTATAGTTACCTGAACTAACTATAATGGGGGAATTTCACGGGTTTTGTACGAGTGCAATGTCCAACTAACTATAACTGTCCCTAAAACCTATGGTTTTTTCAGTGAATTTCTAAGGTTTTTTAAATGCTAATTCCTAACTATAACATGTCTGAAACCTATGGTTTTTTTCAGTGAATTTCAAAGGTTTTGTAAATGACAATTTTTAAATGTATTAATTGTTATATTTATTTTTTTGAAACTGATTTACTACATTTTTTTAAACTATTTATTTTTACATATTTTATTTTTTAAATTACATTGTAATTACATTATACATTACATTACAAAATATACTTTCTCAGAATGAATTACTTTAGTTTAAATACTTTGCAAATAGGCAATAGACTTTTAAGTACAGTAGTTACAGTTGTTGCAATGGGCAACACAATTTCAAACACAATGCAACATTGAGCTCAATGTGAATTTCAAGTTAAATGCAATTAGTTACTTTATGGATTACTTTTCTAACCACAGGACTGGATCCTAGATTCAGTCCTGGGACATCTCCTGTAAACAGTTGAGTAAAAGCGTTTTGGTTACAGTAGTGATTTTTAAGGAATATTATTGTATTTTAAAAGTTGACACTTAGAAACTTTTTCACATAGAATCACCAATGTTATCCTATGGGAGGAAATTCACTTAGCAGGTAAGTAGTGTTATCGTTACTTTTTCTTACTCAGTGGTGGATCCTGGATCCAGCACTGGTGCATCTCCTGTAAACAGTTGAAAGAATGCGTTTAAGTGATACAGGCGATTTTTTTAAGGAATATTTGTAGTTTGTGAAAATCGACACTTTGAAACTTTTCTGCTGAAAACCAGACAATGGATTCCTATGGAAGGAAATACAAGTTACTGGTAAGTAAGGTTAGAATTACTTTTCAAGGTCAGTGCTGGGCTAAAAGATGCAGCACTGGGTTCTCTCCTGATAACAGGTGAGTAAATCGGAATTCGTCGTTCGGCTGATTTTAGAGGAATATTATAAAGTTCCAAAACTCCACACTTAGAAGAATTTCCAAGTGAAACCAGTCAATGTTAGCCTATGGAAGGAAATTCAAGTTACTGGCAAGTATGGTTAGAATTACTTTTCAAGATCAGTGCTGGGCTAAAAGATGCAGCACTGGGTTCTCTCCTGATAACAGGTGAGTAAATCGGAATTCGTCTTTCGGATGATTTTAGAGGAATATTTGCACAATGGTGAAGGGAGGGGCGGGGCCTGAGGTGACATCTGTGCAAACGCGCCCGTGGCGCGTTTTAAGTTGGGGGATTAAGTCCCCTTGAATCATGAGGGTCCCTGGGGTCCAATTAGCCCACCCTGTACCTCCAGAATGCGCCAGGGAGCTGCGTTGCAGAGAGGTGTTAAGAGGCCACGCCCCTTTTTGCACCTCTCTGCAATGCAGCTCTGTGGTGCTTTCTGGACGTACCTGGTGGGCTAGTTGGCCCCCAGGGACCCTCAGGATTGAAGGGGATTTAATTCCCCATCTTAAAACGCGCCACGGGCCTGTTTGCACACATGTCACCTGAAGCCCCGCCCCCTCCCTTCACCACTGTGCAAACGCGCCCTGTGGTAATAATATATATTATCTACTGGCGGTCGCCAGTAGATAGTTATAGTTAGGACCTATTTTCCATAGGAAATCCGCAACATTCTATTTGCAATAACGTTGGCGCCGGTTGACGAATCTTCGCGAAAGTTTCCAACTTGTTGGGGCGCTCCGGTCCGCTCGTATCCTGAAAGTCTCGGGGTGATTCGTCAAGCAGGGGCTGAGAAAAAAGGGGGGTCCCAAAACGTGTTTTCCCCATTCATTTTTCCATAGGGACCTTTCATCGCAGCTACAGCCCGAACTGCTGAACGGAATTATACCAAATTTGGCAAAGAGGTAGCCCTTGGTTCAGTGTCGTGCCTTTTGCTTAAATGGTGTAAATCCGTTCAGTAGTTCCTGAGAAAATCAAAAGTAAATTCACATATATATCTATGGCCGAGTAGGGTCCGCGTACCCTCCCGATCACGAGCTGCATGCTAATTGGCTGTCAAGTGGCTGTCAACACTCCAAATCAGGAAGTGTTGGCAGCCATTTTGTCCCTCGGTAGAACTGAGGGACAGAAACAAGTGCGCAAAGCGCAAAAAGGGGGCAGGGTAGAAACACCCTGACCCCCTAGGTCTGCTCAGGGGGTCCCACAAGGACCCCGTGGGCAGAAAAAAGCATTTTTTTTTTTTTAAACGGCGGGATGCGCTTAGGGTGCGCGGATCAAGCCGATTAAAAAAAAAAACCCACAAGAATAGGGGCTTTAAATAAAAAATGGTGCAGGAGGGCTCTCCGCCCTCCCGCAGCCCCGGGGACCGCCACCCCCTGGGTTTCTTTTTTTAAATTTAAATCACCTGTGTGGGGGGGCTCCAGTCCCCCACACGCCCCGGGGACCGCCACCTCCCCAAGGCACTAACAAATTTAAAATGGGGGTCCGTTTTGGACCCCCGAAGCCCCGGGGACCACCACCTCCCTGGGGCTTTGCAGATGTGGGGAGAGGAGCCGCACGGCCCCCCTCCTGGAGCCTGTGGTGGCCCTGGGGACCGCCACCCCCCAGGGCCGGCTCCTGCAGTGTCCCGGGGTGCCTACCCCCGGGACACTGTAGTTTGCTATGACAGGACGGGAGCCTCGCGGCTCCCGTCCTGTCATAGCAAACTGCTTTGGATTTTGGAAGAGAGAGCAGGAAACCTGCTCTCTCTTCCAAAATTCAAAGCAGATTGCTTTTCCACACGGGGAGCTGCATCTTAGCAGTTGGGCCAGCCCCGGGGGTGGGGTCCCCGGGGCAAAAGGAGAGGCCTGAGGAGGGGGGCCACGCAGCCCCGCTCAAAAAAATCCCAAAAAGTGTGGCCATGCCCCGGGGGATGGGGTCCCCGGGGCCGTAATCGGCCACGGGAGGGGGGCCACGCGGCCCCCTTCCCGTTTCCTTTTTATAAAAAAAGAAAAAAAAGCGGTAAGGCCCTGGGGGATGGGGTTCCCAGGGCCCAAAAAAAGGAAAAAGGAAGGGGGGCCACACAGTCCCCCTTCGAGAAAAAAAAAAAAAAAAAAAAAAAAAAAATGATCGTGCCGCAGGCCCCGCCCCCTTGCTTTACCACTCTGCAAACGTGCCCCCTGGCGCATTTGCAGAGGGGGAATGAATTCCCCTTGAATACTGGGGGTTCCTGGGGGCCAACTAGCCCACCAGGAACCTCCAGTATGCGCCAGGGGCTGCGTTGCAGAGAGGTGTACAGAGGCCATGCCCCTTTTACACCTCTCTGCAACGCAGCTCTGTGGCGCTTTGGAGGTACATGGTGGGCTAGTTGGACTCCAGGGACCCTCAGGATTCAAGGGGACTTAATCCCCCAACTTAAAACGCACCACGGGGTGCGTTTGCACAGTGGTGAAGGGAGGGGGCGGGGCTTCAGGTGACATGTGTGCAAACAGGCCCCGTGGCGCGTTTTAAGATGGGGAATTAAATCCCCTTCAATCCTGAGGGTCCCTGGGGGCCAACTAGCCCACCAGGTACGTCCAGAAAGCGCCACAGAGCTGCGTTGCAGAGAGGTGCAAAAAGGGGCGTGGCCTCTGTACACCTCTCTGCAACGCAGCTCTCTGGCGCATACTGGAGGTATCTGGTGGGCTACTTGGCCCCTAGGGACCCTCGGGATTGAGGAGGAATTAATTCTCCAACTTAAAACGCGCCACAGGGCGTGTTTGCAGACATGTCACCTCAGGCCCCACCCCTTCCTTCACCATTGTGCAAATATTCCTCTAAAATCAGCCGAACTACGAATTCCAATTTACTCACCTGTTATCAGGAGAGACCTCAGTGCTGCATCTTTGAGCCCAGTACTGATCCTGAAAAGTAATTTTAACCGTACTTACCAGTAACTTGAATTTCCTTCCATAGGATATCATTGCCTGCTTTTTGCTGAAAAAGTTTCTAAGTGTCGATTTTTGAAACATACAAATATTCCTCTAAAATCAGCAGAACTACGAATTCCGATTTACTCACCTGTTATCAGGAGAGACCTCAGTGCTGCATCTTTGAGCCCAGTACTGATCCTGAAAAGTAATTCTAACCGTACTTACCAGTAACTTGAATTTCCTTCCATAGGCTAACATTGACTGGTTTCACTTGGAAATTCTTCTAAGTGTGGAGTTTTGGAACTTTATAATATTCCTCTAAAATCAGCCGAACTACGAATTCCGATTTACTCACCTGTTATCAGGAGAGACCTCAGTGCTGCATCTTTGAGCCCAGTACTGATCCTGAAAAGTAATTTTAACCGTACTTACCAGTAACTTGAATTTCCTTCCATAGGATATCATTGCCTGCTTTTTGCTGAAAAAGATTGTCGATTTTTGTAACATACAAATATTCCTCTAAAATCAGCCGAACTACGAATTCCGATTTACTCACCTGTTATCAGGAGAGACCTCAGTGCTGCATCTTTGAGCCCAGTACTGATCCTCAAAAGTAATTTTAACCGTACTTACCAGTAACTTGAATTTCCTTCCATAGGCTAACATTGACTGATTTCACTTGGAAATTCTTCTAAGTGTGGAGTTTTGGAACTTTATAATATTCCTCTAAAATCTGCCGAACTACGAATTCCGATTTACTCACCCGTTATCAGGAGAGACCTCAGTGCTGCATCTTTGAGCCCAGTACTGATCCTGAAAAGTAATTTTAACCGTACTTACCAGTAACTTGAATTTTCTTCCATAGGAATCCATTGTCTGGTTTTCAGCAGAAAAGTTTGTGTCGATTTTCACAAACTACAAATATTCCTTAAAAATCGCCTGTATGACAAACGCATTCTTTCAACTGTTTACAGGAGATGCACCAGTGCTGGATCCAGGATCCACCACTGAGTAAGAAAAAGTAACGATAACACTACTTACCTGCTAAGTGAATTTCCTCCCATAGGATAACATTGGTGATTCTATGTGAAAAAGTTTCTAAGTGTCAACTTTTAAAATACAATAATATTCCTTAAAAATCACTGTAACCAAAACGCTTTTACTCAACTGTTTACAGGAGATGTCCCAGGACTGAATCTAGGATCCAGTCCTGTGGTTAGAAAAGTAATCCATAAAGTAACTAATTGCATTTAACTTGAAATTCACATTGAGCTCAATGTTGCATTGTGTTTGAAATTGTGTTGCCCATTGCAACAACTGTATCTACTGTACTTAAAAGTCTATTGCCTATTTGCAAAGTATTTAAACTAAAGTAATTCATTCTGAGAAAGTATATTTTGTAATGTAATGTATAATGTAATTACAATGTATTTTAAAAAATAAAATATAGAAAAATAAATAGTTTAAAAAAATATAGTAAATCAGTATCAAAAAAATAAATATAACAATTAATACATTTAAAGCTTGTCATTTACAAAACCTTTGAAATTCACTGAAAAAAACATAGGTTTTAGGACAGTTATAGTTAGTTGCACTCGTACAAAACCCGTGAAATTCCCCCGTTATAGTTAGTTCAGGTAACTATAACTCGCGCCCCCGCAATGCACTGCTGATGACGTCACATATTACATCACTCATGACATGGTCAGTGACATCACTGATGACATCTCAAATTACATCACTGATGACATCACTGATGACATCATCCATGTGATAATTTCATGCATCTTCTCACACCCTAATATAACTTTTGATACACCCACTGTAAATTACAGACTGCCATTGTCAAAACCATAGACACTCCAACACCAATTACTATATACACACTCACTGATTCTTAGGTCTACACACACACATCTACTCACTCACCCGTACAGTCACTCATACTTATAGTCACTCAGTACAGGACTATTATATGCACTCATACACCTATATAGACACTCACACACCGCCACTCATCCGTAGAGGTACTCACACACCTAGTCGGTCATGCAAAAAATTAAGCACACACCCATTTACTCACCTATACAGTTATACACACACCAGCTCACTTACTCATACAAATACTAGCACATTCTAACGCTCTTATACAATCTCTGATACAAGCACACACTCATCCATACAGTCACTCTCACAATCGCACACTCTCGCTTATAGCTATTTATATACTCCAACACACATATATACTGCCTTTCACATATGTAGTTACTCACACATGTACCACTGGGACATACATTCACTCACTAACACACTCTTACACACACTTACCCACCCATACAGTCTATCACAGATGCACTCTTGAAACCATCCACCCAGTGAATCACCCACTCACACATCTATGCACAGAGTCGCACATACCCCACCCACACAAACACTCAGGCACCCATACAGATACTCAGACAACCAATCAATAACTCATATAGACACTCATGTAGCTATTCACAAACCCATGCAGCCACTTACACAGCAACAGACAGACGGATACAGACATTCACCCAGTTTAGTCACTAACCCATGCATTCAGTAAGATAAGTTTAATCACTCACTTATAGAGTTAGTCACGCACCTACTCAATCATCCATTCAGACACTTATAAACCCACTCATTCTTCAATACGCCTTTCCCTATATATATTAAACATATTTAAACTTTACAGAAACACACAGTCACTGGATGATGTCATCAGTGATGTCATTTGAGATGTCATCAGTGATGTCATCAGTGATGTCACTGACCATGTCATGAGTGATGTAATATGTGACGTCATCAGCAGTGCATTGCGGGGGCGCGAGTTATAGTTACCTGAACTAACTATAACGGGGGAATTTCACGGGTTTTGTACGAGTGCAATGTCCAACTAACTATAACTGTCCCTAAAACCTATGGTTTTTTCAGTGAATATATATATATTATCTACTGGCGGTCGCCAGTAGATAGTTATAGTTAGGACCTATTTTCCATAGGAAATCCGCAACATTCTATTTGAAATAACTCTTGCGTCGGTTGACGAATCTTTGCGAAATTTTCAAACTTTGTGGCCCGCTCCGGTCCGCTCCTACCCTGAAAGTCTCGGGGTGATTCGTCAAGCGGGGGCCGAGAAAAAAGGGGGGTCCCAAAACGTGTTTTCCCCATTCATTTTCCCATAGGAAACTTTAGCCACGGCTACAGCCCGAACTGCTGAACGGAATTACACCAAATTTGGGAAAGAGGTAGTTCTTGGTTCAGAAAGAACCCTTTTTGTTAAATGGTGTAAATCTGTTCAGTAGTTCCTGAGAAAATCAAAAGGAAAATCACATATATATCTATGGCCGCGTCGGATTTGCGCACCCTGAGCGCACCCTGCGCGCACCCTCCCGATCACGAGCTGCATGCTAATTGGCTTTCAAGTGGCTGTCAACACTCCAAATCAGGAAGTGTTGGCAGCCATTTTGTCCCTCGGTAGAACCGAGGCACAAGAAACAAGTGCGCAAAACGCACAAAGGGGGCAGGGTAGAAACACCCTGACCCCCTAGGTCTGCTCAAGGGGTCCCACAAGGACCCCATGGGCAGAAAAAAGCATTTTTTTTTTTTTATCAGCGGGATGCGCTTAGGGTGCGCGGATCCCGCCAATAAAAAAATAAAAAATCGAAGCGCGGTCTTCCGCGCTTCGATGCTATTTTGCCCCCGGGTAGGCCAAGTCCCGGGGGCATGCGGGGATTTATTTATATTTAATGTGGGGGGCCTCTAAGGCCCCCCAAGCCCCGGGGACCGCCACCCCCCGGGGCTTTCAATGAAAAATGGTGCGGGAGGGCTCTCCGCCCTCCCGCAGCCCCGGGGACCGCCACCACCCGGGGCTTCTTATTTTAAATATTAATTACCTGTGTGGGGGGGCTCGAGCCCCCCCACACGCACCGGGAACCGCCACCTCCCCAGGGCACTAAATAATAAAATGTGAGGGTCCGTTTAGGACCCCCGAGCCCCGGGGACCACCACCTCCCCGGGGCTGTGCAAAGGTTGGGAAGGGGGCCACGCGGCCCCCCTCCTGGAGCCCTCCATGGCCCTGGGAACCGCCACCCCCCAGGGCCGGCTCCTGCAGTGTCCCGAGGTGCCTACCCCCGGGACACTGTAGTTTGCAATGACAGGACGGGAGCCTCGCGGCTCCCGTCCTGTCATTGCAAACTGCTTTGGATATTGGAAACGAGAGCAGGGAAACCTGTTCTCGCTTCCAATATCCAAAGCACATTGCTTTTCCGCATGGGGAGCTGCATGTTAGCAGCTCCCCATGTGGAAAAGCAATGCCGGCACCTGCAGGACGCGGGGAGCCGGCAGGGTCCGTGGGGGAGTTGGGGTCCCCCCACGGACCACAAAGGATAGGGCCAGCCCCGGGGGATGGGGTCCCTGGGGCAAGTAGTGGCCCGGGAGGGGGGCCACGCGGCCCCCCTCCCCCAAATTATTAAATAAAGAATATATATATTTTTTTAAAAAGGCCGGCCTGGGGGATGGGGTCCCCGGGGCCTAAGGAGGCCTGAGGAGGGGGGCAACGCAGCACCCCTCCATAAAAATAATTTTTAAAAAATGTGGCAATGACCCGGGGGATGGGGTCCCTGGGCCGAAATTGGCCACGGGAGGGGGGCCCACGTGGTCCCCATCCCGTTCCCATTTTTAAACAAGCATTGGCATAGCCAATAGGTCTCGCCTTTGGGGCCTTATAAGTGTTTAGCCAGAGCTATTGACTTTGCCAATGTCTTCAAGCTGTGCTGTAGAGAAGTGTGGCTGCTGTGCGGCATGCTGAAAAGTTATAATAAAAAAGTGTCAGAAGCATTTTTGTTACTTTATATATGACCAAGAAGGCATTATGTAAAACTGAACGACCATATTAAAAAAGTATTTACAATAAAAAATGTCCTCAGTTTTCTTTTGTTCTTGCAATGCTGGCAACTTGTTTCTGCCTATTGCAATGGTTGTTTGTTAAAGCTTTTTTTTTTGAGGGGGCATAAACAATCGGAGGGTGAAGGTTTTTTTTTTTTAAAGTTTTTTTTGTCCTCATTTTGCCAACGCTCATACTGAGTCTCCTCCTCTCTCCCTACATTCCGTATGAAAACCGTCTGAGAGGAAATGGAGTACTCTCTAAGAGAAATGCTGTTTCTAGTCCCATCTCCACTTCTACCTGTACGGCCCTTAGAGATACCAGAACCGCCAGCACTATTAGGCTTAATCATTGGACCCGCTTGTCCTTTCTCTCCATCCCAACATTAAGGCCCAGATCTTGTCTCTACTTTCTGGATCACAGGCCATATCTGATTCACTAGCTGATATAACACTCTTTAAACATTCAGCAAAGGTCGGTGAATTTTCAGATTTCCACTTAATACATATTTCGCGTCTTGCCAATATTACTACATAGAAGGTAAACATACAACCCACCTCCTTCTTCATCCCTTCTTCTTGCGTAAGCCCAAAAAATATTAGATGTGGGCTTACCTTCATCTTTTTTCCCCGAACATCTCCTAGAAAATTACATTCGTCCAACCAATATTGCGTAATCTTTGGGCATTCTAAAAACATATGCAAGTCATCAGCTTCTTCATGCTTGCATCTTGGACAGCAATATTGATTACCAGTAACCTTCGACAACTTCCACGGGGACCAGTAAACTCTGTGGACAGTAAACAGATGATTTCGTTTTAGCGAGGCAGGTTTTACAACTACTCGTAACATATCGAAAGAATCCGTCCACAGAGTCTTGGCTTCCTCCTCTCTAAATTTTTCACCCCATAGGTTTCTAATGTCCGTACTAAACGTATCCTCTGCTTCCACGAAGGACCAATACCAAAAAGAAATTTCCTTTTTCCAATCATCTGTTCTTGCAAGCTGATCTAACTTCGAATCTTCCTCCTCGTGCGTCCATTTTTGAGTTTCCCACCAGGAGCCTAATTGATAATATTTGAACCTTGTCAATTTCCCCCTGGTCAGGTTACTAAGTGTTTCCCAGCTCACTAACCTGTTATCCTTCATTAGATCTGCCCAGTGAAATATACCCCCTGCTTTTAATGGTTGGCTCAATTTATCTTTCAGGCATTCAGGGGTACCTGGAGATTCCCAAATAGGTGCCCGTGCAGAATAATATGTGAATCGCAGTTTTTCCGGACATACATCCATGTTTTCAATGCAGTATTTAATACTTTTAATCTGACCTTTTAAAGAACTTCGGGTCTCCATACTTAAAAAGGAAATAGTGCTGGCCCTGGCTAACCTCCCCGAGCATTGCGGAAAATAATAAGCCCAACGATGACCTATCGGGCTTATTTGCCAACATACGAAATTTTTAAAATGGAAGGCATAACAATAGGCAAGCAAATCGGGTAATGCTAATCCTCCTACTCCAAGTTTTCCTCTCAACTTCCTCCATGCGATCCTGGGTCCCCTTGACGCCCATATGAAACTCCCAATTTTTCCCTGTACTTTAGCTATATCCTCTTTCCTAAAAGTTAGGGGAATGGAATTAAAAAGAAAAGTAGCCTTCGGAAGTATAACCATTTTTATAAGATTTACCCTGCCGTAAATGGTTAATGGTAGATTCGCCCATTTTAACAATAAACTTGATATCTCTTGACTCACTTTCTTCCAATTCACCCTTGTGATATCCTCTAACTTTTGTGTGATTATCACACCCAAATATCTCATTTGGGTTTTGATCCCTAAAACATTTGTTCTCTGATTCCATTGCATGATCTCAGTTTTATCTGTATTAATCCTATACCCAGAAAGTGAGCCAAATTCTTCAGCCCTTCTCATCAAAATGGGTATCGCCTCCTGGGGATTTGTAGTATATACAATCAGATCATCAGCATATAATCCTAATTTTACTTCGAACCCATTAAAATTAATAGGAAGGATCTCAATATCTGCCCTGATTGAGTTAGCGAAAGGCTCTATATATAGGTTAAATAGAAGCGGAGACAGGGGACAGCCTTGCCTTGTCCCTCTAGTTATACTGATCCAATTTGTTAAGTCTCCATTAATCAACACTTTGGCCCTGGGATTTTGATACAGATTTTTTACTGCCTCCACCATATTTTTGGGGAAATTAAAACAGATTAAGACCTCCCACAAATATTGCCAATTCACTTGATCGAATGCTTTGGCAGCATCTACTGCCACTACCGTCAGGGGATTTTTTTTTCTTCTACCATATCCACTACCCCTATCATCTGGAAGGTTAGCTCATTAAGTTGCCTCCCAGGGATAAAACCTCTCTGATCCGGATGTACAACCCCTTTTATCACCTTAGACACTCTCAATGCCATAATTCCTGAATAGATCTTATAATCCGCATTTATAAGGGATATAGGTCTATACGAATCAATCTTTAGCGGATCTTTATTGGGTTTTAATATTAAAGTAATGGTAGCTTCAGACCAAGTGGTGGGGATACTCTCTCCCCTACAATATAGCCTATTACACATGGAAGTTAGAGCGGGTACTATATATTCTAATATGCAGAGATATACTTCCACCGGAAGGCCATCTGGCCCTGCTGCTTTTCCCCTCGCCATCCTTCTACACTGCATACTGACCTCCTCTTCTGTTATCTCTCTTTCCAAATATCTCCTTTGCTCTTCATCCAACTGTGGGAGCCTAGTCTGTCCTAACCAATTCTCAATCCTTTCTTGATTAGGAAATACAGTCTCCTTATATAACTCACTCATAAACTCACTAGCCTCCCGGCCAATTTCTTCATTTGCACATAGCTCCTCCCCTGCCTCTCTACTCTTCAGACATTTTATTATGTTCCTAGCTCTATCTGTTTTCACCTTCCATGCTAATAAAGAGCTACATTTCTCCCCATACGCAAAATGCTGAAGCTTACTAACCTTCCATTTATCAGATAATTTCTTATCTAATTGCGCCTGAAATTTTGCCTGCAAATTTTCTAGATCTTTGGCCAAGAGGGATATATTCATAGCACCATCTAAGGAGGCCTTCTGTAGATCTCTCTCTTTCTTCTTGATCTCCCTTATTTTACTCTCCTCATCCTGTTTTAATAGCTTTCTTTTCCCCCTGGTTATAGATGTCAATATTCCCCGTAAATAGGCCTTAAAAGCATCCCAAACAAGTTGCTCACTCGCAGAGCCTATATTAGTTAAGAAATATTCCTCAGTTTTCTTTCCCAATTCTCTAATTACCATTTCATCTAATAATAGGGTCCTATCCAACGTCCACCTTCTTGACCCTTGCTTTTGATGGAAATCCACAGACATTACCACTCCGGAATGATCAGATAAAACTGCTGGAATATGTAATACAGTTTCTATATCCGTATATAAAACTTGGTCTACAAGAAAGAAGTCAATGCGGGAATGATGTCTATATTTTTTGCTATAGTAAGTAAAATCCCGTAATTCCTTGTTCTTAATACGCCAAATGTCTACCAAATTAAATTCTTGTATCATGCTTTTTAATCTGGCAAAAGCTTTTGGTGGAGTAACATACTTCACACGTGACGTTCTATCTAGTTCCTTATTAAGAACTAAATTAAAATCTCCTCCCAGGATTATAGGTGCTTCTGTTTCTAACAGACAGATTTCCAACTTTGCTAAAGGGTCCTGATTGTCCTCATTCGGCCCATAGTACACAGCACACACCAGGGGCTTATCTTGTATTAATATTGTGGCTACTAACCATCTCCCTGTAGTATCTGTCTCATATTTCAATACTCGAATTCCATAATTTTTCCTTATAATAATAGCCACACCCCTTGAACTTCCCCTTTGATCTGAACACAGAACCTCTTGGGCCCAACGCGCTTTACTAAAAAGCTGTCTACACTCCTCCCTCTCTAGATGGGTCTCTTGTAGGAGAATGATTTGTACATCCCTTTGCTTTAAAAATTCTAGCACCCTACATGTCTTTTTTCGGCCCCTTAGACCGTTTACGTTCCATGTCAAAAAACATATTTTTTTATGATTATCCATCCTCTACTATTTTTCTACTTTCCCCACAGTTCCCCACATCTTTCCGACTCCTTCTGCCTGAATCCTTTACCCTACTTTGCTTATTCATTTCCCCTTTTAAGTTCAGCATTTTAAGGACATTTCTTTTTCTTTTTACCCCTATGCTCCCCTCACCCTGTGCCCTCCCTCCCCCCCGGGAAACCCCCTTTTTACTCCCTGGGCACTGTATTCTGCCCTTTGTGACCCCCCCCCACCCCCGAAGAGAAAAAAATTCTAAATACAAAATAAAAATAAAAACGGCGTCTACATAAGCCCTTTATATCATCCTGTGTGTGTACATTTAGTTTTTTATTTTTTTATTTTTTTTTATTTTACAATTTGTACGTGACCTACTATCTACTATCCCATTATAACACAACTATATCTAGATATATCCAAAAAGAGATACTCAAAAATACTCAACCCTCCATCTGTACCAAAAAAAGATCCACTTCCTCTGGAGTTTGAAAATTATACATCTTGTTACGCCACATTATTTTCAGCAATGCAGGGAATCTCATCTGCACCTGGGCACCCTTACTACGAAGCTCACTCATTCGGGATCCCAGCTCCCACTGTCTGTGTGCAGTTCTCCTGCCCAGATCCGACCTTATTTGATAACTAAACCCTTCATATTTTTGTACTCCCTCTTTCAAAGCTCTTCCCAGCACCAATTCCTTCACTGCATATGTTTGAAAATTAATCAGGATTCTTCTCGGTGCCTTCCTTGCTGAGTTCAATCTGAACGGGTCCCTATGGACTCTTTGGATCTCATTCTCCAATTCTATGTCCGGTCTATCTCTCAAGACCCCTTCTCTTAATAGTTTACAGATATATGCTTTAATGTCTCCCTTCTCAGAGCCTTCTGGTACCTGAAGAAGTCTTAGATTATTACGTCTTACCTGCATCTCCAGCCTCTCCATGTCTTCCTCCAATGCTCTATTCTGTCTTTTAAGTTTTTCTAGTTCTCCTGAATTGGAGGGTGAAGGTTGGGAACTAGTACCTGTATTATAACACTAGCAGCGGCCAGACGCTAGGGGAGAATCAACAGATGCCAGATTCCGAGAGCAGGCTGAGGTGGTGCTGAGTGATGCTGAGGTGGTAGTGGTGGTGACTGTTGCGGAGACGATGCTGAGGTGATGCTGAGTGATACTCAGGTGATGCTGAGTGATACTGCTGTGGTGCTGAGTGATGCTGTGGTGGTGCTGAGTGATATTGTCTTGGCGCCAAGTGATATTGTCTTGGCGCTGAGTGATGCTGTGGTGGTGCTGAGTGATATTGTCTTGGCACTGAGTGATGCTGTGGCGGCGCTGAGTGATGCTGTGGCGGCGCTGAGTGATGCTGTGGCGGCGCTGAGTGATGCTGTCGTGGCGCTGAGTGATGCTGTCGTGGCGCTGAGTGATGCTGTGGCAGCGCTGAGTGATACTGTGGCGGCGCTGAGCGATGCTGTGGCGGCGCTGAGCGATGCTGTGGCGGCGCTGAGCGATGCTGTGGTGGTGCTGAGCGATGCTGTGGTGGTGCTGAGTGATGCTGTGCTGGCGCTGAGCGATGCTGTGGTGGTGCGGAGCCATCCTGTGGTGGTGCGGAGTCATCCTGTGGTGGTGCTGAGTCATCCTGTGGTGGTGCTGAGTCATCCTGTGGTGGTGCTGAGTCATCCTGTGGTGGTGCTGAGTCATCCTGTGGTGGTGCTGAGTGATGCAGTGTTGGCCCTGAGTGATGATGTGGTGTCGCTGAGTAAAGCTATGGTGGTGCTGAGTGATGCTGTGGTGGTGCTGAGTGATGCTGTGGTGGCGCAGAGTGATGTTGTGCTGGCGCTGAGTGATGCTGTTGTGGCGCTAAGTGATGCTGTGGTTGTGCTGAGTAATGCTGTGGTTGCGCTGAGTGATGCTGTGGTTGCACTGAGTGATGCTGTGGTTGCACTGAGTGATGCTGTGGTTGCACTGAGTGATGCTGTGATGGCGTTGAGTGATGCTGTGATGGCGTTGAGAGATGTTGTGTTGGTGCTGAGTGATGCTGTGCTGGCTCTGATTGATGCTGTGCTGGCTCTGATTGATGCTAAGGTTGCGCTGAGTGATGCTGTGGTGTTGCCGAGTGAGAGATAGAGTGAAGATATAATGCCCGATTAGAGAGGGTGGTGAGAGAGAAAGAGAGATAAAGGGTGTACATAGAATAAAGAGTGGAGCGGGATAGAGAGAGAGAAAGAAGGGGAGAGAGAGTGAATGAAGGAGTTTGAAAGAGAAACAGATAAAGGGGTGAGAGAGAATGAAAGGCTAAAAAAGATAGAGAGGGGAGAGTTAATTAAGTAGAGAGAGAATTAGAGAGGGGAGAGAGAGAGAAGGAGAGAGACAATAAGAGTGGGGGTGTGGAGTTTAAATAGAGTGAAGAAGTGACGCGGATAAAGTAACCTTAAATATAGCTTTGTGCTTTGCGCGAATAAATATTTAAAAAAAAACTGTGAGAGACAAAAATACTGGTAATTAGGCTGTGACTCCCAATATAAAACAAATAGCGATATAAGGTGAAATCAACCCACCGAAGCAATATTTCTAACTAGACAAAAAAAGCTTGCATTTAAATGCTAATCGCTGTTGTTTTTCATGTGACTGTAGTCCAGGGCCCTCAGTTGGTAATGTGAGCTGCTGCTGCAATTGAAACATCAGAGTCCAGAGAGTTAATGAGCCATGACGAGGAAATGAGGAAGAGATAGGAAACCCAGATGGCAGCTGCGCGTGCACGCCATCGTGAACTCAAGCTGGTCGCCAGCCGAAAGCCAGTGTTTGCACTTCCAAAACCCGCTTACTAAAACTCTCGGCCAGACCAGCGCAAGCGCTGGTGCAGGCCGAGACCTAAAAATAAATAAAAGGGGGTCAGGCCCTGGGGGATGGGGTCCCCAGGGCACAAAATAATTAAAAAAAGGGGGGCCACAAAGCCCCTTTTTAAAAAAAAAAAATAATTAAATCCGGCATCGTGCCGGAGGCCACGCCCCTCCTTGTCAGCACTCTGCAAACGCGCCCCCTGACGCATTTGCAGAGGGGGAACGAATTGCCTTTGAATACTGGGGGTCCCTGGGGGCCAACTAGCCCACCAGGAACCTCCAGTATGCGCCAGGGGGCTGCGTTGCAGAGAGGTGTACAGAGGACACGCCCCTTTTTACACCTCTCTGCAACGTAGCTCTGTGGCGCTTAATGGAGGTAGCTGGTGGGCTAGTTCCACCCCAGGGACCCTCAGGATTCAAGGGGAGTTAATCCCCCGACTTAAAACGCGCAACTGGGCGCGTTTGCACAGTGGTGAAGGGAGGGGGCGGGGCCTGAGGTGACATGTGTGCAAACAGGCCCTGTGGCGCATTTTAAGATAGGGAATTAAATCCCCTTCAATCCTGAGGGTCCCTGGGGGCCAACTAGCCCACCAGGTACCTCCAGTAAGCGCCACGGAGCTGCGTTGCAGAGTGTTGTAAAAAGGGGCGTGGCCTCTGAACACCTCTCTGCAACGCAGCTCTCTGGGGCATACTGGAGGTATCTGGTGGGCTAGTTGGCCCCTAGGGACCCTCGGGATTGAGGAGGAATTAATTCTCCAACTTAAAACGCGCCACAGGGCGTGTTTGCAGACATGTCACCTCAGGCCCCACCCCCTTCCTTCACCATTGTGCAAATATTCCTCTAAAATCAGCCCAACTACGAATTCCGATTTACTCACCTGTTATCAGGAGAGACCTCAGTGCTGCATCTTTGAGCCCACTACTGATCCTGAAAAGTAATTTTAACCGTACTTACCAGTAACTTGAATTTCCTTACATAGGCTAACATTGACTGGTTTCACTTGGAAATTCTTCTAAGTGTGGAGTTTTGGAACTTTATAATATTCCTCTAAAATCAGCCGAACTACGAATTCCGATTTACTCACCTGTTATCAGGAGAGACCACAGTGCTGCATCTTTGAGCCCAGTACTAATCCTGAAAAGTAATTTTAACCGTACTTACCAGTAACTTGAATTCCCTTCCATAGGATATCATTGCCTGCTTTTTGCTGAAAAAGTTTCTGTGTCGATTTTTGAAACATACAAATATTCCTCTAAAATCAGCAGAACTACGAATTTTGATTTACTCACCTGTTATCAGGAGAGACCTCAGTGCTGCATCTTTGAGCCCAGTACTGATCCTGAAAAGTAATTCTAACCGTACTTACCAGTAACTTGTATTTCCTTCCATAGGAATCCATTGTCTGGTTTTCAGCAGAAAAGTTTGTGTCAATTTTCACAAATTACAAATATTCCTTAAAAATCGCCTGTATGACTTAAACGCATTCTTTCAACTGTTTACAGGAGATGCACCAGTGCTGGATCCAGGATCCACCACTGAGTAAGAAAAAGTAACGATAACACTACTTACCTGCTAAGTGAATTTCCTCCCATAGGATAACATTGGTGATTCTATGTGAAAAAGTTTCTAAGTGCCCACTTTTAAAATACAATAATATTCCTTAAAAATCACTACTGTAACCAAAACGCTTTTACTCAACTGTTTACAGGAGATGTCGCAGGACTGAATCTAGGATCCAGTCCTGTGGTTAGAAAAGTAATCCATAAAGTAACTAATTGCATTTAACTAGAAATTCACATTGAGCTCAATGTTGCATTGTGTTTGAAATTGTGTTGCCCATTGCAACAACTGTAACTACTGTACTTAAAAGTCTATTGCCTATTTGCAAAGTATTTAAACTAAAGTAATTCATTCTGAGAAAGTATATTTTGTAATGTATAATGTAATTACAATGTAATTTAAAAAATAAAATATCTAAAAATAAATAGTTTTAAAAAATGTAGTAAATCAGTATCAAAAAAATAAATATAACATTTAATACATTTAAAAATTGAAATTTACAAAACCTTTGAAATTCACTGAAAAAACACCATAGGTTTCAGACATGTTATAGTTAGGAATTAGCATTTAAAAAACCTTTGAAATTCACTGAAAAAACCATAGGTTTTCGGGACAGTTATAGTTAGTTGGACATTTCACTCGTACAAAACCATAGAAATTCCCCGTTATAGTTAGTTTAGCTAACTATAACTCGCGCCTCGCAATGCACTGCTGATGACGTCACATATTACATCACTCATGACATGGTCAGTGACATCACTGATGACATCACTGATGACATCTCAAATGACATCACTGATGACATCACTGATGACATCATCCATGTGATCATTTGATGCATTTTCTCACACCCTAATATAACCTTTGAAACACCCACTCTAAATTACAGACTGCCATTCTCAAAACCATAGACACTCCAACACCAATAACTACATACCCACTCACTGATTCTTAGGTCTACACACACATCCACTCACTCACCCGTACAGTCACTCATACTTACGGTCACTCAGTACAGGACTATCATATGCACTCATACTCCTATATAGACACTCACACACCGCCACTCATCCATAGAGGTACTCACACACCTAGTCAGTCATGCAAATAATTAATCACACTGCCATTTACTCACCTATACAGTTATACACACACCAGCTCACTTACTCATACAAATACTAGCACATTCTTACGCTCTTATACAATCACTGAAACAAGTACACACTCATCCATACAGCCACTCTCACAATCACACACTCTCACTTATAGCCATTTATATACTCCAACACACATATATACTGCCTTTCACATATGTAGTTACTCACACATGTACCACTGAGATATACATTCACTCACTAACACACCCATACACACACTCACCCACCCATACAGTCCATAACAGATACACTCTTGAAACCATGCACCCAGTGAATCACCCACTCACACATCTATGCACAGAGTCACACACACCCCACCCACACAAACACTCAGGCACCCATACAGATACTCAGACAACCAATCAATAACCCATGTAGACACTCATGTAGCTATTCGCAAACTCATGCAGCCGCTTACACACCAACTGACAGACGGATAGGCATTCACACAGTTTAGTCACTAACCCTTGCATTCAGTAAGATACGTTTAATCACTCACTTATAGAGTTATAGTTAGCTGGACTAACTATAACGGGGGAATTTCACGGGTTTTGTACGAGTGCAATGTCCAACTAACTATAACTGTCCCTAAAACCTATGGTTTTTTCAGTGAATTTCAAAGGTTTTTTAAATGCTAATTTGTAACTATAACGTCCCTGAAACCTATGGTTTTTTCAGTGAATTTCAAAGGTTTTTTAAATGCTAATTTGTAACTATAACATGTCTGAAACCTACGGTTTTTTCAGTGAATTTCAAAGGTTTTGTAAATGACAATTTTTAAATGTATTAATTGTTATATAAATTTTTTTCATACTGATTTCCAAATTTTTTAGAAACAATTTTTTTTAAATATTTTATTTTTTAAATTACATTGTAATTACATTATACATTACATTTCAAACACAATGCAACATTCAGCTCAATGTGAATTTCTAGTTAAATGCAATTAGTTACTTTATGGATTACTTTTCTAACCACAGGACTGGATCCTAGATTCAGTCCTGGGACATCTCCTGTAAACAGTTGAGTAAAAGCGTTTTGGTTACAGTCGTGATTTTTAAGGAATATTATTGTACTTTAAAAGTTCACACTTAGAAACTTTTTCTCATAGAATCACCAATGTTATCCTATGGAAGGAAATTCACTTAGAAGTTAAAAACTGTTATCGTTACTTTTTCTTACTCAGTGTTGGATCCAGCATCCAGTGGTGAAGGAAGGGGGCGGGGCCTGCGGGCCCGATCGTTTAAAGAAAAACAAAACATTTTTTGTCCCCTGAAGGGGGGCTCTGTGGCCCCCCTTCCTTTTTCCAGTTTTTATGCCCTGGGGACCCCATCCCCCAGGGCCTTACCCTTTTTTAATTACAAATTTAAAAAAAACGGGAAGGGGGCCGCGTGGCCCCCTTCCCTGGGCCTGTATTGGCCCAGGGGACCCCATCCCCCGGGGCATGGCCTCGATTTTTTTTTTTTTTCGTAGGGAGGGGGCTGCGTGGCCCCTCCTCAGGCCATTTAAGGCCCCGGGGACCCCATCCCCGGGGCCGGCCTTTCCGTTTTTTTTTATTTTATTTTTATTTTTTTTTGGGGGAGGGGCCGCGTGGCTCCCTCCCGGGCCACTACTTGCCCCGGGGACCCCATCACCCGGGGCTGGCCCTCTCGTTGGGGACTGTGGGGGTCCCCAATCCCCCCACAGTCCCGCCGGCCCCCGTGTCCTACGGGAGCCGGCATTGCTTTACAAATGGGGAGCAGCTAACATGCTGCTCCCCATGTGGAAAGCAATCGGCTTTGGATATTGGAAGAGAGAGCAGGTTTCCTGCTCTCTCTTCCAATATCCAAAGCAGTTTGCAATGACAGGACGGAGCCGCGAGGCTCCTGTCCTGTCATTGCAAACAGCAGTGTCCCGGGGGTAGGCACCCCGGGACACTGCAGGAGCCGGCCCTGGGGGGAGGTGGTCCCCAGGGCCATCAAGGGCTCCAGGAGGGGGGCCGCGCGGCCCCCCTCCCATTCAGTTCACAGCCCCGGGGCTCTGGGGGTCCATAACGGACCCCCATATTTAAATGTTTAGTGCCCCGGGAGGTGGCGGTCTCCGGGGCGTGTGGGGGCTGGAGCCCCCCACACAGGTTTTTAATTAATAAAAAAAGCCCCGGGGAGGTGGTGGTCCCCGGGGCTGCGGGAGGGCTCAGAGCCCTCCCGCACCATTTTAAAAAAGCCCCGGGGGTGGCAGTCCTCGGGGCTTGGGGGCCCTTTGAGGCCCCCACACATTAAATTATCCCCCCACCATGCCCCCGGGACTTGGGCCACCCGGGGCAAAATACAATCGAAGCGCGGAGACCGCGCTCGATTTTTTCCGGCAGGATTCGCGCACCCTGAGCGCATCCTGCCGATTTTTTAATTTTTTTTTAATTTTTTTTGCCCAGGGGGTCCTTGTGGGACCCCTGAGCTAACCTAGGGGTCAGGGTGTTTTTACCCTGCCCCTTTGTGCGCTTTGCGCACTTGTTTCTGTCCCTCGGTTCTACCGAGGGACAAAATGGCTGCCAACATTTCCTGAATCGGAATGTTGACAGCCAGCTCGTGATCGGGAGGGTACGCGGACCCTACTCGGCCATAGATATCACTATCTTTTTACTTTTGATTTTCTCAGCAACTACTGAACGGATTTACACCATTTAACAAAAGGGTTCTTTCTGAACCAAGAACTACCTCTTTGCCAAATTTGGTGTAATTCCGTTCAGCAGTTCGGGCTGTAGCCGTGTCTAAAGTTTCCTATGGAAAATTGCATGGGAAAACGCATTTTGGGACCCCCTTTTTTCTCGGCCCCCGCTTGACGAATCCCCCGAGACTTTCAGGGTAGGAGCGGACCGGAGCGGGCCACAAAGTTTGAAAATTTTGCGAAGATACGTCAACCGGCAAGAGAGTTATTTCAAATAGAATGTCGTGGATTTCCTATGGATAATAGGTTGTAACTATAACTATCTACTGGCGACCGCCAGTAGATTATATATATATATATATATATATATATATATTAATTACCTACTGGCGGTCGCCAATAGGTAGTTATAGTTAGAACCTATTTTCCATAGTTAATTCACAACATTCTATTTCCAATAACTTTGGCGCTGGTAGATGAATCTTCGCGAAATTTTCAAAACTCGTGGGGCGCTCCGGTCCGCTCCTATCCTGAAAGTCTCGGGGTGATTCATCAAGTGGGAGCCGAGAAAAAAGGGGGTCTCAAAATGTGTTTTCCCCATGCAATTTTTCATAGGAACCTTTAGTCGCAGCTACAGCCCGAACTGCTGAACAGAATTACACCAAATTTGGCAAATAGGTAGCCCTTGGTTCAGAGTCGTGCCTTTTGGTTAAATGGTGTAAATCCGTTCAGTAGTTCCTGAGAAATTTGAAAAAGAAAACACATATTTATCTGGGCGGAGCCTAACCACACATGTCATCGTGAGATCTGATTGGCTGTCAGCACTTCATCCTGGAATTGCTGGCAGCCATCTTGGGACCAATATAAATGATAGTACCCCATTGAAATGCATTGTAGTGAATCAAAGATTGTGAGGGTTACCAAAAGGAGAACTATAAAGGGTGATAACAGACTTTAGTTACATTAGAATTCATTTGTTGATGGTACCATACTAATTTCAGGAATTGTGGTGTGTTCTAAGGTGATTTTACCCTGTGAAAAACCTTCTGCTGGGATATCATGAATCATGTTTGAGAGAAAACTATTTTCACATGCTTGTCCCATACAGTTTTGGAAGGTGCTCCAGAAGCTAAAATGAGAGCATATTTTCTGTAAATTCACATTATCTTTCTCAGTCATGTGAGAATGTAGTCTGACATTCTCAGTAAAACATGTACATCCAACAAGGGCAGAGACTGTCAGTTGATTCCTTTGTGTTCTACTGCAGCTTCCCAGAGTGTTCTAAAGAACTAGAGTGCTAACAGCCTTACTTATGACAAAAGTATGGCACACCTGAAGCCATCTTGATTGGAATAAACTGGTAACACTTAAAACATTTAATTTAAAAAGGAACAAAATGAGGGGGTTCATTTTCCCATAGAAATTATGGTTAGTGCTGCAGAAAGAAAATTTAGGGCATGTTTTAAGTGAGATCTCAAATCCTCTTCTATTTCATTAGAATATTCTGACATGCAGACTGAAACAATCACTTTCAATACCAGCAGTAGACTTCCAGTTAACTCCCTGGTGAGCAGTAGCTTTACTACAGTGATCTAATGAACAACTAGAGTGCTAACATTATGAATTTATGGCAAATGTGTGACACATCTGAATGCCTTTTGATGGAATCAAAGTAAAAACTGAAAGCATTTCCTACTGAGGAGACTGCAGTAAATGACGAAATTAGGACACTTCATAACAAATAAGTCTCCCAAGATGGCCACCAGAGAAAAAAGAGCCCAAATGTAGCACAAATATCACCCAGATGTAGCCCACATATAGCCCAATGACAGAAGTGTGCAAAACACTTTTTATTTTTAGTTTTTCTGCAGTTTTATATAGTGCAAACTGGTCAGGTATTGGAGCGTTACATCTTACTTGGACCCCTTATTGCGTATTTTGCACGAAGTACATGAGATTGATCTTGCGAAACATTGAACTTTACGATTCTGTTAACCTGATGTTGCTCTGAACCGGGCTTTGTAACACCCGTTTTTACCTACTGGTTTTAATTAATTCTCACTGTATTGTATTAGGAAAGAGGATTTACTGTTTATGTTCACTTTTATGATCTATGCTTCTAAATCAGATCAAATAAAGTTTAATGAATTCTATGGCAGGACAGAGGCGAGGATTATGCATATCTTTCCTCACTTTATTTGCATAGCAGTTCAAAGAAAACGTAACACAACAATCATTAAACAAAAGACTACACAACCCATGAACCATTAGGGGGTAGTCTCCAAGGCAACTATAGTCCAATCATATCACAGTCCATCGTATATAATATTGTGACGTCCCTTCCGCTTCCTCTTTCTTCACTGCTCGTCAGTTAAGTGCATTCCTTACATTCTTGGCTTAACGTTGACGTTGTTGCTGTTTGTATAGCGGTTTCTTGTGCACGTTATTAGCATTATTGCCTTGGTATTGTTTCATTTTCCCTGCGCAGCAGGCTCTTGCCCGAGCGCGTTCTCCCCCTCGCAGTTTCTCCCGCTGTGTGCTCTGCGCGCGGGGAGATCCTGTCAGGCGCGTCTGGTCCGAGCGAGGCAGCTCCGCCGAGCGCTCCCGCTGGTCTTTATGCGCGTTTGGGAATCCGGTCACTCCTTTAGTGTCCGCTTGATTCCCGACCAACCCTCGCCTAATTTTGACACCGCTACGCGTGATTTCCACACACAGCCACGTTAGTGACCAGCGCCACCTGGTGGTGGTAATTGGTATTGCGCCTCAGTCTATTCTTATAACAGCTTCGGGGAATGCCCAGCTGTTGGAGCACCGGCGAGGGGGCTGTCTTAAGGATTTTAAGGGCATTTGTTCTGTGCTCACACCCTCTGCTATCATGTCTTCTCCAGAAGACCATTTTTACTCCTCCTACCAGGAAATGGAGGAGGAATGGCCCCCAACTTCTCCCTCCAGCAGTGGACCAAGCCCTCTCTCTGGCTATTTCTAGGGCGCTGGCTCCTCTTAGGGATCAGGTTGATAAGCTGGCGAAAAGCATCCCTGGGGTGTTCAGTGACCCAGATCTGGTGGTGGCGGGTCCAAGTAGCTCCCAGATGGGGAATAAAAGGGCCGTTAAGCATAACGCGGGGCACTTGGAAGGATTTGATAAACTTACGGAGACCTTCCTCAAGAGTGCGCGAACGCTAAAACATGCACCCTGCCGGGAGGAGGAGGGGCCCGGAGAAAATTGCGACACTGTCACCACTATTGTAGACCCCGATGGCGGGTTTCCCTTAGAGGGAGAGGGTATATCGGAGGACGATTTCTCCTCCTATGAGGATAAGGACTCGGGGCGTCCCTGGCGTCCAGAGTCCCACTCCTCTCAGTCCCCGGTTGGGGACGGGGTCCACTCGGACATGTTCGAGCCTACCTAAATTTACCATCCTAGGTCGGCAGAGTGGACACCTGACGCCAAAGTGGCAGAGTATGTGGTGGGGAAAATCCATCAACCCCTTGAAAGGGAGGTCAGGAATAGGATGAGGGGAGAATGCCCCAGGCCCTCACTGAAGGGGAAGGTGGCACAAACGCCTGAAATTGATGAGAAACTATGTACCTTTTTCTCCAAGTATATGAGGGATCCCAAGAAAGGAATTGATAGGTCTTGGACGTGGTAGGGCCCTTGACCCAAATTATTCAATTGACGGAGCGTTCCAAAGAGTCAGGATCCCCTTTGTCCACGTATATTGTACTGGTTGGGCGCACTACCCTAAACCCTAAAACACTACCCCCTCCACTACCCAAGCACCACTGCACTACCCTAAACCCTAAAACAGTACCCCCAGCACGACACCCTACACTACCCAAACATAACTGCACTACCCTAAACCCTAAAACACTACCACCAGCACGACTCCCTACACTACCCAAACACCACTGCACTACCCTAAACCCTAAAACACTACCCCCAGCATGACTCCCTACACTACCCAAACACCACTGCACTACACTAAACCCTAAATATACCCCCAGCATGACCTCCCACACTACACAAACACCACTGACCTACCCTAAACCCTAAAACACTACCCCCAGCACGACCCCCTACACTACCCAAACACCACTGCACTACCCTAAACCCTAAGACACTACCCACAGCATGACCCCCTTCACTACACAAACACCACTGCACTGCCCTAAACCCTAAAACACTACCCCAGCACTACCCCCTACACTACCCAAACACCACTGCACTAACATAAACCCTAAAACACTACCCCAGCACTACCCCCTACACTACCCAAACACCACTGCACTACCCTAAATCCTAATACACTACCCCCAGCATGACTCCCTACACTACCCAAACACCACTGCACTACCCTAAACCCTAAATCTACCCCCAGCACGACCCCCTACACTACCCAAACACCACTGCACTACCCTAAACCATAAAACACTACCCCCAGCATGACCCCCTACACTACACAAACACCACTGCACTACCCTAAACCCTAAAACACTACCGCCAGCATGACCCCCTACACTACTCAAACACCACTGCACTACCCTAAACCCTAAAACACTACCCCCAGCACGACCCCCTACACTACTGCACTACCCTAAACCCTAAAACACTACCCCCAGCACGACCCCCTACACTACCCAAACACCACTGCAGTACCCTAAACCCTAAAACACTACCCCCAGCACGACCCCCTACACCACCCAAACACCACTGCACTACCCTAAACCCTAGAAAAGAAACCCCACCCCATGCCCAATCCCCTTACCTCTCACTCCTCATGGTTCGTCTCTCCTCATGTTTCCTGCTTCACGTCATCTCTGAGGGCGGTGCACGTCGTTGTGAGGAAACGGAACAGCCTCTGTTTCCTTACAACGACATGGATCGTCTACATGTTTTTTAGAACGCATGGTCATTTACCATACATACCTTTACAACAAAATTCGTTGTAAAGGCATGCGTGGTAAATGACCATGCGTTCTAAAAAATGCGTAGTAATGACTTCGTGATGTACAACGCATGCGTGGTAATGCATGCGTTGTAATGGTATCGCAAAGTAAAAAGTCGTCGTAACGGCTGTTTACCGATCGAAGCTGGCCCCTGTTCTTCAGTGAGACGTTTATTTGATTAATTAGGAGGAAGGAATGTGGTTTTTACCGAAAAGTGCATTCCCGGCTGTTGTATTGTGAAAGTGTCCGCGTGACCTGGTTTCACTTCCGGTGAGAGAGTGGAAGAGTCTGTTTGGATCTAAAGGAGTTCTGTTGTTGGACGGGGCCGGCGCGACATGTCATCAGAAAACATAGCTAATGGAAAGCGTCCATCCTGAAGTGTGGAGCAGTGCCATGAGAGGTCAACGAGTTTGCGTCCCACCGCAGTATGACTGTACCGCGTAACCCATGTGCCGCCTCCAGGGTACGGGAGGCAGAAGCGGCATCGCAGGTCCTCTTGAAGACCGTTGTAGCACTAATTCTACATTTTGGTACTAGGGCATTTTAACTTCGTTGTTCCTGCCAGATACAAAGAGAAGATCCTGTGTTATTCAGTGCCCTCATTACCTTTTTTGTGGGTTGTGGTGCTTGTCACTTCGCTGCCCCGCTGGTGCACACGACTGGGCACCCCACCTCGTGTGCCATCTGCAGGGCCTCTGCCCTCGGATCACTGGTTTCGGTTTCTGGAGTGGCAACATAAACAGTTGCTCCCAAAGGACTAGCCTGAACACTTAGGTGAATATCCCCTGCACCAGCATTCCACGGAAATTCTTTCCTAGCTCTCCCACGTCAACGAGCACGGCTCCGCTCGCGACACCGTATGACGTCATCGGAGCCATAAGAGGACCTCGTCGGCGTGCTGACGTCAGTTCCACCCATTTTTTCCATGCCACCGAGGCAAACAGGGGACCGAGACATTTTCACATGTATACATAGTATAATAAATATATATATATTCACTGAATAAACCATAGGTTTCAGGCACGTTATAGTTAGAAATTAGCATTTAAAAAACCTTAGAAATTCACTGAAAAAACCATAGGTTTCAGGCACGTTATAGTTAGAAATTAGCATTTAAAAAACCTTAGAAATTCACTGAAAAAACCATAGGTTTCAGGGGCGTTCTAGTTAGTTGGACATTTCACTCATACAAAACCATAGAAATTCCCCCATTATAGTTAGTTCAGCTAACTATAACTCGCGCGCCACGCAATGCACTGCTGATGACGTCACATATTACATCACTCATGACATGGTCAGTGACATCACTCATGACATCACTGATGACATCTCAAATGACATCATCCAGTGAATGTGTGTTTTTCTGAAAATTAAATATGTTTTATATATGTATATCTCAAGGTCGATGGAAGAATAAATGGGTATATAAGTGTCTAAATGGATGATTTTTTTGTAAAATTGATTGTATAACTGACTAAGTGTATCTTTCTTAGTGAATACATGGGTTAGTGAGTAATATTTAAATATGAAAATATCTGTATCAGTCTCTCACTTTGTGTATAAGTGGCTGCATGGGTTGGTGAGTAGCTACATGAGTGTCTATATGGGTTATTAGTTGGTTTTTTGAGTATCAGTATGAGTGTCTGCATGGTTCGGTGTGGGTATTACTTAGTGCATAGATGCATGAATGAGTGACTCACTGTTTGTATGTGTTGAAGACAGCATGTGTGCAGGACTGTATAGGTGGATGAGTATGGGTGTGTTAGTGAGTGAATGACTGTCTCAATAGTGTCTTTATGAGTAACTACATATGTTTTAAACTAGTATATGTGAGTATTGGTGTATATAAGTGAGTATGAGTGAGAGATTGGAAGAGTTCCTGTACAAATAAGTAGGTGTTTCTATAAGTGATTGTTTAAGAGAGTAAGTATGTGTAAGTTTCTGTAGAAGTAAGTGTGGTAGTGTGTGTATAACTGTATATGCAAGTAAATGGATGTTTGATACTTTGTTTGCATGTGTGACTATGTGTGTGAGTAACTCTATGGATGAGTGGCGGTGTGTAACAGGATGTATAGGTGTATGAGTACATATGATGAGTGAGTACATGTATGAGTGACTGTTTAGGGACTGTTGGTGAATGAGTGGATGTGTGTGTAGATCTTGGAATTACTGAATAGGTGTGTTGTAACTGGTATTGGTATGTCCATTGTTTTGAAAATGTTAGTTTGTATTTTTGAGTGTGTATCAAAGGTTATATTAGGGTGAGAGGAGGTCTGCCACTCTATCACAAGGATGATGTCATCAGTGATGTCATCAGTGATGTCATTTGAGATGTCATCAGTGATGTCATGAGTGATGTCACTGACCATGTCATGAGTGATGTAATATGTGACGTCATCAGCAGTGCATTGCGGGCGCGCGTGTTATAGTTATAACGGGGAATTTCTATGGTTTTGTACGAGTGAAATGTCCAACTAACTATAACGCCCCTGAAACCTATGGTTTTTTCAGTGAAT